>CM052210.1:4430921-4987145 GCA_028454225.1 Lasioglossum leucozonium | reverse complement strand
ATTTTATAGAGTAATTGATCTTTGGGTAAGAAAATATTATAAATCGATAATCACATCGAGCTAATGGCTGCGAAAATTAAGCAATTCTTCGACATGATTTCGAACTTTTCCTTTTAAACATTATAATTCTATTTCATTGTTAAAAAATGTTATCGAGTCAATATTGTTTGAGCTGACGGTAGGATTCTATTGTTTTTCCATGTGCTTTCGCGTTCATTTTAAATCGAACTGCCCCTATGATGAAGTACCGTCCACTATCTTTAATTTGAGTCCTCAATTGTTTAAAAATTCCCACGGGAATACATTTTAAGATCCAGAAGTTCTTTCTAAATTCGCGTGAATTTTGTCAAAGCTGCAGATTGCGTTTTTTCGATAGTTCAACTCGACCTAATATTTCTTTCTGAGACGAAGTGCCCTTTATGAGGTATATATATAATTGTCCGTGCCTTAAACGGCGGGTACAGATTAGACATTGCATTTTATGGTTTTTTTTTTCTAGTCTTCGGGGAGCTCTGTGTCTGCAGGCCTACACGAAATCCCATATGGTGATTGATCTATTCTTATACCGCGTCTGTGCTTATACCTCGTCTGTGACAGTATCTCGTCGGTGCCCATATAGTGATTGGTTTACTGAATAGACTCTACTCCTACAGCTCGTTCGTGCTCGAGAACAAGCTTATCTACAGTCGATAATATTCTATTTTCGAAAAGTCGTTCAAAGATCGCGTTAGTATGCAGAAATCTCGACGCTGTCAATGATCGGTGCTTGTGATACGACATCTCGTGATTTTCTTTTGCTATAACGTAACACTGTTTGTTCCACGAGTCGCGTTAGTATCGTGGGTGATTGATGTTCGCGCAGCAGTCATGCTTCCAAAGATGTACGAAAAGTGTTCAAATTTCCACGATGTAACCAGTTTACAGTGATCTATACCATCGAACATATGTTCAACAAATCGTAGACTGTGACTCGTCTATTACATATGTGTTCCAACAATTTCCATTGTATTTAGAAAAGATCCATGACCGCTAGATTCGCAGCTATGTTCAATTCTTACATGCGATAAGCCCGCGTGGCACAAATTAAAGAGTAAAACTGATCGTTCCTTATCCGCGAACGACCTTACGAATAATTCTAATTCCGAGGTTGATGATTGTTCTAACTGATACCCGCTCGTGCATAATAGATGTCAGAACTATTTGAAGTACTACACCAGGGAGGAAACTGTTACCATTCCGAATTCATATTTTAAAGGTAAGTCAAGGTTCGGTGGTTACGTTAATTACTACTTTCTAATCGGTAATTATTTCCCGTTCGCACAGCGTATTATCAAGGAACTTGTAAAACCAGTATTCTACTAAAATTGATAGATCTCGTGTACATATGCATGATCACCAATTTCAATTAGTGAGACATATGTTGATTTATAATATATTTTATTCGTAAATGCATTGTTCTTTCAGCGAATAAATAAAGACAATGCGAAAGAGATGCGTACATTTACTTGGCGTGCGTGTTGATTATTATCTCACCCTGATAGATTATCAAGCAGACACTTTCGTTTTCATCGAGTAAGTTTCGTAACACATGCTTGTAGCTACACAAGGGACAGAGAAGTGTCAAAAATCACGAACTGTCAAATGTTCATATTGGTAATCGTACTGTTGAGTTTGTAGAAAATTAAACTGAAGAAATTACATTGTTTTGGCGTCGTTGTAACGACGATGTGGACGCTGTACAATACCGCAGCATGTTCTTGAAATAGGACACCAAATGATCGATTACTTCATTCCGATAGACCTTCCCTTGCTCTAATTTGTTGGTTCCGATGTAAGTACGTGCAACGCGATGACACAGTCATGTATAAATTCGTAACGCACGTCGATAACGACTGTGTTTCGAAAATCAACTACCACCGAATACTAGAATTCCGCATTCTTGGGTATTCCGTAACAGCTGTACCGCAATATACCGTGAAAATATACACACATTATTGGTAAACCGCCTTTCACTCAGGTTATGTTCATCTCGCGGGTTACAATGTGTAGCGTATATCAGACTTATTAGACGGAAAGATAAGCGGAAATGTCTGGCATTGAGATCAAGATCACAACCATTTTGATAACGAAGCGTTCACTTTCAAAACCGGGAAGTCTGTCGCTTGACTTTCGCGGGTAGTACATTGCAAATTGAACACAATACCTTGCGTTAAAAATAGTTTTCATCGCGATTCCAAATTTCGAAATGCATCGTGCACTCGAAAGTAAATTCTAGTCGTACATATTAACAAAAAATACCAGGATATTTTATATAGGGCGTATGTGATAGCAATATTTCGATCGACAAACTATGATTTAAGATTTTATCATTGAAAATCGTTTATGTAAAAATTGAAATATTTAAAATGCTCAATGTAGAATTAATATTGAAATTTTTGAGGCCGAATATTTACAATTTACAGCGTAATATTCCATATTTCTGAAGACATTCTTGTATAATTAAGATATCACGAGCGCGTGATAAACAAAATGAAAGATATTAACGAGGATCACAATTTTAACACTCTTTCGCGGTTTTACAATTAGATTAGGATTGTTTGATTTAGTTGCTTGTGTTTACTTTTTCGTGCCATATGTTGCACTTATCGTTGATTGAATTTCCTGCGTTTACCTGAATAATGCAATATAATGACGCATAACGAGAATGGATGTAAATATGTAGATTAACAATTTTCTCTTTGAAACATCGTATTATTAAAATATTGGAATTTGGAACACATTGATATTATAAGCTAATAAAAAATAAGGGATAGTTTTTTTCGAACTGTCTGAATCTCGTGAAACTTATAATTCGACATGTATTTAATAACGTCATTCTCTTTAAACGTGTAAAAAATTTGTAAATATTCATAACGATCTTGTCAGTTTCAGTGATTCATTTTTTCTTTTTTTGTAACTTATTGCGATAATATAGTGAATGTGAGTTTTAGATAAAAAAAAATAATGAATGGTATATTGGAAATAGTATTACTAGAGTTACAATCGTGTGAAAAGCTAGACTAAAACCGTCTCACTTAAGACGTCAAGGATAAATCTCTTATTGTAAGTCAAGGATGAGTCTTAAAAAATGATCTAATCGCTACGTCCCGGTTTGCACACCAAAGACCATGTTTTGTGGTCGTAACTGCAAGATATGAAGTTTTTTAAACCAGTTTAACAAAATCACAAATGCAGTGAAGCACTTGCTAATATTAAAAAACAATTGAAACATTAAAAAATAAAAATAAATAAAATCTTGTGGAAATTTCACTGCGTAAATGTTAAATTAAATCTTATATGGATACGTGTGCTTTCTCACAACGTATATCTATTGATAATTAATTTGATAAGCTATACATATGTGTAGAAAATTTTAATGTATCATTCAATATTTGTTCCTTTCAATTGAAAAGGAATGAACACAGTCCTGAATTTCATTTTAGAAATTAATTTTGGTAAAAGAGAAACTTCTACAATTCTGCTGTTTTTTTTTTATTTAACTTGTTTTTGCATAAGAAAATATTTGAAAATATTTCTCCCAATCGCACTAAAAAATCACTTAATCGTCAATATTCTATTGTTTACAAATATCGGGTACTCTGTTAGTTGCTGCCATTTGTGTCTGACAAAGTTAAAAATCTATTCTATTTTAACAATTTTCGTTCTTCTTGCTTCACGAACATTTCACAGCAGAGTCGCTAAGAAGAAAAGGCCGGAAAATACATTGTAAACAAATAATATATTTTCATTCTCTGAAAAGCCAGTGCGATACCCTTGGATACATCTAATGGAGCGTGAGTCAATACAAAATCCCTATTCGATGCATTCGTCATCAACAAAGTATATAAAATGAACGTTTTGTCGGCATCGCGGTCATTCGTACACAATCAATCACCGAGTAAAGACCTTTCAACCCGGCTTTGTGTGCAAGTCTTCGAAATGGTAAGAACATTCAAAGCGTCGCTTAAATCGAGAACTACCACGATACATAAGACGCGACAACCTCCGCGAAAAGTCGTTCAAAGTTTAAATAATTCTTGCAACGATGTTCGTCGCGCAGTGAAACATTTTAGTACCGAGACTTTCGATAACATGGCACAGTTGAGGGAAGAGGAACGACGGAACGTAAGAACGAACGAAGTTCCTCCAAATTCAATTAAGAGAAGATTAAGGAATCCTGTGTACGAGTACGTGATTACGAGCAAGCCGTTGCTATCGACAAAAATTCGCAAGAAGCGTCTGGAGTGGGCCAAATTGCATGAGCATTGGACGATCAAAGACTGGAGCAAAGTCCTTTGGACCGGCAGGACTAAATTTGATACTTTTACATTGAAACGTAGCGTTTTTGTATGGGGATGTTTCTCGAAGGCTGGTGTCGGTAATCTGCTTCCGACTAGAGAAGAAATGAGCCAGGACGAATACGAATTGATCATGGAGAAGCATGCTATACCTTCTGGGCTTCGACTGGCGGGCGATGGCTTCACTATGCAGCAGGGGAACAGCTCGAAATACTATTTCGCGGTTTATACTTCTCCGTTCATCCCGGCACACCAAGAGGCGGAGATAGTGTTCCAAAATATGGAGTGGCCGGATGAATCGTCGGATATAAGTCCGTTGAAATTTCTGTGGGATCAATTGGAACGAAATGCTCGTCTGCAGCGCCCGTTCACGAAAAAACATCTTTGGCAAATATTGAAAGATACGTGGAACGCTATAACGCCGAAACAGGTGGAAAAGTTCGTCGCTGCGATGCCCCAAATCTGCGAGGCTGTTATTAAAAACAAGGGCGGGTTTATCGACGAAAAAATAGTTTGAGAATGGCCCGCTATATTGTGCGCATCTTTTCAACTGTTGCAAATTAATGCACAGAACGGCTAGGTGAACTTTGTTTATATAAATTAAGTTTCAGCACTTGTCTGGTTAACTGAACTCTAGCGAAATCCTCTTATATGAACGTGAACTCCTATTAAATGAACCGAAAATCGTAATCGGTACTGGGAGTCAGGTGAACTCCTATGAAGTACCCGAATAGGCGACCTAACTTGCCTTCTGACAGGTTCATATAAGTGGAGTTCTATTGTAGTTCGAATTTTAATGGCGTGATGAAGCTAGCTGGTTGTTACTAACTACAATCGTCTGCAGGGTGAGTCAAAATTGTATGTTGCAACCACCATTGTGTGATTTTATCTCTTCGGTTTGATAGTATTGATGTGGAAGCCAACCTTGGAACGTCGAGATCAAAAATTCAAATGTTGTTTTACTTGAATGAGGACTGAACTGTTTTAATGAAAAATTATGTTAGAATTTCAATCGCTCCTATAGCTACTTTATTTATAATGCATTTTATTTCGTAGTGAGATACAAAGTAAATCGTTCACCTGGAAATTTACGAATTGTCCAGTGTTGTGTAATGAGCAAGGTCAAGGTAAATTTAAACAATTGCTAAAATGTAAAGTCATGTTATATTCATCGCGATATACATGAATAATTTCACTCACCCTGTACATACACGTGAATAAAAAATCATTTTTGTGCCAACAAAATATAAATGCTCCTAATAATTTTACTGTACTTAGTAGTTACACAATGAACTATTGTGCGAAAAGTCCCACTGACACTGTAGAATCTACAGTGTAGACAGTAAAATCTGCGGACTGTAGAATCTGCGACGCAGTGCGGAAAACGTGTGAAAATATTTGTCTTAATTGCTCGCTTTATTTCTGAACTCTGAAATTGTGACGATAAATAAGTCCTATTCATTTTAAAATCACGCGTAAATACATTACGAGCTGTGAAAAGAACAAATGGAATTTGAAAGCTGATTTGGGACATGTTTATACGAAATTTCGATATGGGTCAAGAATATGTTACGTCCAAGGGTTAATTCTCAAGAGATGAAATGGAATCGTGGAAACTTTATGGAACTTTTGAAACCAAGATTAAACCGACCAAGAGAATATTATAGATATAAATATACCTGCAAGATCAACTTGAGTATTTTATTCCGAAGGAAATACTGAAATTTTATTATATTAAGAAAAAGGATTTAAGGTATGATGAGATTTCAAAAATAAATTTTAGTGTGATAGGAAATGGGTTAACCGAGGTGTATTTGTGATTCGATCATTTAGAAAACAATAGTCTTTTTCATTTGTAATTTTTTCATTCATCGATTGCTTGACATACTTAGTGGCAGTAGTGCGCGCGCATACCATTTACGCTCTGTTACATTTTGAAAATTGTATTTGAATTCAGAATACGAATGTACAATAGTTTTATGGTGTATTGCATAGAGGTATATATTTATTAATATGTATAACGTGTGCGGTTTGCGTAGAAAGTATTGCTACCGCTGATTCAGAGCTTAAGAATGACAAAGAAAGTTCATAGGTATGACACAACCTGCTTTGTGTTTTAATAATATGTATTTTTATAATTGTATAATAGTTCACTGATTCCTTGAAAAATTTTAGAGCTGTGCGATTTAATTAAAGATTTGTAGGTCACAGCTAAGAACTTGTTAATAAGTTTTCGGATGTCAGTAACAATTTTAATCCTGAACCAATAAACAGACCCGTCAGTAACACACTCTATGACTTGTTTTTCGAAGGAGGAGATTGACACTGATTTACACTGATTGTCATAATATCCGTCCGCGAGGCTCCTATAATAATGTAGTACTGGAATGGACAGCTATTATGACAATCAGTGTGAATCAGTGTCAGGTTTCTTCTTTCGGAAAATAGATTGTAAGAATTGCTTCTAGGATTATTATTTAGAAAAAATGTTTTAAGCTTCTTTTTAATGTGAAACAATCCAGGTAAAGTGTTACATACCTTTGAACGATTATAAAAAAATAATTAAAAAATTAATACTTACATCTTATTACATTTTTTTTATTTAGCCACCGGTATATTGGTACATTTTACATGAACTTCTTTTGCCATATTTATCCAGGAAATGACATGTGCAAATGCGAGAACGTAACGCGAGAAGAATGAATGTAAAACATGCAGCTGATCGTCGAATGAGTGGGCTCGTGCAGTTATAAATAAACGGAAGGATAAGTGTGATTGTTAACAATTGAAAGAGAGAAGAGGATCGTATGTACACATATATGCTTCGAGGGAGTGAAGCCGTGTAATATAGTTCAAACAGTAACGCTCCTATTTTTATTAAATGAACACGTTCACAGTCCGAGTGTCTAAGGCCTTAAAGACTTACCTTAGTTCGGACACGGAAAAAGACAATCGCTTTTTTAAAAGTAATAACAAGTCTTCTCTTAAGTAGATGACACTGTATTATTCTACAAATTTTAAAGAGGCTTTAATCTTGTGACTGCGACAAGTTACTGTGAAAGGCGTGTATATGTATACTCTTAAGAAATTTTCACCGGCAATCACATTATCTCTTAATTTTATTAAACTAAAGTGACTGACATATATAGAAACGTCTGGATGCTTTCTTGTTCTTAACATTATGTTTGCGAACATTATAAAAATAACAACAATCTGTCTATACAAATTTTCAGCAATTTTTTTAGAATATATACTCAAAGAAGCAAATTTGTTACATAATTCCTTATCGAAGTACAGCACTCCCCTGTTTCCACTTGATATTATCGATAACATTTAATGTAATGAGTCCTGGTTTCTTTAATTCTTTCTTTATACTTGTACAATATATAATCCTCAAGCTTAATATCAGTAGCCATCCCCCTTTTACACAATTGTAAAACAAAGGCTAACAATTTTGATCTCAATATTCGTAGATTAAAAATATTAAAACCTGTCATTTTAACCTTCCGACGACAAAGCTCGGGTCTATTTTGACCCAGAGTAAAGAAAGATTAATGGGTCTACAAGAAGTACCCTCAAAAATATGTTTGCAAAAAATTAATATCTGAAGTATTGAATGATTTTAAGAAGCATCAAGTTTAAGTTAATTTTACGTGCAGAGCCTGTTGTCTTCAAACACGTATAATCAAGTTAATTTTACATGCAGAGCTTGTTGTCTTTGAAGCGTCCCGAATACCGCAAATTCGTATGCCAAATTTCACGGAGTCGTAAATTCTGTTTCTGTGAGCTTGACGAGATTATAGAGTAACAACGCCTATTTGAAAAGAAACTCGACTCTTGGAAATTAACACTTTAAGATATATTTAAAACTTAACAATATAGATATAACATTTGCGTTCGACATAGTTTGGTTCGAGATATAATTGAGATTCCTTCGGTTCGAGATGCGATTGAGTTGTATCGTACTTTAGGTACCCTAACGCAGGTAGGCGAGAATGCACAAACTGATGCAGTCATAAACTGGCACCCCGTGTTGTGACACATCATTTGTAACCGTATTCCCAATTTATTACTAATTGTAAGCTGGTCGGGTATTCTGGAACAATAGAACCTTTCAGCAGAGGATCTCTCGCTCTTCGTCACCAGCGAACTTCCACCACCATAACATTCAACCAGCCATAACACATGGAATAGTGCTACGGTCACTACTAAACACGTGCAGACAGTCAGTGCACAACCAACCTTCGAACAGTCAGCATCTGAAGTTTTAGTAGAATTGTTAAAGTTCATTCGTGTTACTAACAAGTGCTTCATTCAGTGATTAAATAACATCTCTAACCAGCTGTGCAATTTCATTAAGAATTTAGTTAGTTTTATTAAGAATTACATTCTGAATACCGAAGATTGTAAGTATGTACATAGAAGCTTATGTTACAGAAGATTATGTAGAAACAAGGTTTCATCCTGTTTTCTTGATTTGTACGTAAACACGTAAATGGTGTATTCATGGAAACATTTAAAGCTATTGGAAAATATTAATGTTATCAAATACGCGAATCTAAAAAACGGAGAGTGTATTCATGATTGCTGAATAGTGAATAGTTTAAAATGTACACTGTGCAAGGTTCTCTGCAATGAACATCACTGGATGCTTGATAACGGACTTCAGCATGTTTGTAACCATTTCTGTGCCGACCACGATCTCTTATTTTGCATAATGCTAGTCGAATTAATTGCATGCACGTTGTTATTTAAAGTCATAACGCGTGGTATAATATTCAGTCATCGGAGACTGCTAGCGAAAGAGATGATGATAGCGAACGCGTTAATAAACACGTTACAAAACTGTGGCAGTCATGCAGGACAGATTTCAAAGACCGGCGAATTCTATACATACATACAACTGTTTCAAAAAATTTCATGTAGTCAAATCTGGTTCAGATGTTTTCATCCTCCATTTACCTTGGCTCTTTGAATGTTACATAATATATGGGTGACATAATTTTTTTCAATGGAACATGAAAATCAGTTTTTGTCAAACCTGTGAAGTTCTCGTGAAATGGACTAATGGATTAATATAACGAAAAGTGGATTACTATTTAACAAAAACATTTGCGAAACAAATGGTATGTTTTTTAAATAGACGATAGCATGTCATTAACGTTTCTGAATCGGTATTACGTTCACGTGTATAATAAAGTACTACAAAAACTATTGTGTCAGTATGCTATCTTTGCAATTTGCATCATTGTAAAAAAAATTGTGTGTCAATACACTGTTGCGCATGTCTCGCATGTTAGTCTTCATAGTTTCTTAAAAAGTCGTTAAAATCACCCTTAAACATTTTTATTTCTTTCGTCAAAAACTGGACATAAGAAGTGAAAAATTGTATAGGCTCGTACTGTAGCTATAATTAAAAATTTGCGCATTGATTTAATTAAAATTTCAAAAGTGATTAATGTTCCATATGAAGGAATAAAATTTTCTTGTCAAAGAGGAGAGAGAGTCTTGTGTCTCAAATTATCTTGGAACGTTGATTTAGAATTTAGATGGTTCTCAATATTTATTCTTCTGCAATATTCTAGTGAAGTAATTTAAAAATTTCACTTGAAGATGTTAAACAAATGACTATCACTCAGAACGTTGTTCCACATTGCGTGACATCTACTGTCCCTATAATGTAGTTTTTGTTATGCAGACACGCAGGACGTGACGAACCCCTCCTTCAAGGATACTGGTCCATAAATTAATGCTTCTCCATTTTATGTGACTTTACGAAGCATCAAGCGCCATTAAGAAAGTTGTGACTCTGCATTTTTGCTCCTTAAAATAGTATTGTTCTTTTACGACCGTACCGAAGTCTTTAAAAGAGAATTTTAATGCCAAACATGCCAGTAAATATTTTCAAAAATGGCTACATTTAGACAATAGAGGATAAAAATACTAAAAAATATTTAACATGTAGTGAATATGAAAACATATTTAACATTTCCAAAATGGAAAAATAAAGTATCTTGAATATAGTTCCACGAAGTATTTCAACACTGAATTTCCGATTTTCAAAAAATTGATTTTATTGATTTTAAAAGAGAATTTTAATGCCAAACATGTCAGTAAATATTTTAAAAAATGGCTACATTTAGACAATGGAGGATAAAAATTCTAAAAAATATTTAACATGTAGTGAATATGAAAACATATTTAACATTTCCAAAATGGAAAAATAAAGTATCTTAAATATAGTTCCACAAAGTATTTCAACACTGAATTTCCGATTTTCAAAAAATTGATTTTATCTCTTGTAATACGTACTGTAGCAACGAAAATTCATTGTCGAAATGAATGTTTTTATTAGAAAGTAACTAGATGGTCCCAGTTCCTTGATCACGTTGAATTTGTTTCCAACAGCAATTTTGGAAATAAGTAGTATATATGTATGTATTATGTATACGTAAGCATGAAAGTTGCATTCTACGAGGTCGAGGTTATATTGGTCTCATAAAGCAAATCCACTAAACTTACAGTTTTATGTTGTTCTTCCTCGTTTCCTATTGGACACAAAACAAAATAAAGGGAACGTGTGCTGTAGATACATAATAGAATTTGTACGAATCGGTGATTATTTGTTTGGCAAACGTGGAATTTGTTGGCGCTCATTGAAAAGCATCGAACGGAATGATTTATGAGTTTATCGTAAAATTGTGTGCATGGAATATAAAACATATGATAAAAATTGTTTTTCATTAATTGCAATACACAAAAGCTAACTAAAAATTTTTATCCGGAACAATTCTAACAAATCTATCAATGATTGTTTAATACTTTTTAGTAACCTTACACAGCACAGGATTTCTTAATAAGTTATTCAATGGAAATGACAATTTAATAATTCTTTTTTGGGTTATTATTTAAAAGAATATTCTTAAGCTTTCTTCATATGTAGTCATTGAAAATGCAATTAATAGACTTCCGATAGCAAAAGTGTTAAAAATTTAATTCTTTGAATATTTCTACTGTTTTAAATTTCTCATAAATGCATAATATTAGACCATTTTGTAATACGACTTGTGAAATCAATTTTCATTTACTGTATTCGTATGTTTTCTGCAAATAACTGAACAAACACGCGAGTTTACGTGAACACTAACATTTACTATAGAACAAAGGTCGGTTCACACACTGCCGTTAGATTTTTCTTCTAATGAATACTCTAAGTTCGCTGACTCATTTTGCACAAATACTGCAATTATACTTACAGTAACAGCACTGTGAACTTCCGGCTTCTATTTAAGAGCTCTATATTATTTCTGTTTAATGGTACAGGACTTGCTCCTCATAGTCGCGATAATTTTTTAATCTCACAGGATCACATATAATAATGAATAATTACAACTCCCATATTTTTAAACATTATATTTTATATTATATAAAATGCGTAGGTATTACGAGTCAAATACAAAAAAATATGTAGATGTTACATGTCAAATACAAATATTTTTTTATTAGATTATTATAAATACAGATAAAATTATATTATTGCTTTCTAGAAAATTATCAAGTAAATTCCAATTTTGAGAAACGGTTAAAAGATATTATAAAAAAGACGTGCAAAGGTCTCTCTTATTTGCTAGTGTTATTTAAAAATACAAAAATGGCTTGATAAATATAGTTAAAGAATTTATTGCTCTTTTTATTTACATGATGTAAAGACATTTAAAGCATTATTATCAGTGTCTCCAGACATGCTTCTGCGATTGCTTTATCAAGCGTAAAGTGTACGTTGTCCAACATAATGTAATATATCAAAGCCAGTGCTGAGGCAACTATCACATGTATGAAATATGAAGTAATAAATCATTTAATAAGTGGCTCATTTATTCAATTACATAAATGGTACAGTCATCAATAATTTCAATCGAGCAAATCAATTTATTACTAACAGATTCTATTCTAGTTTATGGTATTCGAGAAATATGCACTTCTAAGAAAAATCGATAAACCATGATGATCAAATTGTGCGAAAGGTTTTAAAGGTCTTTGCAGGAGAAAGCCAGTTAATCACTTTAGTCGGACAGGGTGAATCAATAAATGGAAAGAAATGAAATAACACGGCGATTAAGTCAGATATAGTTACGATAAACCTTTTCATTCTAGACAAATAATAATTAATTTCTCGAAATCAGTACTGGAACGCTTTAATAGAAAAGTAATCTCGTAATAGATTTCACTAATATTAACACTTTATGATACAGATGAAGTTTGCAATTGTTTCGAAATGGATTGTAATCTTAACTAAAAACTAAATTATATAAGGAATTAAGTTACATTGCTAAAAAATTTAACGTTAAAAAACCGATCATAGTTTACATATAAATATTCCTACTAACAAGAACAAGTGTTGCATAAGACAACATATAAAAAGTGAAAGCTTCTCCAGTGTAACGCAACTATATTCTTTACATTTTATAATATTACATAAGATAACAAATAAAAAGTTAAAGCTTTTCCAGTGTAATGCAATTATATTTTTTACATTTTAATGTTTATTTATATGACATAATTATATTGAATAATAATATATAGACATTATGAAACTAAAGTACATATGTACTATTATTAGGTGTATGTTAAATTGTTAGTCTTTTTTTCAATTTTTTTTTATTCACATACAACAGTGTATGTTACCAGTCAATAATAAAGTTGGTTGTTTAGCAAACCTATAATTGCACAAGAAGGTGGAAGTCATTATGCATAAAAGATTGAAAAAGAAAAATTTCTGTAAATGTAGCATTAAATTCACTGTAGCGTATGGTTGCAAAGACATTACTATTCTTCAGAACTTATTGAAACAGTTCGTTTATGTACATACACACAAAGCTGCTATCGCTTAGATATCAGCGATAGTGCACACGAGGAAATCTACCATATGTACTTATTATTTTTTATTTTTATTGCAGAATGACACGTTTATTCGGATAGTCTTACAGCTACAGTTGATACAGACTTTTTGATTAATTTCTTGGCAAATATTAGGTCATCTAATAAGTTCCTGCCACTTATTGTTCTATTACTTAAATTTGTATATGAAGCATACCTTTAAAATTTACGAAAAAAGTAATCACTCTCTCGTCTATTCGTCACTCTCTCAACTCTTAATCCCTTCGGGCTATGTTTACACAACACAGAGCGGAAAGAATAAACGCATCCGCGGCACGAAACGACCTAATTTGTGTGTATAGTTATGAGCAATATATTTGGTTTTATTGCATCAAAAATTTTAAATGTATTTTTAGCGACATGTATCTATTTCGATAAGACCAAAAGTATAATTAAAAAATTCAGACTTTTGCATACTTCCAGCCTAAAGCATTTAAATTGCCAACATTAATTATCTAATTAAGGTCGGACACCTTACTCATAAACTTTGTGAGCATCTATGACAATTTGTTTTCAAGATATTCAAGGAACGACCGACAAAATTTCTGCTAGCCAACGAATTACCAGATTAGTACCCTTTTCCGTAGAAGATGCCACGCCTACCAATTATGGTAGTCCTATTGCTTATTCTTTGAACTGGTACACAAATCACTGTCAAGTCTTCCATAAGTTATCGAATTACTACTAGGTCGTGCGATGAATTCGTTTCCATTTTTTCTTATCCACGCTTGTGTATTAATCTTGGTAATCACTAATAGACTGCAAATTTTCATGCAAAGTGAAAATTATCTGCATTCATTGCAAAATATGGAAGTTACGTACATTAATTTCTTTTCTTAACAATTGTTCGGATGAAAATAATACAACGACGTTTTTAAATACTTAAAATGTTTTGTCTATTTTAAATTTGATCTAACCATGTATGTATATCATAAATGTAAAAGATTGCAGTCTAGTAGTCACACTATTCGTACCGCGAAACAACAAAATTCCATCCTGGCCTTTTACTCGGTGACAGAAATCGATGAAGTATGCTTCATATTTCTAATACGTATTGAATGTGACACCCTATATCAAAACTGTGGAATCATATCTGACACCTCTTCAAGGTTGCCAAGACACGCTATAGTAAAGAGCTGCACGAATTAATCCTTATCTGTCTCTCATTTTCCCAATTCAATTTATTCCTTGCAACAAAATGAAAATTAATACAATGGATAGATCAGTTTATAAATTTCATCGTTTAATATGAAATTGATTGTTGAAAGATTAAGTAAAATTAAAATAAGAGCATTCTGAGAGGAATAAAGGTTAATAAATTACCATTCTTAAACTAGACATCCTTTTCCAGCCAACGCTCTGAGTTCATTAGCAGTAGATTTACTATACAAGTGTACTAACAACAAAATATATGTGCCAAAGTCACAAAGTTCATTTGCCAAGACCAAGGCTTCACTGTCCAAAAGTAGATATCCGTGATGGTCTAAGTCCGTGACCGTTCTTTCCGGCAATTCTGATTGGTTCAAAGTTCAAAGACGTATAAAGTTCAAAGTTCGACATAATTCTCTCTGGATGGTCAAAGTTCGTTAGAGTTGCCCGGTGTTCTAATCCTTAACCCTAAGCTGTGCGGTGTCCTATTAAAATTTGTCAAAAATTATTCGTTTGGTAAGGATGAAAAAATAGATGCGCACGATACTTGTCAAAAATTGATACCCATACTGCGGAGTTGAGTCATCCAAAATCCAAGAAATTCCAAGAGTGCAATTTCGGTCCGGGTACGACCCAGGTTGCCCACGGAGGGATAAAATTTCACTCCACAATGAAAATTAAAATAAAATTATGCATAATAATAGTCAAATTGAAGCCCAGGTCTCACCAAGTCGATTTTTCAGGTATTTGCAGAGACGATGAGATAATCTGGTGAGTGGCGAAAGGAGATGGCTCGGCACGGTAGCGAAAGATCCTTAAACTGCCTGCAATCGATGCATCCAGGCTGCTTAACCCATGTAAACAAGACCGGCGAAGGCGGCGTCGGCGTCGACGAGGGCGACGGCGATGCTTCACCGACGGAGCTAGCAGCGGCGTCGCCATCGGTGACATGTAACGACGACATTGCGAGCAAGGTCAATGCCGATGGCAGCCTAGCCAGCAGCACGACAGGAAGTGAAACGGGTACCGTTCCGTCACCCTCGGTACCCTCGATATCATCATCCTCTTCGGCGGATTCCCGTATACCACGTCCCTCGCCTACAGGTTTGCGTCGTTCGGCGAGCATGCGCATGCGGGGTGAACGGGTTTCACCACATCAACCACCACCACCACCCAGTACCGCGGTCACCGCGGCTCTAACCAGGCAGCATCAGCACCATCGCCGCTTCCACTTCCTGCAACATCAGCAACACCATCATCCGGACCATCACACTTTCCCAGTCATCACGGAGAATGGAACAGAATCACCGCGACAACGATCCCTCGTGAGTACTACTCCCTTCGTTTTTTCCATACTATTTGCAACCACCTGTTCACGATCGATGCGTGCGAAACAGGACTCAGGGATTCCTCCTGCTGGCACGTATCCTTACAGGATACTACGCCGTATACTCCTCCGTTCGATGCAGATCGCAGATGCGTCCTGGCAATCGCGTCTTATCGACTTTGCGCGCTTTCTTCTGCTCCTTTTTGGAAAATCTAGGGCGATTTCTTTTCCAAAATTCGGTGTACGCTACCAGCCATCAGGATTCGGACATTGAAATCTTTCCTGAAAATTGCTGATTTTTCACCCTGCCAGTGCTTCACCACTCAGGAACGACGTCTGTACGTCGTACCGATGCTGAGGGATGTTTCAAAATTGCTTGCAGAAGATCATTAGGCGCGATGTGTTTCCATATGAATTATTGTTGACTTTCTAGAGTCTGAAGATAGCTAGGGAACGTATCAAAATGTTTAAATCTTTGAGAGATTTATGAAACATCTGTAACATCATAATAACGTCGATCATACAGAAGCAAACCGACAATGTGTCCTTATCCTTGAAGGGTTAAATTGCGCGCTTTCTTCTGTCCCCTCGTGGAAAATCTAGGACCATTTCTCTTCCAAAATTCGGCGTACGCCGACACTATCAGCCAGAAGTATTCGGACGTTTCAAGCTTTGCTGAAAATTGCTAATGTTTAACTCTTGTAGTGCTTAAATCCTTGATATAGCTCCTCAAAAAAAAAATGTTTAAAGAAACTGCATATACACTGCTGTAGCAGTCAGTGTACACTCTTTTTAAACAGTCTTTTATACCTTTACAGTATTTATATTTTATACAGTCCTCTTAAACAGTTCTTTTGATTGCGTTATACGGGAGTTTACTGTACATTGCACTGACGACGAGGAATATTTCAAAATTGATTGCAGAAGTTTATTAGGTGCGACGTGTTTTCACGCATTGTTGTTGGCTTTCTGGAGTCTGAGGATAGCTAGGGAAAATATCAAAAGGTTTAAATCATCAAGAGATTATGGTGACATCATATAACGTCGATCATACAAAAGCAAACTGGCATCGTCGTCCCGGAAGCTAAATTGCGCGCTTTCTTCTGTCCCTTCATGGAAAATCTAGGGCGATTTCTCTTTGAAAATTGGGTATACACCCACGCTACCAGCCACAAGCTTCTGGACACTTGAGTCTTTGCTGAAATTGCTGATGTCTCACCCTTGTAGTGCCCAGTAACGATATATCAACGTTCGCTGCACTTGGTAAAAGTGATCGTTCTCTTCCAGTTTAAAGATTTTTAATATTATTAGAATCATATTTTATTGTAATATATTAGGTTGACCGTTCGTTTCGCTTTCGACCAATATGCGCGGTGCAATTTCGGAATAATTTTCTGAGTAAACAAGTAATCTGAAGAATTGTTCTTTAGTACCTACGCGAAATAAATAGAATTTTTTCAAATAAAAAATTATTTATCTCGTATTATTGAGAGAAAAGAAATGTTCAGGCTCGATAGCTGTAATAAGAAACTCCGTTTGACGGCGGATGTCCAAAAGAAGGCAGTAAAGAATAGACATCCAGTAGATACTCAGCTCACCAAAGCTTAATTTATTAATTATACCTGTGTTACGAGTAGTACGACGGCGCTACTAATAAAGGAACCGAGCTATTGTTAGCCGTGCGATTGTGCAGATACGATATCTCTCTCTTACACTTGCGCCAGATCGTAGTATTTATAGTCAGAAAAATCATTGCGGTCAATCCCGTTATCGACGCTTTAATCTCAACAAACAGTAACGGTGTTTGAAATTACAGTATTTCGACCCTTTTGTTCTGAATAGGAAATATTCAATGAACCGGTGCTCTGCAGTTTTATTGACGCCATTCGGCAGACTATTTCTGTTGTGCAAATCTTTAATTACTTTGTATTAATAAAAAAATTTTTTTTGTATTAATAAACTTAATAGATCACTTCACAATTCATGGTCTCGGTGGAAATAAGGTGACGAAATCATCGGCTTGGGGCGACTGTTGATCAAATTGCATTCTCATAGACAAATCTATACAGATATTTTTAGATGTTAGAATATTTCTTTATATAGTCTTTGATACTAATGAGGTGGTGTTATAATCGGGAAGGTGTGACGGTACTGTAATAAGTTGATACCGTTCTTAAAACCGAAACTAATTTTTATTTGCGAGAGACAGTCAGAACAAGGAGCCCGCGTGACTGCTCGCCACGAATTCTTGGCTACACCAAAACTATAGTCGTTCGCTCGCTGATACATTCCCACGAAAATCATTCTTTCTCATTCACACAGTTCGCTTTCACTCTAAACTAAACATTCGGTTTCAGATTCAGCTAAACACTCATCCTCGTGACGCTCGAAACCAAACACTCTCGTCTTAACGCTGGACCCAATCATTGAAACAGTCACCCGACACTGTCGCACAGCACTCAACTATGTAGGCCCATTCATTCGAACATACTTATTCCTGAGACTAAACATTTGGCGGAGACGAGGCGATAGCTTGTCGCCGCCACACTAATAAAGGCATTTGTATAATTCTTCTGTGGACGAATACCGATTCCTCGTCTTAAAATAAATAAAACATATTTACATTTACTTTGATGCTTAAATTTTGATTACGAAAGAATAGAATTTTATTTCTTCCTCAAAGAAAGGAATAGCATTCGTCTTTAGTAGATTCTGGTTGAAATCTTGATCATGAGTCTGACTCGTTATCATAAGGGGTTAATCTAATTTTTAATGAAAGGTTGCCTTTTAATACTTTCTGAGCTGCTTAATTATGTAAAATGTATCAAAATGGGAATGTAATATAATTAACCAATTTAGTGAAATAAGGATCAAATGAAAATGATCCTTATACTAAATGATCCTTTTCACTGGTGTTTACGTTGGTTTCTGAAACATTGGTTTCTGTATAATAAATAATTACTGTTATAATAAATAAAATGAATACGGGTTAACTTCATTCCAAATTAAATCCACACCGAAATTGTATTTCATGATAATGCTATTATAAATGAAGTTTTGTGACTGTAGAAGAAATTTTATTTCGAAAATAGGTTACGAAATCGTCCATTTTATATTCTGAATTCACATAAACGATGGTGTTACATAGTTCACATCGATAATGTTCTTAATTCTCATCAATAGAATCGAAGCTGATTTGAAATATTTATTGGCCAACTTGTAAGAACGTTTGCTTAAAAATTGTTTCCGCACAGATTCTGCAAGCTTCTCAACTCTGAGGAAGAGTCTTTCATTTCTCAGCTTGATGGGGCTTTTGATTTTGCCTCACTTTCATGCCAGACTTCTTAATGTAGGCCTGCATGAAAGCTTCTGCATTGGCTGGAGGTAAATCACCCTTAGCTCGACCAGGTATAAAAATGGCGAATTTTGTGTTTTGTGTACATTCTTCTTTCCTGGTATCCTGACGTGTACCGCGCCGAGAATACACGTTATTTTTTAAGTGAATGACGAATAGCTGTCACTATTACTAACACTAAGTAAAACGACTATTTACCAGTTTATTAATTTATTTAGAATGTTCGAATATTATTTTAGGATTCTCAATATCTAACTCATTGTACCACCTTTTTTCTTTTTATAGAAATTTTAAACAATATGTCATGTTTTTATTTTAATTTATCTAAGATTCATTTCTAAAGTAACAAGTAAATACTTTACATGTTTGTTCCAATAATAACTTTTAATTAACATTAAATAAAAGATAAAAGTAGATGTACGAAACATACCATATCTTTATAAATAAATAACAATTAATAACAATTTATAAATTAACACAAATAACAATTTAACATTTTATTTCCCAGAATATGAATGTAAATTAACAAACTTTATAAAAAGATTTTAGTGTAAATTCATGATATTAAGGTAAAATTAACTAAAATCGAAATAATCGGGGTTCTACTGCGTTTGCCAGTTTGAATGGTAACGTTACCATGAAGCATTAACAAACAGAGTAATTAAGCACACCCATTTAAATGAAAAATTGTTGTTACAAAGAGCAGCTTGCCCTCGTTTCTTATCTGATGGATCTCTTACACCGGTCAGCTGATTAATATCCATAACCAAATTGCTTAAATTACAATTTGTTGGGAAAAGTTCGACGAGTGATTACATCGAACAAGACGCTTAGATTCTTACATTGATAATAGAATAGCTTCCGATTATGAAGACGAAAGAGTATATATTCCGTGTAACATGAACTATTACAGTTGAAAGCATAATTTATACATGCTTAATACTCCGTACTTAAGATGATTCTAATTAAAAATATTTTATCAACGAACGTGTTTGAATGTACAATGAATTCAATGTTACAATAATGAAATATGATTCGTTCCACATATTTCAATTGCAAGAGCAGGGAACTTTTTTGGAATAAATGAATTATATTAGAATAGACATTAAAATAATTACACGTACCTTGATGAAACCATCGTGTAATTTAATCGTTGAAAGAATTAATCGTAGTCGCCTAATTGTTAACAAGCAATTGTGTGTTTCCCTGCTTGTACGTTTAAAAATATAATATTGTAACCGAACTGTATAACACGTGAGACGTTTATTATAATTGCATATTTGTCCTAGCGTGACATTATTGTTTATTTGTTTACAATACCAGATTAATTAGGTTTATCTACATGCCTATTAGCTGTAATCTAGATTAAGTAGATCAATATTTACTAATATAAACGAAATTTTGAAATAACCAATTAGAAAATTATTGTTTTAAATTTGATAGTATTTTGAACACTTAAAAAAATATACATGTAACTGCATAGGTGTACATATTTATTTTTCATACATTTTTCCTACATAAATATGTATTATGTATATTAAATATATATGTATAAGGTACTAATTGAATGATGATTTATTTTTGCAGAGTCTTTCATTGACACCGGCTAGGCCGCGTCTTGGACACGCGGCCTCTGGAGGATCAAGCACAGGAATTGCCGATGACAGCGATGTGGAAAGCGTAAAAAGTTACGGAAGTGCCTGCAGCACCGCGAGCGCCTGTGATCATGCTACATTTGCTTTTAACGGTACCACATGGTCTGGTAGATCACGAAAATACGTAGTTCATTGTTCGAATCATAACGGTGACAATGAACAGTATCTCACGCCGACTCAGAGGGCAGCTAGACAAGTTAGAAAGTTTCAGGTGAGAATCACCAGGCGAAGGAAAATGGATGATCCAATCGAGCCTTTTTATTTTTTATTTTATTTTTATTTGTCAATCATATTATCGAGGTATAAAAATGATCTTGAACTTTTTCTATTATAATATGTATTATTCGACGTTGTGATTCAAACCAGTACTGAATACTAAATAAAAAACTAGTAACACTTTAGTGTCACATATTAACACGTTCCGTTCCGAGTCATTGTTGGCTCGACTTTTCATTCAGGTTATTTGATGTTCTAATTAAACGTTCATGTGCACTATCGTAAGCTATTCCATTACTTTATTCATTGATAAGAAATTAGCTCGTACATACTAGTTTTCCCACGATGCACCATCCTCTTTTTGTTGGTGTTGATTTTTCAGTCCTAGACTTACTATGAAATAATACTTTTTGAAACTGGAAAGTTAAAAATTCTAATAAAATTCGATTCAGCCGAACGTGTCTCAATAAAAGTGAATTTCTGAATCTGGACAAAAATTATCGTCACGCATAGTGGTCGACACGGTATTTAACGTGATAAGTATATAAAAATAAACTAGCAGAATTATTTTAAAAACGATATAACATTTTTTGTTCAAACTACTGGAATTGTGTCTCAGTCGTATAATTGAACACCCGTATATGCATGCATAATCAAACTCCTCGGGTTTAACAAACTTCGAAGCTCGCTAATGAACCTTGTCTCCGGCGCTCGGCGATTGCTAGGGAAATAGTGTTACATGAATTCAATAGTTATTTGCGCGTGTTACTTTGCCGCGGATGGTGCTTGTTCTCACGCGCGGGTCTCTCGAATTATCCGATATTTCTTTATTTATGTATTTATTCCCACGGTGTTTTCGTAGGCATTGCTGAAAGACGCGCGCAAGGAGATCGAGGAAAAGGATCAGGAGATCTTCCGGTTGACGAAGGAAGTAGTGGAGCTGAGATTATACAAAGCTTCCCTGAACAGCCCGGATGAGAGAACGGATAGCAGCGATGCTCTCACTGTGCGAGAAAATAATCCTTTCTCGCCGGAATCTCCGAGCAAGGATTTACCGGACGAAGGTGCGATACCGAAGGTCCCATGCCCCGAGACTCCGGAAAAACGTGGCCAAGATTTGCCCTCCTCTTTGGCGGACTCGGGACACTTCGAGGACGGATCGATTCACTCAAAAGATTCGGTGTATCTGCCGGAGGCGCAGCCGGAAGCGACCAATATCGCCACAACGCCTAATAAAGTTGCCGAAGACGACACCTCCGAGACATCCGCCAGGTCGGCCACACCGGACAAAGATGAAGAGCGTCGGAAGCTGGTTAATCTGTATGAAACTAGGATCGAGGAGATGCATCGAAGACACATCGACGAACTTCAAGAACTGAAACAAAGGCACAATGATAAGGTACATGTACGAGACTTGGTATTGCAAAGGAATACCACGACTGAAAAAGATAAATATGCAATAAAGAATATTTCATTTTCAGTAATTGTTAGCATACCTTACTCATTGTAGTACCAATGGATACTACAATATTATTAACGATTACTACCAATTACACACTACTAATACTAATGAATATTATTATTATACAATTATAATGAATATTATGTTGTTCAATCATAGGTGGAAAGCTTGCTAAATCAATTGGCTGAAGTGAATACACGCTATTGCGAAGTCAGACCAAGTGTTGATGCTGCGGAGACTAGGGCTCGTGAATTAGAAATAGAATTAGAGGCTGTGAAAAATGAACTCGCCGAGCAGAAGTCGTTGTTAAATGAACAAGAAGAGAGAAATACACAAATGTACCTGAAAATGTATGCCAAAGGTCAAGAAGCTGCACGCATAGAACAAGCGGATCAGGTAATGCAATATAATAAATCTGTAATTTTTAACATTAAATATTGTAGCTTTTAAATATCCTACATTTTTTATTCATTAGAAAATACTAAAAGATTCTAGCTGGATAATTGCAAGGTAGTTAAAATTTGTTTCTAATATTTTAATAACGTATTGCAGGCCATTGAAACACAATGATATATATTCCGAACATGGTCTAAATACTTCATAATTAAAACGTATACTTTAGTTCTACTATGCTCCATAAATAAAAACTAAGTATTAATCTGTTTTCATGTTTTTCTCCGCAAACATAGATACTTGAACATGCACACCAAATACCACCAAAGGTTTCGGTTGCAGAACTTCTTCAACAACTAACAGTTACTCGAGCAGAATTAGAAAATGTCAAGGTAAATATATTAATTTTAGTTAGGTTACGTTATTAATATTACAATGGTAATATTACACAATTGCACATTAAAAATGGAATTATGTAATTGTTTGTGCCTGATATCGTATAACTAAAGCTTCATCTCTATAGCAATATATAATAGCATGAATTATATTTTTAACACAGTCTACTAAAATTTCTTACAACAAATACTATGAAGATAAACTATATTGTTCATCGAACAATATAAATTATATCACTTACAGGAGCAAAGCATAGAAAATAATTATCAAAATTTAGTGTATATTATATAAAAATAGTTTACTCATATAATTCAGGAAAGCTGTTTCAGCATATAGGAAATAAGATATTTCATCGGCAAGAGTTGTTTATTTATCACATTGCTTTGTTTTGAACATTCATTTTTTTATTTCATTAGGGGTAATAATGAATTCTTTTCATCTATGTGGCAAAATAAATGATTTTTATATTTTTTCGAATACAGCACTATATTTAAATTCTTTTTTTCTTTTCCTTGATTTTTCTAAACAGCATTATGATTTTTAATACATTCGAATATCTTCCTTTTCTTTGATTTTTCTATAAATTTTTGTGACTCGTAATTAGGGATTGAAAAGAGTTATAATATATGTTTCGGTTCTCGAAACACTTATGAAAAACCGAAATAGTGTTATAACTTATTTCAACACCACAAGGTTGAAATAGTTATTTTCAAAACCTTTTCAATCCCTGCTTATAAAACTCTAAAATTTTTAGATAGTACTCAATAACAGTTTAATAAATCTTTTTTATAACAATATGAATACTTGTTCAAGTGATGTTTTACTTTTTTATTAGTTAACTTAACGGATTTAGAATTTGCTTTAGAAAATTTAAGGAACCTCTGTTATGCATCACTTTCTGAGCATCTCTGTAGTTCACAGTTCTCTTGTACTAATGATGTGCCACTTTTTTTGGTCGCCGCTCACACTCCAGGACACAAGCTACTCGCCTGAACCTCACATTTCAGCCGATCGTAGCCAAATTTTATTAAGTGCTAAGGAGGCTGTTTCTCTCTGGGTCCTTGGCACACGTAAGGTCTGTATTTCTGCTGAACTGCCACGCGATGCGATTCTTATCCACTGTTTATTAAGCATCTGCGTTGTGCTTGTTCGTATACAGGATGCACCAGCAATCTTCATGCTCCTCCCTTCTCCTTTGTTTTCTATTTCTGCATTTTCCAGGTTCTTTTGCAAGATAATGTATGTATCTTTATATTGTTTTTGAAGAATAATGTTTGTTGTGCAGAATGTTTATGATTTCTATACTTGTAATTAGGGAGGAAAATCACAATATCATTACCCGTTTGTGTAAGATTCACTCTTTAAATAATCCTTTCACTATTACCTGAATGTTTGTATTTTATAATCATATTTTTTTATAACATTAATTATTTTTATGTTTTTGTAATTACATATCACTGCGACTTAAACTATTATCTTGATTTTTTTCAATACCGAATATTAATTTTTTAGTTATTTATTAGAAAAGTCGTCTATTGTATAGTATATATAAAACCTTATTCCATTTTCGTTGTTCATTTAAGCATGAACATAAGTAACAAATAAATGTGTAAATAGAATGATAAATATAGCTTTTATGAGCATGTGCTCTTCGTTAAAGATATAGAATGTGCATCAATTTTAATTAGTATGTGTTATCATAGCATATTAACTATGTTTTGAAAAATATCAGAAATATCATTCCTTTAAAACATTCATTATAGAAATAAATTAAATCATTTTTCTTTGCAATATCACCTCACTACTAACAAGAGACTTCGATTATACAATTTATATTAAACGCGGAGTTTGATAATTAAATAATATAAATGCTAATGACACTGTGAACAAACATTTTAGTAATCAGTAGAGATAATAACTTACAATATCCCATAAATATTTCTTAAATAATAAATGTAGAGTCTACGATGGCAGGAATTAGATCTACGTGTTACCATCAATGAATTACATTATAAAGATATTTTCCAAAAGTGCATTTATTAAAGAATGCTTTGCCACAACAATTGCATGCTGATTAGCAAGCACAATTGTAGTTGGTTTTATACGCATTATTAGTCAGTGTGGGGAAACTATCCTGTGCACTTGAAAGAAACAGCCTCTTATCATCCTTTAGTCAATGTAAGTTTGCACATGTTTAAAATTGCTTTTGCACTTGTTCATCAAAAAGGACATTATTTAATATTAAATCTAACAAAAAATGATGAATAAACTACTCTTACGTTAATATATACATATCTCTACTAAAAATTAATACAGTAGAATCTTCTATACTTAAACACTGATTATATTCAAATAATTATTTGAATACTTTATTATATTCTTTTATCCAAATGTCTTATTATCCATACAGAGCCAGTAATAGACATCTTCTTCTCTTGCAAATATACAATGTATATTTTTGAAAAAGCAATGAAATAACTCTATGCAAGTACTTATATTGAACATTTTATATATACAAAGTAGTCAATAATTAATTTGGACATAGTCGGTTCTACTGTATGTACTAACATACATTCTGCTTTTCATATATATCTGTTAATATATTATTATTGTTATACCTAGGTTTAATTTTTAAAAAAATTCACTGCTGCAGCATGTATATAATTGAAAATGCACTGCATTGGGTAAAGGTATGTGATATAGCTTGTATGAATTATTAACAAAAATAATTTCTTAAACAGGTAATGTATCGACGCATTATAGAAGCCCGAAGTCAGCAAGGTACCCTGGATCCAGAGATCACATTGCAGTTCCTAAAATCAGCTATCTATTATTTTCTAACCGATAAAGAGAATCATCAGGGTCATTTGAATGCTATCGAAAGCATTTTAGGATTCACAGAGGCTGAAAAGCACAATATTGACAGATTATATCGATCCACAAGAAAGTAACAGATTGTACAGTTTTTTACATAGTTAATTTGATTTCAGGTAGACACGTGACTTATTCTATATTTTTACAGTACAAAGGAAGATGAACTTTAATTCATTAGATTCCGTTTAGAATCAACACGCAGAAATTACAACATATATGTTTTTATTATTATACTATAGCAAGGTACAATGTTGCTATATTTATTTTGATATCAGAAACTTTTAAAATCTTAATGTGGAATATTTGTCATGAACTTCTATATTGATACATAAGACTATATGTACTTTCAATACTATTTATACATATACATATGTATACTATAATTTTTAGTCTTACAAAATGTAATGTTTTATATAGAATGTGTATGTTACTTAATTTAAGTGTTTTTCTATTAATGTGTTTATTATTAGCATTCTTTTAAAATGGTTGACATGTTTATTTCATTGCATTTCATATATTGAATGTCAAGGAAATATTTTAAATTGTTGACCATGGTCTTATGACGAATTCATGTTTTTCTAAAGAACTTTTTCTTCTGTGTTTAAATGCTTGAATGCATGTATTGATTTATTCGAGCAAATCCTTTAACATATGTATCAATACGAAGTTATGAACTATATTTCATAAGATAGTTTTTAAAGAAAAAGCATAATGAACTTTTTTATAGTATAAAATTCAAATTATATATCAAATTAAATTTTATCCATTGTGCATACACGGCAAGATTTGGTAGCTGGTAAAACTAATTACACAGAAGTACTGAAGTTTTATGCTAAATGTGTAAATTTATTAAATTAATAATGATGCTATACTTTTTTGACTGCCACTGCTTTTCCCTGCACTACATTTTAAGATGTCAACGTGTATCTCGTATATTTATAGAAAATATCATTCAGTTAACGTGACTGTATTTTGTTCTAGAAATTCAACTTTACAAAATAATACAATATTACATATAGAGTGCCCAACAAGACGAGGCAGTGAAGTACTAGCGTGCGCGCTTTGTTAACGATCTAAAAGGGGTAACTTCAATTCCGTTGCACTCGAGTAGCTATATTTATGATTATTGCCTCGTTTTATTGGACAAACTATAGATAATTCTGACAACTACTTTCCGTTCCTTTTAATTTTATAATTTAAAATTCAGTTTATCCAGTTTCGGTTAAACATTTAGAAAAAATATATGGAAGAGCTAGCTTTAGGAACAGAAAGTAATGTGAGTGGAAATTCACTTTTCTAAATTACTTATCGTTAAATTTCATGATATTCATTGTTTTGTTTAAGTAAAATTATAGATGGATGTATGCAATGAGTGAAATGTATAAAATATTGATACATCACACTTACTTTAATTATTAAGTTATATGATAATTTAAGGAGACGAAAGAATGTTTCCAGAAAATTTCTGGAGTACAGAATAAGTGATGTAATAAAAATTTTATGCGTATACATGCAAGATGAAAATAATGATGCAAGTATAAGAATAAACGATGCATTTAGTCTTTTCCATTGGAATTTCGAAGAAATTGGTCTACCATATATAAAGTTTTACATAGTATATTGTACATGCATACTGATAAAATTCGTTTGATAAGATATGCTTGTTATATACGCAATTTATTAAAAAAGTATATAATTAAAGTCGTAATATGCATTACAGGGCCGTGTAAAAGGAAAATGTTTTCTTGAATTGAAAAGATTCATATACTAACTATTAGTGAATTCACGTATATAGTGTTAAACTTGTATGTACCTGTACAAATTTTAATGCTTTGGATGAACGCATTCAAAGCAAAGTATAGAGAAGTATAGAGATTCCAATGCAAAAGGCTAACTTATGTTCATGTGAAACTATGAACAACCTCTTTTTTTATTTCATAAAGAATAGAAACTGCAATGTATATGCAAAATTATTATTTAAAAGATTGTCTGTTTAATTGGTCATGGCATGTTATATATATTATACACAAATGATAAATTATATCAGTCCGGTAATATGGCGTCCATGTAAGCAAACAATTTGGAGACTGAGGAAAATATCTTGCCTTTTTATCCGCCTGTTACATTAAAGTAGGTAAATATTAGGGAAGAATGTTATGAAACATTTATGGACGTCAAACGTGGGAGATTCAAAGCACAGCTCTTATTGATGACTCCAATTCATAAACCCTGAAGTAATTTACTGCATTTACCATTAGATTAAAACCAAAGATAAATCTAAATATTTAAAAACTATGAATTATAAAAGACACAGTGAAAGAAATAATTATTTATGGTTTGCTTCGTTCCAACTTAATTAAAAAATCTAAAGCACTAAATATTAAATGTGATGTAAAAGTAAAAGCCATATTTATATTCAAAATTTCATTAAAATTATATTTGGCAACTGATATAGAGGGTATTGGAAAATAATTTTTTACTTATGCTAATGTGGAAATTTTGGTTTTAATATTCCATATATATGATACATATTGTTTATGATTTATAGAGTCAAATTTCAAAGGTCTTTCTATGGATATAGTTGTGTTATATCAATGAGTTAAAATAATTATAAAAATTGAACCGAGATCAAAAAGATTCTATGTAATATTATTTCTAATACCCTCGATGAGATCATTTCATTATAGAATGAAATAAAAAAACTAGGATTATATTTACAATATACAATGCTGCTGATTTTTAAAAATGTATTTAAACTGTACCTATACTAAAGATGTAAACATTTCCTGCAAATAGTTTCGTAATTTATAAATAGATAATTAAATTTTGATGTGGGGTATGTAAATTTTACATGATTTACGCATATCATAAAGAATCAAACTATAAAAATATAAAATGTTAATATTTTCAGAATATACGAATGTTCGCATCTCCAATATAGAATTCTTGACATAAAAACATGTGCAATCGTTATAATGTTCCTTTTCTGTATTTTAGAGAGTTAGGCCTAACGTTTAAATCAATGTACCCGATGTGAATTAAATTTCTATACTAATTTCTTTATACATAATATTGCGTGCAAGTATTGTAAGAAATATACAAGGAAAGTAACAAGATCGTGTATGTCAACAAAACAGCGTATTTTGCATATTCACCCACTGGATGACTACTGCAATCAAGTTTTTTTTTTTGTACAAAAATATAAGAGTTGTGATAATCATTAAAAAGTTAAACCTTAAGCTTATGATAGAGCAATTTTTTTGTATTTATGATATGTCGTAAAATAATTCTAAAGCGTCTTTATAGAAACAAATTTTGTTCAGATTCTATTCTTATGTTCAACCATTACGGTGATTGTAAATAAAGTCTTTAAGAATCCAATATTCAATTCATGATTATACCTTTAATAGATAACTGTTTTATAATAAAAAAAAATGCTATTCGATAAGTATTCGATAAATTTAATATGGAATTTGAATATAGAATAGTTAATGCTTATAACGATTATAAGCAGAATAAATGATGCATTATATTTTTAAATGCAATAACTAAAAAATAATGATAGGGTATTAGAAAAGATTTATTAAACAACAAATGATTTGTTTTAAAGTTTTTATGGAAGGATTGTAAAATACAAAAAAGTATGTTACTTCTTTCCAGCTATAATAATACCATCATATTTCTGCTGGAACCATTTCATTGCATCTTCTTTGGTAAGTCTGTGTTGGAAACCGACTTTTCCAGTTTTTCGTCGCCTGTGAGCAACGTTGAAACCTATACAGAAGAAAATTATTTAAATAATATGAACATTAATGTTCATAAAGAATATTCGGCTACAGGTAGGCAAACATTTAAAGAATGATTAGTTTAAGACACAAATCAGAAGTATAAACGAATTCAGTTTACATACCGCGATTGAAAAAATTTATTTATGATATTGTTACAAGAGATCATTCTTTCTTCAGTTACCTACTACCGAATACATTGAAGATCATAGAGCGCATTAAATCATTCTTTTCTTTGAGAGAGGTCCAGACCACAAATGTTTAATATTAGCAAACATGAATTATTAACATTTGTTACTGTTAACGTCAAAAACAATGTCACATCAATTAAGTAACACACCCAGTATAGGAAGTGGGCATGGGTTGCAAATATGAAGTATTTACTCTAGCACATACTTTTAAAAAAGTTATAGACACAACACATAATGCAGGAGTATCTATGATACCAGATAATGTGCAAATATTACATGTTTTGATATTATAATAACAACTACTAATATACTAACCTGGTCGCCCAAGTACAACGTAGAAGTCCAAACCATAAATACCGATGCTAGGATCGTATTTAATTCCTAAGTCAATGTGTTCTTGAATACCAAAACCAAAGTTTCCGGTACCAGAGAAATTCTCTTTTCTCAATTCATATTCTCGAACCTTAAGAAAAGAAAAAAAGTTTTAGTTACCCACAAGCTAATTTAAATTACTGTTAATAAAATACACATAAAACATGCTATATTACCTTCAATCCACGTTCAAGGATTTCCTCTGCTTTAGCACCTCTGACAGTACAATGCACTGCAATCTTTTCATTACGACGAATGCCAAAAGAACGGACAGTGTATCTAGCTTTAGAAAAGACGGGTTGTTGTCCAGTCAACTGCTCCAATACCTATAAACATTAGGTAAGATTTAATATACAAGTAATAAGAAATATATAACCTTACAATTAAAATAATATACTTCGTAATCATAAACTTGATGGAAAAGAAATTATGGTAAAATGTGTTCTCAATAAAAATTTCGATGGAATATGCTAGTTTTTATTGAGAGAGTATTCTGAAGAATATTTAAGAAACATACCTTTGCAGCACGGGTGAGCCTATCACCAGATTCTCCTACACAAATGTTCAGGCACAGTTTACGAATGCGAACTTCACGCATCACATTCTTGGATGCATCTTTCGGCTCTTTCCTCACTTTCTTTACGGTCTTTTCGACCTTTTTCTCGGCTTTCTTCGCATCCTGTAACAAGATCGGTTCATCACACGTCTGATGCTACATGCATTGCAATTTTTCTGATATTATTATCCTTAATGGTAAATATTATTTAAAGATAGTATAATTCATATAGCAGATTATAAAATAAATATGATTAACCTTCTTCGCACGAAGTGTTTTATAATTAATGGAAACTTTTTGCAAACATAATAAACATTACAAACAGGTTATACCAGCGGTACACGCTGGTTAGAAGTCTCAAGTATCTGTCATGTTAAAAATTAGAAAGTAGGTATATTAATGAAAAAGAATTTGATGAACGTTAAATTCGTAATTCTAAGTTTTCTTTAATTTATGAAAAATGACGATTTCGAAGTCGATGCCATTGATTTTTAGGGATTTAGAAAATAGTTTTCATGCTAGCAACTACACACTCACCGCCATGATGAAGAGAAAAGAACGTGATCAAGATGCACTCTACTGACAAATCGTAGAAGTTAAATTTTATACCTAGTTCAAGTTTACCATCACACAAGCAAAATGTACTAGATCTAGTTGTATTTCAAGATTTTCTCATTATAATAATTAAAACCTACTACAACTTGTTATAGTTATAACAACAAATTATAACTTGCTATAATCAGTATATAAGCATTGTATAACCACTATAAAGTTTGATATCATTCAATATCACACAATCAATGTTGGCAGAAATGCGCTTTCCCTTTTGGGCGCCCAAGTCAAATTTTGTAGTTGCAAAAATGTTTTTTATATCTAAATAATTCTGAAATCAATTTAGATTGCTTGTATGTTATATTTTAAAATATACGTACGTGCATTGTAATAGTAATTTAGCTTAAAAAATATGTAGAGTGGGCAGAGTAACAAATGTTCCATCTAAATTATAATTTTGTAACAAATAATTTAAATAATTAGTTATTTATATTAAGTGTAATAAGAAGATCAATGTTGATTTTCAAAATGTAGATTAAAAATGTGTAAAAAAAAAATCGTCGTAAAAGAATTCGAATAGACCGTTATATTAATCATAATTATTAAAATTGATATGATTAAAATAATATTGATCAAAATATAATATAATATTGATCATAAAAAACATTAATTTGATAGATGAACTTTTGTAAATGTCTTTCTTGGTGATGAAAAGCTGTGGTAAAAGAATCAACAAGATTATTCGCGTCGTTCGCGAATAATAAATCGATGTGCAGGATACACTTTCTCAGAAGCTGTGAAAAACATGTCAAATTGACATGAGCGATGGATGGGAATTAAATCTATTTGTTCATTGAAGTTTTAACGAATTATATATTTGCGACTAAAAAATGCAAATGCGTTGTTAATATACTTTGTTCTCCAGCATCACTTTATTAGTGGGAAAGTAAATATCACACATGGTATTATCATTTATTATTAACACATTATATTATCATTAATTATTATTATTATTATTACTTTTCTTGAAAACGCAACCCACATATTTTAATTGAAAAGAATCATTTAATTAACTTAAAAGATAAACAAAATACAGTAGTATGTAATGTGTGACTTTTTAGATTGATTTATATAAAAAGGGCTATTTCATAAATTGTTATTGTATACGTATCTGTTATATACATATAAGTCGTTAGAAAGTATTGAAAGACATTGTTGGATGAAATGAAACAAGATTGAATTTCCACTAAAGCAATCGCAAACTAATTTCTTCTCTTGTCAATTCAATTTCAAACCAAATTAGTTCGGAAACTACGAGAACTCGAATTGTATTAGGATACAGCAGTTGAATGAGTGAAATGTCCATCTTCCATTCATCTCGGAAACAATTTGTAAAAAGATTAATTTCAGCAAACAAATTCTATGCATACTAATTTTTAGCAGGTTTTATTACAAATTTTCAAATTAAAATTTTTGTTATTTTTAATATGAATAAATGAATACATTGAATATTTGTAAAATCTCCGCCCTTCGTTTTTATTAAAGTATATCAGTTGAAACAATATTATCGTTGTAATTCCACATTATTTTCATACAAAATTATTTACTGTAAGTGAAGAATTAAATTAAACAATAAAATACAAATGAATTGATAATCGCGTGTGTATACGTGCAAATTATATCTAATTGCTGCTTTGCTATGTAAATCTATCGTTTGTGTTCAATATATTCGACTTTGCAAATGAACTAAAATGTAAATGAGTAGGTACCGGAAAAATTTTTGTGTGGTGGTTTTTCTGTTGACAATTAACTTAAACCGAAAACCTTGCATTTGTTCACGAATCTGTTGTATAAAACTGCTATCAATGCAAGGTTTTATATTCTTAATTAACTAAATAGTTATAAATTTATGATTTCATTATTTATCAATTTGAACATGCAGTACAGCAACATGATTCAAATAGTTTAAGAAAATTAATTCCTAAAAAATATATTACATTTAGAATGTTTTTAAATCCACGTAAAAATGTCAAGATGACAGATATAATCTACAATAGGCCCGATCAATATTATTTAATCAATTTTTATTAAATCTTGTTACTGCACTTGTTATGTAATAACGTATGCTGTTGTTGGTCTAAGTCGTAAAACGTAAAGGATGTTCGCCAGGAAGTTTCACCACATCCTTTTCATACCTAAGACTTGCTATCTAAATATTGTATATCCTTATACACATCCTTGCCATTTTGTCCATATGAAAACAAAATCCTCTTTTACAAACAAACCTTTTAAAGACGATGTCTTTCGATGTGAAAAGATTTTTCGTAAAATAAAAGCAGAGATTACTATATTAACAGAACATATCAACTTCGTTAAATAAAATTACGTTTAAAAAAAATATGAAATATCTTGATGTTTGTAATATAAATTCATACGAACTTTTACGGCCACCTAGTGATTGAACTACTAATAATTTCGAAGAGCACCTATATTTAACCCTTAAGAGGACCTCATTTAATATTTCTCTATCGAAACGATAAATAGAAACGTTGCGACACAACAATAAGATTTCATCTAAATCCACAAATAGTTACACATTAAATAATTATTAGCATAATTTTTAGTGAGACATCAGTTTCAATAGTTCACTTAAGGGTTAATCGAGTACTGTATGTCGAAGATGAAAGATATTTGTTCAACTAGATTACGTTGCGAAATAACAGAAATAATTTACATCGGCTTGGAAGTCGCGTATTGTATAATATACTTTCGTTCAAACTGAAGTCGTGATTGTGTACTCCATAAAATTGAATACATTTTAAGATCGACTCTTGTCTAATTATTATATTTCTGGTACGCGGATTCAACATTCACTTCGTCACTTGCTGAAAATGATGCGGAGAACTGATGTTATCTACGTTCTTTGTGTAATTCAACAAAACACTCGGCCAAATAACATCGTTGTCACCCATGATCGGGGACTGCTTCACTTTTCTGCTTGCTCTTCGGGTTTTTCGAGTGATGTGGCAACTCTTGACTTCATGATCGTTGCGCGACTCTTCGGCAGCATCCTCACCCTCGCGATCCAAATGCTTAAAACTGGCATCCTCCACGAACATCATGCTTTCCGCAAAATTATTATTACTCTCCTCCTCGATCTCGAGGACCGTTGGATTATTCTCTTCGTCGACCACCGCTACGTCACCAATGGTAGCATCCTCGTTCAAATCAAGCTTCGTCAAATCTACATTGGTCCAAGTGATCGTGTCGACTTGGTCGTGATCTTGAACGTTGGTTGTCGTGGTAGCGAACATATTTTTGATGTCCTCACTGGTGAGTCCGTCCTCTAAGAACTGATTTGCTATGAAATGCGACACAGAGTTCACATCCCACTCGACGAGTTCCTCGCTGCTGACGGAGATCCTGTCTTCCTGCTCGTTCTTGGTCTCCTCGGCGAGGTCCTTCTTGCTGTTCCTGATGTCGCCGATCGTCTTGAAGTAGATGCTGTGGTCGTACCTGTACGTCTCCAGGCAGTTGCTGTCCAGATTGCTGTTCGATTGATAGTTGAAAGTGCCGCAGCAGTTGATCTTGGTCTCCTCGGCTCGGGACTTTCGCCGGGACTTCTTCATCGTGTGGAAACGCGGACTCCACGACATATCCTCGATGATCAATTTGTTCGAGGAGATGCTCCAGCGAGGCTCCTGACCAGTTTGCATGGTCATCCGCCCTCGGGACAGTCTCTGGGATCGTAGACGGTTATAGCCTCTAGCGTACGCCGCCCATCTCTCGATCCTCTGCAAAACGTACTCCGTTTCCTCGTTCCACCATTCGGTCAGACCTTTCTGGAGCATAGCGCCGACGTCCTCCGTCATCGCTGCCAACGGCGACGGGAGCCGTAGCTCCGTCATGCGAACTGCCGGATCCCGGCTGACCACTTTCGGGATGCGACAGAGGCCGGCCGAATGTCACCGAGCAATTGAATTTTCGAAGGAAACGTCGCTCCGATTTATAGGATTCCTTCGAAGCACTGCAAAGACCGAAGCCGTTGCGAAACTCTCGTAATCCCTGACCGTGACCTCGTCCGAACGAACGTTAAATTCGGTTTGTCGCGTAACCTATTACACAGTCCCATCGCCATTCCTCGCAATGGCTGCACCGGCCGAGAGCATTCGTGAAAAACCGCACGGAAAGACATGATATGTAGTCATCGCGAGCGGATCAATGAATGCAAAAAGAGGTTATTAATTATATTTGTTGGTCTGAAGTTTTTATGAATGAATCCGACCGTTTCTTATACGTACCGTCAAATTAATCTTCGAACTACGGGTTTTATATGGCGTACTCTATAGAAATAGCAAGAATCTATTTACTCGGATTTTTAGCGATTGTTATCGTGATATATTTTTTCATAGAAATCGATCTATTGGATAAATTCTCGTGAATGCATCTCTAGAACATTTTGAACTCGCCATTTTATATCTAATAGATAGATATTCATAATATCTATGTATATAATACTATTAATATTACTAATACAATATAAACTACTACTATAACACAATATTATTTATATTATCTAGTATTATATATTAGGTACACAAATTAATTCATGGCTCTCACAATTAATTGCAACTTTATTATGCATCCAAATCTCTCCGGTAGCAAACTCGTCAATTTAATTTGCTTCCTATAAGAAAGGGAAAAAATCAACATCTGTTGCACACTCGTTGAAACTTAGTAAATTAATCTAAGGAGACGTCCTGTCCGCTTATGAAGTGGTCAGGATAGAGAAAGAAAAGTGAAGTGAAGGTGCAGTAATACGGTTACTTGAGCTGCCAATCATCTAATATCATCGTGGAATATTGAGGGCTCATCAGCGGAGGCGTCTACGCCAAAGAAAATTGTTTATCAGGCCGGAGCTACGTGAATTAAAATTCAAGGAGCTCAACGTTCCTCCGGGCTTCCGGGGATGATGGAGTTCACGTATAAAAAGCCATGTCGAAACTGTGGACGGTGCATTCTTCCGCCTGTTTCAGGTCCTTAACCATACAGGTGAACAGCGTTTTTTCCATACTTTGTATATTTTCATTTTGTACGAAATTGCAGAACGGTATTCTATCAATTGATTATCTATTCTCGGGCAGAAATCACTAGACAATTAATTAATATTATTAACACTTTCCACAATTTTGTAGTTTACTTAAAGTAATTTTATACATTTTGTTGCTTAACGTTATCGTGCATAGTGTAATATTCAGAGAATCCGTAACTTTCATATGGTAAATTGTTTTAATATTTTAGAAGGGAGTTGTTTAATATACAGGGTGTCCCAAAATTCCTTCAACTCTCGGAAATGGGAGGTTCCTGAGGTGATTTGAAGCAACATTTTCCTTTGCAAAAATGGCCGCCGAGGCCGTTGCTCCAAATCAACTGAGGAACCTCCCATTTTCGGGAGTTGAAGAAATTTTGGGACACCCTGTATAATGTTATTTATCTTTAAGGAACTTAAAAAGCTTTTAAATAATAACTGTAAGAGAAATGATTAGATTGCAGTATTGATTACAATGTACTCGTTCGTTATATAAATGTGATTATTATTAAAATGTCTATTAAAAAATTCCTTTAGATCGTTAATTATTAAGGAATATTATATTTAGTAGATTATCAAGTCCAATTAAAATGATCCTACGTCATGCACGTTGAGTTTATAAATTGTGGTATTATCAATCTGATTATTAACACAGAATTGTTTCTTATATTTCAGATATGAATTTAACATTTGCAGTATTTTGCGTAATGGCAGTGGTCTGGGTATGCTGCGGAAAATGCGAAGCAACTCCTGAACTCGGAAATAATGTTTATCGCAAATTTCGAAGTCGTCCTTTAATTCGAGGGTAATTATGCGATGCTTCCAATTTATTTTATAAGAAAAATGTTATTCTACGTACTTCTTTCTACGTGCACAATCGAATTTCTATTCTATCTTCACTGATATTAATTATTAATAAAACACTGCTTTCACTATTCCATGAATTTTATCACGAATCAATGTTTAATAATTTTACGTATATAATCGTCGATCTTCCGCATATGTAATATTGTTCGTATTATTTATTTGAATACTATTTTCTTATAGATACACTGTGGAAAATCCTGTCGGCGAAGTATTCGGTGATTATGGACAGAGGAGATTCGGAAAACGGGAGCAATACGATGATTACGGTCTCATACGATACGGGAGACGTCACGAATGAATAGTTATGACACTTGCCGATTATAGATGCAATTGTGTAGTGATGTTTCAGTGTTGTTGTTGTAAGAGTCATTTTATTTAGGTTCTAGACAAAATATATTTTACATCCCAGATTTACATATCGTTTATTTATCCTTCGCTACGATATTGTACTAAATTATTTTCAACTGACAATGAATGCATTACCGTATTAATTACTACCATTAAAAATAAAACTCAACGAATGAAAACACAATTTTCTTTGTAATTCCTATAATGCGCATTTTAACCCTTAGCACTGCTAACACTAAACATTGCTGTACCATTATTCAAAATATTTTTTACATTATTAAACAAGCTGGTATCTAGTCAATTACTAAACATTTAAGTATTTTATGAGGTATTATATCAATTTCATATGCATAAAATGAAGAAAAAAATATAGAACGGAATTATTCTAGGTTGGAAGAAATGTTTAATTTTCAAGTTAAAATAGCTCCAAGTGCAAAGGGTTAAATTGTTTCCGACGTCGAATCGTTCTGTAATATTCCTTTAAAAATTGTAGATAAATAATCGGGGATTTCTTAGTAAATAATAAACAAATTACATCTGTAAACCAATAAGTTCTTTTATAATCTAAAAAGTTTTTTTAAAATGGTTACAATAGAAAATTGTTAGCATTGCCGTTAAAAATCGTATTAACAGGCTTCCGGTAGTAAAATGTTGACATGGAACACTTGCGTTAAACTGTTCTTATTCTGCATCAGCAACGCAAGTAATATTTTCTGGCGAATTATCCGCGCGTGTAGAATGATTCGGTTGATCCCTTCTCGATTTTATGTTCGCTATGTGTTGGTGGAGCTCCATGCCATCATCCAAGAATGTATAATAACCGTCCCGTTTCTCTAAATCTTGGGGATTGTAACCGAGTGTCCGTCGATTCAGAAGCCATGGTACCGGCGGTGGTGGTGGCGGCGGAGGTTTCCGTTTTATCGGATAAGGTAATCTATAATCAACTTCCTGTGTCGTCCTGTAATCCATCGATCGTGCTTCTTCAGGATCATACATTGCTTCCGTAACGGACGACGGCTTTTTCTCCTCAACCCTGTCAATAGGTACATTGTTATCGTGTTAATGAACGAGCGATTACTTCCTCCTTTTTTATGAAACTTTTTATTTCGAAAATTAAATAAAATTAAATAAAATTGAAATAAGATGAAATATTGATACATACACCTGTGATGCAAGAGCTCTCATACTGAGTAATCTTCGTTGAGGAATAATTGGCGCATACAGATGTTTCAGTTCTATCTGGGACAGCATAGCTTGCGTTTCTGAAATTCCGGTACCTCCGACTTCCGAGCCTAATCGTTTATACGTTGACACGTAGAGACTTCCGTCAGGTGGGAAGATGTTCTTATTGTCCCTGGGCTCTGCCAATGTGGGCATTTGCCTGCGAACATTTAGTTTTAAAATGTTTCTAATTCTTAGGTATATTTTCCTAAAAAAATTATATTCCTTGCCAAGGCATTAATTTAGTTAATATCTGCATTGAAATCTATGAATATTGTTTATATTCATAGCGTAACCGATAATCGCATTAATTGTTCGTATAATTGATGGTAGGTTTGATTTTAGAAATTTGCATATTCACTTCGTCGTCACAAATATCTCTACCGAACTTACAGTAACCACAAAAATAAATTGTGTTCAACAAATTTGTTCCTTTTAAAATCATATGAATAATAATATAAGAAATAATACAATAGCATGCAATTAGAAAAAACTTTTGATCCCTCTGGAAATAACTAGGTACAAATAAAACGTGACCTAATATTTATTACAACTTTATTATAACAGAAACATTTTTTAATTAATCATTTATACTATATGGAATTACTTACGAAAGCATTGACAAATGTTATGTTCAAATCCAAAACTTCAGCACAATATTCAGTTTCTCTGTACGTTGCTTATTTATTGTTAAGTGTTTATTTATGACCATGTACTATAGTGATTTCTTATAATTGTATAACGGAGTGGAAATATGCATTTAGACGCACAGTGGTTACGATGCTGAAGCTTTCTGAGGGATAGTAATCGACGAGGGTTGCTACGCAAAACAGAGGGAGAATTCATTCCCCCCAAGCTCAGTAATAATCGAAGAACGTGTCTATATTGAAATATTTGTTGGTTTATAGGACTATTTAAAAAACATATCAATTGTAATTTTAATATAACAGAAAGTATATGTAAATGTAATGAGAACGTAATGTGGTATGCGCGATTAAATAAACAAATAAAATTGATTATTAAAGAAATATTAGTTAGATCGTACTTACCAATCGTGAATTTTTACTTTCTCATTGTAAGTAGCAGGAACGTGAAAAACAATTGGTTCTACTTCTTTTACTTCATCTGGGCAAGCTACGAAGACAGTCTATAAAGCAAATCCCATGGAAAACGTTATTAAATGAGATATTAATATATGTATCCATTGTTTTCAAAAAATAATCTACTTCTTATATTTTTATCGCTTATTTATATAATTTATTTTTTAATAAATACAAATATCATTGGGTAAAACGTAATGTTTCATCGATTATATTTCTTTCAATTTTATATTCATAATTCTTTGAAACACTTCCTTATCAATCTATAAAATAACTTACGCTTATCGGTGGATTCCTGTATCCTGTCATTTTGTCTCTATCTGTTTCAATTCGAAACTATTTAATAATACTCAAAATCATCAATACTTATCGACGTGACACAATAAAGGATCCTGAACGTAGCATCAAACATTATCGATAGCGTGTTACAAGATATCTATTTTTATTACTTCACATCTAATTACAACTGATAAAAGTATCATTGTATAACATTAACAAAGTATATTATTAAGAGCTTTGTAGCACATTTAAACTAATTTATTGCGCTTCATCACGGTCTATTGAAATAAGAAAAACTTGGACATGGAGGACACACTGAAAGAAATTATATCGCGAAAATGTAGGAAAATGACTTTACCTATGGAATCATATGATGAGGAAGAAGAAGAAGAGAAAACGGAAGAAATTGAAATAGAAGAATTTGATGGAACCGAGGAGGAATTGCCTTTCCAGGATATTCTCGCAGACAAACGTCGCAAGTACAATGCTAAAGAAGAATTCATGTATCTACTTTACAATGACGTGTTGAGCTACTTTGTGGAAAGGTAATTGTCACATTTTTTGACGATTACTAGATTCGAGTAATAAATTAGAAATAAAAATATTTCTGTTGTTCGTTGCAAGCTGGGAAGGGACATTGTTAAGAAAAAAATTTCGGAGAAAATTCAATGAGAATCTTAATAAAGACTACGAAGAAAACGAAGACATCGAAAATTTAGAAAGTTATGAAACTATTAAAGAATTTAAAAAAAGCGAAAGTTATAACAGCGATGACGCAGAAACAGCTGCAAGACTACCTTGGAAGCTAATTTTGCCGGATGAGTTTGCAAATATAAAATTTATCAATGACAATACGTACAGTGGTCGTATCAGCAGAAAAATGATGGAAGGCGAAGGAGTGTACAGATGGTCTAATGGCACCCAATACAAAGTAATCACTTTCTAAGTAATAAATAATCAAAATTCTCAATGTACCTCTTATTTTTTATGAATAGCTGTATTATTTGTTATGATAAACACTGAATACTGTTAACGTAAGATAAAGTAAAGTAGACGTGGTGAAAAATTGAAGATTAAACAACTTTTATAATGTTTAATACGCAAGGAAATAACGATTACATAGTTTCCGTAGGGAGAATTTCAACAGAACCAGATGCATGGAATAGGCTTATTGCAGTTGCATAATAACTGTTGGTACAAAGGTGATTTCGTGAATGGTTATCAACATGGCAAAGGATTGTTCGTAGATAGTGACAATCGATTCATGTACACTGGCGAATGGTGTAAGAGCCGCCAACATGGAAAAGGGTTGGTACTGTTATCTTACGTATTCTATTATCTGTAAATCAGACGAATACCCAAAACTTTACAAGTGTTTTTGATTGTAACTATTTTAGATGAAAAGGCAAAAAACGTCTTGTTTCATTAATGTTTAAAGTATCAATGATATCTATATAACAAATTTATTGAAACATTTTATCACAATAGTTATTCACGTTACCAAGATAATAGTTCGTACGACGGTGATTGGGTAATGGACAAAATGTGCGGATTTGGATTGCGAATTTATTCAAGTGGAGCTCGGTATATGGGTCAATGGAAAAATGGCCTCCGCCACGGTACTGGAACCATGGTTTGGACTAATGGGGATGTTTACCGTGGAGAATGGAGGTGCGGTTCAATGAATGGGTTAGTTAGCCTTCGACTTGATAACAATTAATCAGAGCTCGAATAAACAGAAAAGCATAGGAACTTAAAACTATCGTTAAAAACAATAATTCGTGTAAGGATTTTACGCATTTATAACAGCACTGATTCAAAGTCTAACATTCACTTTTCTCCATTTCAATTTCAATAAATTTATCCATGTAAATTGTAAGATCAACTTTATTAAATATGTTGCAAAGTAATGAAATTTTTACAGCTACGGAATGTACATATGGAATTCATTTTATAACAAAACATTCACGTGGCCTCAGGAGACTTCGTACGTGGGTTTTTGGCGTAATGGAATGCGCCATGGCGAGGGTAAAATTTGTTCATAACTTTACAATTAGAATATAACGATTCCTACAAGTAGCATTAACGAAATTGTTATAGGGCAGATAAAATTAAACACAATCGGGGGTGCCAAATATTCTGGGTATTGGAAGAATGACAAAAAGCATGGCCCTGGAACCATAATAGGTAGTGCAAATATTACATAAAATATATGATCATAAAAATAAATAGTAATATTTTATGTCTCATACCATCGATTTTTTTTACACGTGCGGTGATGATTATTATAGCCTATTCAATTGAATAAGATAATTAATAATCGAAATAAATTAAATTATTAATTAAATTATTATAAATTATTATTCGTAGTCAATAGAACAATTATTATATATTATTATATCTTTAATCATTATAATATTGCAAGAAATAATTCTTCCCTTTGGTTTAAAGGGAACAACGGAGAAAAGTTCGAAGCCGATCCATTGTTTCTAAATGATATTTTGGTTTCATCTGACATCGCAAACAACATTAATATGTCAGCAACCGATGACGTGGATCAAAGCATGTTCTTTGCAAGAGAAAGTACATCTTTGTAAGGAATTAATATTATTAATTAAGTAGAATAATTAGACTAATTAAAATAATTAAATAATATAGGAACCAGTATTTATGTTTATAACTTCGTATCTGTATAGTAAACATTATTCTCACAGATTTGTTGAAAAACCAAGCAAATTAAGGGTAACTCCTATAATCCCAGTTTTAAAACCGGAACAATTTCCATCTTTATCCTACTACCTCGCACGATTATTGGATCCAAAAAGCTTAGAAGATCCTTTAATACGGCCAGTTCCATCAGGAAAATGTTACTTTTGTGACAATCGATCTTGCTCTTGCCTGACATCATCAACTATTGGTTATTAACTTATATCTTCTACTTCTCAATAATATTTAACTCTAATCATTTTTCACTTCGAAAATATTCCAAATATTTCAACAATTGTCTTTTGTTTCAGAAATAAAAAGAAAAAATATTTATTTTCAAAGCTTTTTTAATATATCAGTCATTTTCAAATGAAATTTCTTTTTGTTCTAAAAATTCTCAGTCAGTCAAAAAATTTGAATCATTCAGTAAACTAATATTATGTAATTTTACTCCGAAATTAAATTTAACGTTTTGTCGATCGTAAATTGTTTAATAAACATGGTATAAAATTTTCGGCGCTACGGTTCGATCAATTACAACAATATAATAGCTATTTTATGAAATCTTCAAGCGTTAACGATTCGGGTTTGAATCTGCTAACGTTATTAGCCACGTTTTGCTAAAAATTGTTTTTCTATTGGTGGTGTTTCGTCCTAGACCCGCTTAATTAAAGATAATATACACAAAAAATAATTTGTTTAGTAGAATAGTATTGTTAATGAACATTTTCGTAATGTACATGGTTTAAATGTTCAAATTTTTACACAGATGTATCGATAATCGAAGAAAAGATTGATACAAACATGGAAATGGAAGATGCCTTTAAATCTGAGCGAGAGTATGAAGAACGTTGGGCATACAATTGCCTGACAATGCATATGTTACGTCTGCGAGAAATTTATGCAAATCTCGCTAAATTATTTTCAACCTCAGCGCCAAAATGCAACGTTGTTATGAGCAGAATGTGTTTGTGGCAATTCTGGCGAGATTGTAAAGTTAATGAAAAAGGCTTAAGCTTGATACAAATTAACAACTACATTGGTAAATTGTATATTAATTATTGTACGCTAATAAAATATTTCAACATTTTTGCTACATGTATATATTATTGCGTATTACTCGTACGACATTCTTATACGAAAAATTTCTACTAATATTTTAATGTAAATATATGATTGCAGCAAAAAATGGATCGACGATCGTGAAAGATCCACATGATCCATTCGAAACGATTGAAATATGGCAATTTTTACATGCGTTGCTAGAAGTTTCGTGGCACTTGTACGGCAAATCGCATAATGCAGAAACCCAGGAGATTAATGGAAAACTGGCTGGCAGTTTACACAAATTCTTGGAAAACGACGTTTACCCTAACATTCACAATCACGTCGGCATGTATAAAATATTCATTATATAAATTATAATAATATTGAAACAAATACTTAGTTAAAAACTATCTCTAATGATTATATCGTCAAAGGTATATTTATATACGTGTGTATTCTTTGAAGTCTGTGGTTTAATAATTTCATTCGTATTAGTATATTAATAAAATCATTTGCAACAGGTAGTTTGTGTCGTGAATATGTAAATCTGTTACCTATGAGTGCCGTATACAAACTGAATCAAAGTATTGGACATCCATGTTCGGCAAAAGATTTTCTGCGAGCTACATGTACTCCAAAAGGTAAATACTATTAGTTCAGTCATAATAAATGTTAGTTATTAAGCATATGAAAATTCTTTTGCTTTAGGGTTTACAAATTTCTCTAATAAATCCTATTGCTTATATTACACATATATTGTTATATCATTTTAAAATATGTTTATCTGTCCAAATAATTTTTCGACTGATTGGTAAGCAGTGTTTATTAGAGCATTTGATCGCATTATACAATTTTAAATAAAAAAATATTTCATAAAACGTATTCTGAAAATGCAGCTACGTGGGAAAATCAAACGAGGTGCGTTTTACAGTAGATTTTATTACTGAACAATTATACCAGGAATATTAATGCAGTGGTCGTGTCTTAAGGTCTAGTACTTAAAATTATATTTTTGTATTAAAATGAATAAATAATGTAGGTACAGAGCATTCTTCTTTCGTGCGTGACGATATGGCGGAACATCTTTCGGATGGTATTAATGCTGTGACGATAGGCGAAAGGGTGAATTATTTGTTAAAAGGCAATGACATTTTCTCATCACCGCATCGTGAAATGGGTACATCGAAACAGTATGGAAGTAATCAGTGTATGTATTATATTCTTATTACGACTTTAATCTAGACAATCAGATATACTTCAGGTATAACATCGCAAGCGAAAAAAATGATCTTCTGCCAAATAATATCAAACAAATCTCGTAATGCAAAATTTCGAAAAGAATAGTTTGATCTAAACTTTTTTCAAGCATGTTCAAATTTTTTTATGGCAGTTCCGAAAGTGCATTCCAATAATTCTTGACAGACTGTTTTATAAATACTTATTGTATTTTTAATAAATAAATGCATAGACCCATTTATGTACTTAACTATTGTTAACTTATATGTAGAATGAATTGTCACACAACCGAACGCTTAAATACATTGGAAAAGATTTTCTTTTACATTTAAATGCACAGCAAATTAATCGCTACGTTTTATGTATACCGAGTTATATAATTGCTTTATTTCCATTATTAGCTGATGGACTGTTAGTATTCGGAGAATTAGGGGCTACGAAAATGTTAGAGATCATGGCGTTAGTATGCTCTGGTATTAAAGATCCTGATAATGGCTTCATCATCAACATGGATTATGAGGTACAATTTTATAACAATGTTTCTCCAATTCGAACAATCACTTTTAACTCCGATTACGTCCACTTAAATCTTTTACGATTTTAATAGCTCATATTTGTAATGCGCAAAACATTATCAGTGGTATATAATAATGGTAGAAAATGGAGAAATGTTACATTTATAGCGAAATTATATTTCGATTAATAAATCGTCACTGTCATGAACTTTTCACTGACAAAAATAATAGGTTTTGAGGAACAATATAGCACCAATGGCGATCTGCAAATGTTTGGATCGATAACTTTATGTTTGACACAACTTATTAATAAATTAATCATTTAATCAATACGAAACCACTAATGGTCACAAATAATCATGTATAGCATATTGTATAACACTGAATATAAAAGTAAATTCATTTTTATGCGAATTTTACAATATATAAAAATTAATTGTTACAGATATCGTTCCTTGAATTTTATGAAATCATATTAGAAGCAGCTAAACAATTACTTTGTATAAGGAAAGAAACAGAAACCCAAAGGAGCAACAATGAAGATGAAAGTAAATCTTTAGAAAAATAATAATTTATAATTGCAACGTATAAAATAAAGCAGTTAATATACTAAACATTTTGTTCAAAAATAAATAAAGACTACAACACAGGGATACATGCGAGGGACATATGATCGGAAAACATTTGAATTGTGTATTTAAATTCTGATGTGCCAATTGGACGTAATTAATCAATTGTATTAATTATATTCATTAATAATGAATATAATGGAGAGCGATAGATTACAAATTGATTAAAACGATTTCAAATTATTTTAATTATTTAAATGTATTAATTTTCCATCAAATTGAAGTTCTAAAAACTCCAGCGCTGATGCTATAGCATCAGTTATCTATAGATCTATTTTTGTTATCTATAGATAACAAAAATAATCCGAATTTTCAATGGTGAAAATCATTGATTACTAAAAGTTAAAATTTTAACAAAAACATTATCATTCAATAGTAATCATTCAAAAATGGTTTTATTGAAGCCAGACTCTTACTTATTTGAAATCTCCACTTTAAAATTTGAAGAATATATATGTTCGTGTTGAAAATAGTTTGCGCCTGTAAAAAAAAAAAGAATAAACATATTTATTTTTTTAACGCATTATTCTATTTATATTACATACATTCATGTATACATAATCAACAAATATAAATGTATTACTCAAATGCAATAAATAAATTTTATACGCTGAGCCACTATGTCTTGCTTTTAGACGTTACAAAATACCCAAAATATAATTTATAAATATCGTCAAGTTAACAATCGAATTTTTTTAATCATACATATGCGTATATGTATACATATTTATGATAAGTTTATTTTATGAATTCTCTTGTGTTTTCACTTGACTGACTAAACTTAATGACAAATTATTGTACCCACCATACCTTTCAATTGCCTGATATTCTATATATCAAACAAATCTACAATTGCATATAATCTTCTACAAGATGGCATGGTAGAGAAACAAAAGTAACAAAAACTATCGTACTTAAGTGTAATTATTATCTGATAGGCAAATAAATTATTGTACGTAGAAAAAAAAGAAAATGTGTCAATATGTTCATTATGTTCAATATCTCATTATGTTCTTGATCTAACGAAAATAAATCAACGATTGTAACATACGGAATAAACTAAAATTTTTGTAAATAATTATTGAAAATGTGCATTGGCAAAATTTTATGAAAACATTGAATTTTACAACAAGTAGAGAAAAGAAACCAATCCGTTAAATATCGGAAAAGTAAAAAATCTATGGCAGTTGGCTCTCGTTATAGCCGCGGATGGAACGGTTCAGTCTTAAGCGAACAATAACGAAATTTTTATTTTAGAAACGAGCGAATCCACACACATAAGTACATAGTAATTTATGCACCATTATGCGATCCTCCTTTGCATGCATGGCCCGACACATTTCCCTGAAGATCCCGGGGCACGAGAGGAAAAACGACAGAATGCGACTAAATCGCTTACAAGATGTAATTTCATTCACCTAAAGTACAATAGTTACGCATTACTTCTTGTCCATCATCGTCTGTTTGCATTTTATACGAAACATTATAAAGTATATTGTAAGCAGATTGCAGTATATATATGGTCTTCGGATACTTAAAGAATAAACTTGTATTTTTGTCGTGATAATATTGTTTAGTCAACAATGAAAGGTGCCTTGCGTGTGTTAGATATTTGTTACCATTCATATTTATTTATATTTTGATGTTCAATCAATTAAACAGTATTTTTGAAATCCTTGTTTGTCTAAATAAAGAAATATTTAGGAAACAAGAGTACAAAGACTTGACTGGAGGTCATGGGAACACATGTTTATCCGGCTTTCAGAATCTTACATACAAAAGTACAAAGTGCATTAATTTTTCACTAAATTATAACGTATAATAGGAAATATGTATGTACAGAATACGCGCGTTCACAAATTATAAGCAGTGATTGAACAAATTGTAGAGCGAACTATGGTTTCGTGTTGAAAACAAAATACAATTGAAGTCGCAGACGCATTGGTTGCGGATCTAGAAGTATCACGTCAGTATGGAACGGCTTAAGCCGACTCAACAATCTCTATTCGTAATTCTAAAATATAAACTATATACCGATGTATATAACTACAATACAAGACAATGCGTCGTGTATGCACGACGATAGAGCGTGGCACTAGTAGAATCTTTGATAGCAAGTAAATATTTTGCTTGGATCGCCCATTTTTTTTAAATAATTAACATTTATGTTCGTTTTATTATAGAAAATGGAACAACCGTGTAATTCTGATGAAACATGTTCGAATATCTATGTGAACAAAATAATTTATTTTCCACCGTAATATGTGCTGTAGATACCAAAAAAGATCACCACATAGGAAGAGAATGTGTCGTAAATGTGCATCGCTACTATTGTTTGGTTCATTTCTTACATTGACTTCGTAATTTTGGTAGTTTTTGTGGATACGCTTTGCAATATCACTTTCTATTGTTTCGCTTACAAACATAGGCTTTCCTCGAGACAACTTTCGTACAATGACAATCAAATTATAAATAATGGTATTATTAATACGACGGCCATAAAAACTATTTTGCGCAGAAATATCTACAGTTACCAATCGAATTATTTGGTATACGGGACACCTTAGTATAAGTAACATAAATTCCACTGATTGATTGTTACGTTTTACATTATTTAATTGATTATCGAGATACAATGTTGACTGATCTAACTGTTTTATTAAGGAACTAGTACACGAACAGTAAGTCTCTTTATAAAAATCGATTGAATAATGATGGATAGTACGATTATTAGATGGGATGCAGCGTGTAATGTGTCCCAGGACGTACAATATCTCTCACGTGAGTAAAGTATCGTCTAATTCTTCCATTTTGCACTCGGGCTGAGAAAGAACTTTGCGTAATACTTTACTGACTACGTCCGACAGGGATTCCCTTGCTCCAGCATCCAAAAATGTCATACAACGCTGAAAAGTATATTCTCATAAGTTATTAAAAACTACACGATTCTCAAGTTTTCATATTTCTAAATCACTTCTTCACGTTATAATATACAGTGTCCCAAAATTCTTTCAATTCTCGGAAATGGCAGGTTCCTGAGGTGGTTTGGAGCAACATTTTCAAATTATTAACGAAATTATTTGCAACATCATTTGAAAATTATTAACGAAATTATTTGGAACATCATTTGAAAATTATTAACGAAATTATTTGGAACATCATTTGAAAATTATTAACGAAAACCGGCCATTTTTGCAAAGGAAAATGTTGTTTCAAATCACCTCAGGAACCTCCCATTTCCGGGAGTTGAAAGTATTTTGGGACGCCCTGTATTATAAAAGTCCCACTTACCAGGTGTTCTTCTTCACCTTGCCTCAGCCGAAGCACTGCAATGAGAGCAAGTTCGCTGTTTGCCTTCACGTAACCATTTTTCTCTTTTGTTCCATTCACCAACATGGGCAAGAGCGATTTAAGTAGTTCCGGTGACATCTTTTCAGGAGGTATATTACGAGCCAGATGAATACAAACTCTAGCCAATAATTGTTTTACATCATTGCTGTTATTGTTCATAGACTAAAAAGATTTTACGAAAATTAATTATTCAGAAAGAAGGTGCACAAATTTAATATTTGAAAATTTTGTTAAACGAACTTACCCTCACAAATGGAGACAAGATTTGTTGAGGTACAGATTGCCCTTCATTCATAAGATATTGAAACAAGTAACCGCAAGCGCGTACACCATTCATAACTATTTGTACTCGATCTGCTGCTAAATACGAAAGTATAACTGCACATACACGATCCTTCTCTTTACTATTATATAATGTTGTTGGGGATTCTTTTAATGCAACGAATAACGCTGCGGAACGTCCATGTCTAAGCATCCAGTCAACACTAGTGTCATTACCTACGATTTAAACATTAATAATAAAATATTAAAATATAATGTAAAGTCAAAATTAAACATTCTAACATGCTTACATTTTATACATTGACTTACAGTTCATACAATATAAAAATTTTAACAAAAATGTATCAACGCATTATAAAAGAAATTTGCAAATGCGTACCATTTTTTAGAAAATTCTTTATATCGGTAAATTCAACATAAAAAAAAACACGCGAGATGTATAGTCAGCGATAAAATTAAAAGGATACATTTTATATTATAAATTTTACTAAATATGTATGTAGGAAACTTACACAACAAGTGATCATTAAATGCGAGTGCAAGTTGGTCTGGACTGAGCCACCGTAACAATGCTCCAAAACAGCCAGCCACAGAATTCCTAGTAACGTCTTCAGAATGACCAAGCATGCTTGTTAAAGTAGCATATACTTGTTTCTTCATTGGTTCTGTCATTTTATCACCAGCAGGTGTCAGTACACCTCGCAAGGCTTGTAACATTGTTTCCCTGAATAAAATATTTTAAGATTAATAAAGTTAATCATTATTTGATAAAATAATGTAAGTATCAAATTTGCTCACCTAATAGCCGGATCATCACCAGTTTTAATACCAGTATGAAGTTCGGTGAACAACGGATCGACGCGCGTATGGATTACAATAAGATTGCTAAGAGCGTAAGCAGCTTTCAACCTCACTTGCCGGTTACTATCGTTTAATGCTCTCAAGAATGTGGTTTGCAATTGTGGCAAAAATTGTTTTAACATCACTCCGACCTGCATAAGACCGTAAATTATTAATTTTTTTTTATTTATTCTAATATCATTTGATTAACTTACCTTGCCAAGCAAAATCGCAAGCGTTTCCAAAACAGCTGCTTTCACACTCCAATTGAAACGATCCCCTAGAATTCGAATTAATGGCCCAGTGATGTGCACAACGCTGGGTTGTAGTGCCGATGCGCTGGTTAATTTTATAACTTCCCCTAATCCTTGGGCTGCTTGCTCTTTAGCTTCCGGTAGACCATTTAATATAGCTTCTCTGAATATTGGAAGAATTGGCGTAATCCCCTTCGGTAAACAAAATCCAGGTAATAATTCTTGCCCCTTTAAGTCTGACACTGCAAATCGAACGGCTTGTCTGATGTCTTGTACATGCGCTATCTGTTGCTCTGATGTCAACGTCTGAAAGCGGACAGTTAAAAGTGATTATATAAATTAAGAAGTACATTTTAAAATAATTAAATGAAGAAAATATTCACCTTAGTAACGGCCGTAAGTGCTTCCCAACTCATTTGTAGTACATCCTTATCGTCATCTGTAAATAAGTGAATAAGTCCTCGCAATAACTGAGGAACATACTGACTATAATCTGCGCGAGTATCTCGGCAGAAAGCGCACAGTAAAGCTGCTGCACTTCGTCGTCTGGATAGATCTTCTGCTCTAGTAGCCTCCATAAGTTGGTCCATAACTGTTCGAACACCAACCTCGTCAGTCACAGATAAAACAACTGCTTGACAGTATTCTAACTCCTGTACTTCATTTGGAGTTCCTTGAGCGCTAGAGAGAGCAGTTAATAAAGCTGGTAGGATTTTGTGAAGAAACCTCGTCAACGCTTCACCCGCAACACTTGCCAAAATTGATAATGCTTTTGTATTAACTGGGGGAGTAGTTAATTGAGGTACTAAATACGGCAGAACAACTCGAGATTTGATCGCCATCACTTGACGCAAACCGTCCAACGTATTTTCTGCTTCTGCGGGATCCGGCGAATTCAATTGCGTTAACATCGCTGGTAATATATCGTCTAATGCTCTAACACCTACTGTTGAGTGCAGACCATCAAAAGTTTTTGCTGCTGCTTGTCGAACTTCCGGCAATGGATCGCATAATGCTTTTCTAAAATGGGTCATATTTCGTTAATATTTTTTTAATAATTCGAAATGAAAATTTTTACATAAAAATTAGTCACCTCACTGTTGGCACCAAGCTGATGACAAAAGTTAACACCATATCTTTATTTTTGCTTGCCATAATTTCTGATAATCCAATACATACACCTTGGCGTTGATCAGCTTGATCACTTTGAAGACCCTTCTCCAAGATAGGTATAATCTCTGGCAATACTCTTTCACCTAATTTTCTAACGAGATCTCCTAAAGTTCGCGCTGCTACTTGTCTTTTATCGTAACTCGTACTAGCCAAACAGCCAAGCAGGAGTGTGAACAATGTTGGCAATATTTCTCTCAACGTTCTTGGAGTATTCGTAACAACGACCTTCCATACGTGAAGAGCAGCTTGGCGTACCATTAATGCAACGTCTGATCTGCCCATGTATAATCCGGCCAAAACACGATTTCGCCTTTCCGCACCAAGAGCGTTGATAATAGCATAATGCGATTGCTCTGTTCCAAAGTTATCATCCTCGCTGGCTGTTTCCGTTGACATTTTACCGGAAACACCAGAAATGCGGTACAATAAGTCTCCAAGTAATTGCACTGACGAATACCTAATACGCCAATTATCATCGAAAAGTCCCTTCTCCAGTTCTGGTAACAATAGCATAATTGCGGAGTCGGCATAAAGGGTAACAATACGCTGACCTGCTCTAAGAGCAGTCTCACGTACATATTCGTTTTCATCAGCCAGAGCTTTCAAAATGGGATTAATGATTTGTCCGATGTAAGGTGTAAATTCGGTTGTAAACGCACTTGGCATATAAATAAACATCATGATGTAACCATCTTTTACGTGAGGAGCTATGTCCGTTCTTTCTGCTGTGCTAATAATCTCAGGCATCAGTTTGTGAAGCTTCTCAACACCAAGTCCTCTTACGACTTCTGAAAGACCCTGTGCGGCACCTGACCGGTCTACGCTACTGGTTTCAGACGTGAGAGTCTGCATTAACCAAGGAAGTAAATCTTCAAAGCTGGATTCTCCCATTCCCCGTACCATAGCACCTAATGCTCTTGCAGATACACTTCGCACTTCTGGTACAGGATCCAATAAACTCGTTTTCAAACCAGGAATGATCGTCGGCAGATATGGTGTTAAATCTTTCTGATCAGTTAACGAGTACATATTACCAATAATTTGAGCAGCCATTTTCCTTGTTTCTGTAGAACGATCTAAAAATGCTCTCTGCACCACAGGCATTATAAGAGCCAACGATGGAGCATCAATGAAATGCACAAATTGTGTGTCTAATAAAGTCTGAAGGCAAGTTGCTGTTTTGTGAGAGGGATCCTGTAAAGCTTTCAACAAGACTGGTACAATAGCTTGAATCTCTGGGTTACGGATTACACTTCCAATAACTTTTAGAGCTTCTGCACCAGCTTCTTGAACTTTAGTGTGCGAATCACTGAGGACCTCAATGAGTTTTGGAACTATACTTGGTAAACAACTACTTAATTGCTTTGGAGCACAATATGCCATTGCACCCAGTAGTTCAACCGATCCTTAAAGAATAAGAAATCATGTGACTTTTAGAATTTAACTGATACACTATTGTTAAAAGTAGACGTGGGGTCGAGACAGGTCGGGAATTTAATATTTTCAATAGTTATAAAGTAAAAAATCGAATCAAGAGAGTCCATCTGCTAGTCGTAATATTGAACGTTATAAATTATTGTATATCACTCACCAGTTTTGGTCCTCCACGAATCTTCCTCCAATGCTGCTAATAAACTGGGTAGAACAAGTTTCACTCCATGCGCAGAAAGTTTACTCATAACCACTCGAGCTGTGTCATCAGTGGCAGCTCTAACGTACTGACTCGAATCCCCAAAGCATAGCAACAAGTGTGGTAATACATGAACAATATATGGTTCGAATAATCTGCCAAGCATTGTACACAACATTTCAAATGCAAACAATGCTCCTTCTCGATGCCTATAGTTTTTTTTATCCTGAATGGCATTAGTTAATGTGGTCATAATATCGAGCTGTTTTAGCGCGAGTATTCCCATACCCTTGATTATACCTGCTAAACCATAAGCTGCGCCTTTGCGTTCACCATATTTGTCTGATTTTAATAACTGATCCATTAAATTGTCCACAATTTTCGGAGCATCTTCCTTGATAGAAGGTACAAGATGTGGTAAACAATTAGCCACAGCTTCTTGAACTTGTTGAGATGGAGTGGAGAGAGCTGCGATCAAACGCATGACTATAGGTTTAATACGTGGATCATCTTTATCCAAGTGTCTTGCCAGTGATCCCATAAGAATAACAACTGACTGTTTAATCGAATCAAAGCTGCCAATTTTTGGAGCTTTGTCCATGAACTCTTCAAAAATAGGCAATAAAGAAGTTATATTTGCTTTGCCATGAAGATCAACAACAGCCACAGCAGCAGTCAACATTTCCGTGCGAACAGCCTGATTTCTATCGCCCAAGCCGGTCGAAACAAAGAATTGCACAAGTTTTAGTACTGTTTCAGCAGTAAGAAGAGATGCTAATTGAGCCAATGCAAGTGCTACACCTCGTCGTGGTCCCCAAGTATCGATAGGCTGTTCAACCACACGACCAAAATCATTTAATTTCGGTGGAATCATAGCTAATTTATCTTGATAAAGCTGCAATAATTTATCCAAAGTTGTTGGTACCAGATTGGGGACACTAGACAAACACTGTGCCAAAGCACAAGCAGCAGCTTGTTGTATAGGTTCTACAGGATGTGCTATGTCTTGAATCAGTTCATTAACAAGAATATCTGCATGCGCTACTAACTCTGCTGAGTACCATAGCTCATTAGCCAAAACTTTATTTTCATCGCAAACGTCAAACCTGGCGATCCATATTCTTCTAATAAGATGAAGTAGTTGTACAGGTTCTTCTTTTTGAGATGGAAAAGCATGTCTCACGACAGTTAAGGCCCTCAGGGCTGCATCTCTTGTTGTAGATAAAGAGTTTTGTAGAGCTCCAATTAAGGAATCTATATCTTCGCTAGTAGCTAATGCAGTGCCTGGTTGACCACTACCAGATTGAGCAACATCTAACAAAGTTGCAACAGCATGCGTCTGTACTCTTCCAATCGTTATTTCCATCAATTCTATTAGTAAGTCAAACATGTGTTTGCGTGGAAGTAATCGAGGGTGCCTCATATCTCTTGTATCTGATGAATCTCCTCTTTGTTTAGCATGTTCCTGTATTATTTGTAGTCCTTGTACAATCATACCATCATCTTTATAAGTTAACAAAGTTTTCTTTATAAATGGAAAGATATAACAAAAAGCGGGAGCTGTAAATAATTTCTTTTGTTTTATTGTGGTTGTATGCAAAAGATTTAATGTTCTCTTTACTGCAGTATCAAGATTTTCTTCTTCCCAAGCCGGATCTAGATCGCACTGTGGTTGTAACTGTCTCAATGTAATATGTGATACCAGAACACCTAATACTGGATTATTGCTAATTTTCACTATATTTTTCAAACAAATATATAGTTCAGACATTGCTGGAGCAGCTAATGGTGATCCCAAATTTTTCAAAATTGGTGGCAGAAGATCTTTCAAATAAAATGAAAGTTCTTGTCCATTTCCATTAACTGCACACATAACCAATGATACAGTATTATCTATTCTACATTTTAATTCAGTTAATTTTATACGAATCGCTGTTTCTTTCGTCATTTGTGATTTAATAAGTTCTTCTTGTTTAGGTGTTAGTTTTGGTTCTTTTATTTTTCCTTCTTTCTTCTTTTGTTCATACAGTTCTCGCCTAAGTTGAAGCTCTTCCTGCTGTTCTTTAAATGAATATGCTTTACTTTCTCTTTTCATATTCATTGAATTAAGAATATCATTTTCATCATTCGCTGGTAATACACTTTTGTCATACAACTCTCCTTCTGGAGTCAGGTATGTAAAATATTCGTCTTTAGTGACTCTTAAAATCTCTGAATCATCAAGTTTATTTGTAACATTTGATACTATTGTGGGCAATATAATATCTGGAACAATTGATACCACTTTCGTTAAAGCATTTTCGTAACTAGTAACGGGTTTAAAATTTTGTACCAGCATCTTTTTTATCTCGCTATTGAAAGAACATAGAAAATCTTTTGGAATGAGATTATAATTCTTTGCAATTTTATACCACAAGTTCGGCATTGCTTTAAAGATTGCAGGGTGATGCGACGGTATCAATGCATCCCTTGTCATTTGCATAGCAGGTAATTCGGATAGAAAAGAACCAGAACAAATGGCAAGCAACCCATCTGCAAGACACCTGCCAGTTATTTCTCCAGGTGAAGAATCGTCTTTGTTTTCTTTATCGGTGTCAGATTTAATTTTTACAGTTCCTAAAAATTTATTAAACTCCATCAATAACTCTTGTGCAGGAGTATTTGTACTCAAGTCGGTTACAACTTTCTTTACGAATGGGAAACAGCGTCTTCTAATGTTCGATTTTGGAGCTGTCGCGCATATTACAACTGCTTTATAAACGCCGGTCAAAGCTTTTTCATTTAGTCTGTCAGAAAATTCTGTAATAAGTCTTTCGCAAAGTAGCATGAGATGATACAAAGTATCGTCCCCACATGTTACCAGAAATTTTTCTGAAAAGAATATTTGATCATCAATGGCATTCCACAGCGTAGTCTGTTTATCATTTTCCACTTGATTAGCAAGGACAAACTTCAGTAGCAAGTAAGCAGCTACTAAACCCTCAGATACAGCAGCTGGTTGTGTACTCTGCTGTGTAGCTTTCGTTATTGATTGTATGAGCAATGGTGTTATTGTTTCAGAATAAGAAGCTACAGGTGCAGAAAAGAACAGTTTAATGTAAGCATTACGCACTGCAGGTGTTGAAGTCTTGACAGTCATTCCTTCTTTAAATGCATCAATTACACATTTCGGGACATTGCTCACAAATTTATTGGACCATAAGGCCATCATCTCGAGAGCATGAATTAAAGTTTTCTCGTGAACTTCAGTTTCTAAAACTTTTATAAAGTGTTTGCATGCTGTTTCAGCCAATCTTTGAACACCACTGCCCGATGCAGCATTGTAACTAAGATTACCAGCACCTTGTAAAACCGAAATTTTATGAGTGGCAACGGTAAGCTTTCCTTCTGATCCGTGGAACACCGCAAATGCAGATGTTAGTAAATTTTCCAAAGCAGTAGTATCTGAACATTGTAAGGCTAGTCTTCGGCAAGCTCCAACAGCCTCATCTCTAACAAAATCCTCCTTAGAATGTAAATTTGCAAATAATCCTTTACTTATTTCTTGGCTATACTGACTTAAATCAAGGCTTAAACCACTGAGAATGTGACCAACAGACTCAATAATAATTTCAGGGTTTCTTAACATAGCTTTTTGCAAAGCTGGCAGTAATTGACTCTTAAATTCATCATGAGTTATTCTACGTAGAAGAGGTACAGCAGTATCAACAACATATAAATCTGGTTTTTTCTTGCAGCTAATAGTAACTTTTATAAAACCATCTATGATGTTTACCTGCAAAAGAGAAGAGAATATTTATTACATTTTAACAATAGATATAAATTCTGTTTAATATTGAATAAATTTACCTTCAGTTTTCCTACAAGTTCACTTTTCTTAGCATTAACCAAGTATTTCGTAAGTAAACTGGCAAGAACAATTACACCATTGCTAACTTCCAATTTGGCCAATGTTTCCACATATGCTGTTTCTGTGTCTTTAATACTTGACCACTGATGCGCTAATAATATGTATACTTTTTCTGTCAATTTTGTATCCATAGATGCAAGCGCAGATGCACTTAAATCGGCTTGTGCCTCAATCAGTTTTGGTAATTCTATATCAATGTCTGCATTGTTTTTATGTCCATGTAGAACAACTAATGTTGACCACTTTAATGCCAGATATGCTGTTAAAGCAGTGCTTAAACTAAAAAGAAATATTTCATGTAAATATTGGTTTGGAACAATCATATCGTTGAAAAATTATAGAATTTCAAAATGAACATATATGTAAAAAGATATTCGTATAAAAGATACATACGTAGAAACTACATTCTTATGCCATGCAGCATGTTCTACAATTACATTTGTCATGTGTTTAACTGTAGCTTTTGGGTGTTTTGTTAACAGTTCCACAATCAAATTCTTCACGTAAGATTGGGAAGCAGTATCCTTATACCTGTGTAATGTGAGGGATAAGGATTTGCAAATTCCATTGACAATCTTCTCATTGATGCCTAAAATGTAGAAACAATATTTCTTTACACAACACAACTATACTGTTTTATGTAAAAGTATAAATTAACAATAAATAGAAATAACTGAGAGGTTGAAATAATTCTTTCAATTGACTATAGCATATTTTGTATTTTATTATATTTATCCTTCTTATATTCAATAAAAAAAGATATTCTTTGCTAGATTTTACAGAAGATCATCAAAATTTAAATATAATTCCAATTATTCTGTTATTTTTACTATCGATTAACTATACAATATAAAGACTATAGTTTGATTATTAAAATATTATCACATGTAATATATCAATAAAACATAAAAAATAAGTTTTTAAGTTTAACGATATATATGGCCCTAAATGAAATGTTCAGTGCATAGCACGATATACAATAGACAATAATGGAATTATTAAATTATGTATTAATTATGACATGTATAATGTAATAATTCTTGTATGACACTGAAGGTTTTTCATAATTGATATGCTAATTTTTGTAAACTGAAGATGTGCAAGTGATAAAAACAAAATTGTTGCAACTGATTGAACAATATTGTGTATTAATTCTGGTCTAACTTGCAGAATGTTGTACGAAACATACATTTTTCCTATACACGTATTAATGAATAGATGACAATATTACCGTACTCATGAACAAATAGATACTTTCAATCACAAAATAGATAATTATTTATCGAAAATATATCAATTATCATTCCTTACCAGGGTTTGACAAAACACTGTCGACATTTTGCAAAATCTCTCGCCGCTCGGTTTTACTAGCGGTTTGAACTCGATTAGGCAGATCTTTCAGTGCTTTCAATAACTGTAACAAAATCAGTGATGAATAATTAGTAATTATTAGACAATAATATGGTTTCTTGACTTCCACGTGACAGACTCACCTCAACATCCGCCATATTTCTTCAAAAACCGGACTGACTTAAAGCGCCACCCTACACAAAACTCCTATTTCTACGAATTACATGCCCACATATAATGTATGTATGTACATATACATATATATTGTAGATACATTCTGATAAATAATATATATACACGTTTTTACATGCGTATGTACGTAGGAAACCGTACTTTATAAAAGGTCATCTTGAATAAAAATATCAATATATTTTTAATCTTCAGTATTTAATTCAAATCGAACATTTTTAAATCGTTTTAAATAGAATTACATCAGACTATAACATAACACTTATTATAACTAAAGAGTTGTAATTTAACGTAATATGTAATTTTGTTAGTCCGACAATTCTAACTGTTTCATTGGATAGTGAAAACAAAAATTTGATACCCAATGGATTTAATAATCATTATTTATTTATTCTATTTCAAATACTGAAAGTATAAATAAATCAATCATTTTACGTAGAAAATATTTAGTGAACATACTAGTAAATATAATATATAATACAGAATTGTTGTGTATGAACTACTTCACTAGCCTTTCCAAAATTGCCAGATCAGGCGAATTGACTTGAATTGAGGGGACAAAAGTTACCCTCTCTTTGCCAATACCAGATTAGTCACGTGACATTGTGACACGTAACGGAAGTGTGGGGGAATAGCGTCGTAGAAAGGGAAAAGTAGAGTGGGAGACAAGTTTTAATTTGGCGACTTTGAGCCTTTTCCCCTTTACTATACTTGTCGAATAGAGTGGTGGGCACAAGTTATCAAAAAAAGTTTTCGCGTTTCCCTCTCTGCCGTTAAATTCCCCTCTAGCGAATCTCCTCACGAGGAGAATATATGTGACAGCAGTTAATCAGGATAGATCAGGATAGACCTTTTTCTATATTTTTATTATATTGTCACGTGACTGACCATTGCCAGAAGCGAGGGTTGTTGGGGATACTCGCCGCCGGGGAATGGAATCGTAGAAGGGGTAAGGTAGAGTGGAAAACAAGACTTGATCCGGCCACACGCTTTGCACTATTTTACGCTTAGACCATATATACCTATAGACCCGGCATAGGTATAGTATGTGCATACGATGCGATGTTCCGAGATCTAAAATTATCTGGTGCCCTCCAGCCTCGTTTTGAGATAATTCAAAATGGTGGATAGTGAATGAGACGGAGCACGTATCGCGGTTGAAGCATTACCAGTAGTTTCCAGTGGAAATAAGATAACGAAAACTATTTTATTTTGTAATCAATAATTAGGATCACATTGTATCATATGTATTATACGTACTATATGTGTTATATGTATTATATATATATTGCATGTATTACCCGTTAATATATAAATATTATTGATATTATTATTATTGTTTTATATTACCTTGCGTATATTATATATAATATATGTAGTGTATTCGCCATATACATAATATTGTTCTTACTATTCTTTTTTTAAATAAAGTAAGTTGTGAGGAAATAAATACAGATTTCATATTATCAACTTCTACATTAAAATTTCACTTTTCCCAGATTATAATCGACAAAAAAAATGAGTTAGCCATATTTAAAATAATAAGGGTAAAGTAAAAATGAACGGGTAATAAAATAAAATACATGTATATATGTATATTACAGTTATAGTTTCCATAAATATTTCTACAGAATGAGATACAGCAATGACTCCCCTTTCCCCTCTACCACTGTAGCATCACGGTACTGCGATTTCTCAACATACTATAGCACTTTGCCCTCCAAAGTTATCTGCTAGCCGGTTTAATCTTGGAACAAGGCAGACTTATCTGCACCGGGTCTATAGGTATATATGGTCTAAGATTTTACGTCACATTGTGCCCACCACCGCTATCTGTACACTCTACCTTCCCCTTCTGCGATGCCAGTCCCCTATGCTTCTGCCACGGTTCAGTCATGTGACACATTTCGTCTTTGTCGTACATGTGTCACAATATCACGTGACTAATCTGGTAAAGAGAGGGTAACTGTTGTTCCCTCGACTCGAGTCAAATCCCCTAAATTGGCAATCCTAGTCCCCTATGCTTCTGCCACGGTTCAGTCATGTGACACATTTCGTCTTTGTCGTTCATGTGTCACAATATCACGTGACTAATCTGGTAAAGAGAGGGTAACTGTTGTTCCTTCGACTCGAGTCAAATCCCCTAATCTGGCGATCCTAGTGGGAGGTGGGAGTCGTTCAGTCGAGCACGCGAGTCGGGGAAGGAGCTGAAAGTTGCTCATGAACGAGCAACTTTTTCGGCAAGCTTGATCTAAAGTTTTAGACTAAAGCACAAAAACAACGCTATGCCCCTATAAAAATTAGATGGTATTATTTTAATAAAATCTTTTGATATTTTGAATGAACAATGTATATTCTAACCACCACCGTAACGGTTACTGTTATTTTTACATACATTGTACGTATATTTTTATACCTGACGCGTTGCATCTTTTTATACATATACGCACACTAGACACACGTAATGTATTTATACACACGTTACCATGTGTAAGTATACTCCACAACTGGAAAGAAGTCACCCGAAAGATGTGCAGGTCTGATTGGTTGCTGCATACGCATATCTTTATTATTGGTCGAAGTGACAATATGAACGATGCAATTTATGATTTCTTTTTTAGCAGTAGATACTACTATTTAAATGCATACATGTATATATTTAAGTAAATGTTCATTGCTTTAGTTTATGGTGTAAGTATGTATACACCAAACACAATTTATAAACACAACTCGTACATTTGCGTAGTAGAGTCTGACCGATGGTGGTTCATAATATTATGTGATATATACATGTTTATTCGTTGAAGTAAGAAACATATCCTAAATGTCATTTCAACAACGACATACATAAGTAACTTTCGAAAAAAAAAATTCAGTATAACACACTTGTGGCTTGCAAAGAAGAAGAAATGTGGCAATATTTTTTGATGTTTTATATTATTCGTAACTCAAATTTTTGTAAAATTAGTTTTTAATTTAAATATTTTTAGTGTACATATTTAAGATGACTTCTACACCAGCTGTCAATGATTGGACTTTTAGTAAAACTCTTGGTTCAGGAGGATTTGGTATTGTCGAATTATGGACACATGAAACCGGTAACAAACTTGGTATGTAAATATGTTATTTTAGAAGTAAACAAATACTTTAGTAACATGTCTTATTTTATTTTATTACATGAAATATTACAAATATGTGTAATTATTTTTTTATTAAAAACTAGCAATTAAAAAATGCAAGTGGGATATTGCACAATTAACAGAAAAACAAATACAACGATGGATTAACGAAGTCCAAATAATGAAACGCTTGAAACATGCAAACATTGTAAAAGCTTTAGAACTGCCTTTCAAATATCCTGATGAAAAAATAACTTTACCAATATTATGTATGGAATTTTGCAGGAAAGGTGATCTCAGAAAGGTAATTTAGAAAAATATAATTTTTTAAATAAAATTAGCACATATTTGTGATATCAGTATTTTATCTTTCACAGGTTTTAAACAAAGCAGAGAATTGTTGTGGAGTGAGTGAAAAAGAAGCAATTGTTATAATGAAGAGTATCTCCTCTGCCGTTGAATTTTTACATTCCAATAATATTACACATCGTGATTTAAAACCTGAAAATATAGTATTACAGGATGATTGTGATGAAGTAAGTTATATGATAGTTAACACATTCATGACAAGGCCATATTTATACCATCCGTAGTATATCCTGTTATGAAGGTGTTAACCATAAAGTTTTATTATACATATTAAAAAAAAAAGAAGAAAACAAATACCATACATAGTACTATATACAGAAAATATTTTGTAGATTTCATATAAATTAATAGATCTAGGATATGCGAAAGAACTTGGTGAAGCCAGTTTATCTGCATCTTTAGTAGGTACGTTAAATTATGTGGCTCCAGAACTTCTTTGGAATGAGAAATATAGTTGTTCTGTGGATTATTGGAGTTTGGGCATTTTATTTTATGAACTCGTCAGTGGTACAAGACCATTCTTGCCACGAATGCAAGATACTATGACATGGTATTATATATGACACGATTCTGTAGTATGAGCAATATATTAAATTATGTACAGTAATCTACTTGGTAATTGTATAGGATGAAGATTATACAAAATAAAGGATACAATGACATCTGTACTTATGAATCAGAAGGAAAAAATGTGTTTGGCCAAGATATTGTGGGTCCTACAAATTTATCAAGGTACAGACAAAATGTTTTATGATAAATTGAAATTAGAGTAAGATTAGACTAATTAAAATATTATGAATAAATGAGCTTAATGTATTATGTTATGTATTAGATGTCTTAAAAACAAGTTGGTAGACTGGTTTAGAGTGATGCTACAATGGGATTCAAAAACAAGAGGAAAAAAATGTGATGAAAAGGGTGCAATGCAACTGGTGGCATTTAAGTTACTTCAATCTATTCTGTCTAAACAGGTATATATTTTAATAAATGATAAATTAGTTTTTATTTTTAAACCTTTTCAATGACTTATCATTCTAATATTTTTATTACGTATGATATTTATTTCTTATTTTATAGATAGTATATGTATTTTCTGTGCCAACATATAAAATTAATGAATACGAAATAAGTGACACTACTACTGCCCCAGAGGTGCAAACTATGATTGAAAAGGATACTAATATACCCATAAATCAACAAATTTTAACAAATTATTTTGGCAAAGTTCTAGTTTCAAATGAAACATCACTTCTATCAGAAATTCAGGTATATAATTACATACATATGATTTAAAAAAAGTAAATTTTTTCCAGATAGATGTTTTGTACATTTGTGTACAAATTACATTAACAATTTTATTATAGGATCCAATATTATTTGTCTTCAAGAGAGACGGTAGTTTCACTGAGATTACACCTACACAACATATTCCTATGCCAATACAGAAAATGATAGAACAGCCAAAAAATTCATTGGATTTTGGAACATTGATGGATTATTATCGCGAAGCAATACATTTCATAAAGCAAGAATTAGATCTGTTTCAACTGTACATTTTTGCTTTGACCATAAAAATGTAAATATTTCATGTATTTTTGTTTCTCAAATCTGTTGTAAACATTAATTACATACACATTACATCTATAACAATCGAAAATTTTAGAGATTTGGTAATTACAAGACTTAATACAAATATCGAAAATGTAAAAACTGTATCAACAAATACTAACTCTCTTCTGACTGAAGTGTCTGTGGTTCAAGTAAAATGGAATAAAGAGTCTGTCAATAAAGAAAAGCTGAATTGTTTGGAACAGATTTCCAAAAAAATATGTGCAGTCGTACAGGCTACAGACAAAATAAAATTAATGTTCAATCAATTAATCAAAGAAAGTAATGACTTAAAAACTAATGTTCAGCAGATTGATTATATTGAGAATATATCACAATTGTAAGTAAATATAATATATTTCAGTATAATATTATTTCATTCAATTTTATGTGTATATGGTGCAACGAAATTAAATTTATACTTTCACTTCATATAGATACAATAAAGCAATGGACATATATGAACTAGATAAAAGGGAGTATCCTCGTAAGCATGCCAAACCAACAGAAATGGTGAAGTTAATCTTTAACTTTTTAACGATGAAAGAAAAATTATTATGTAATACAAATATCCTTGAGATTATAAAGTATGTATATTTGTACACTTATATATTGCAATATTCATTTATGATCAAAATTAACGTATAGTAAATAATTCTTTCAGACAAACTGAAGAATTCGAACGTAAAATTATAACAATGGAAGAAATTTTTGATTCAGTTATTGTTATGAGTACGGTATATCGTCATGGATTTCAAAATGTAATACAATCTAATTCCAATCCACCTACTGTTGCACAGAATAAAGCTACATGTATTTCAACAAGTAATGACATTACAATGTCAAACGAATTTCATAATAATCAATGCCCGAATACCTCAACTATTGAAAGCAGTAAAATTACAGAAGTGGATAAGATCATATCAGATAATATCATATATGAAAACTTGTTGATGCGTCATAGGTAAGTTTACTTACTTTCAATTTTTATTATGAAGTATAAGAATGATAGACAGGATTCTGAAGTGATATTCTTTTTTATCTTAATAGATTAGATAATCTTTTGAGTGAAATACAGGAAAATCTCAAGAAAATGGTTAATCTGGATCCGCAATTGCATTCGTAAGGTATGTATTTATGTGTCTCCATATTTTCTTTTACAAGTTATACTTTTATTGTTTGTTTAAATTTGATTATGTTTAAATGTAAAATATAAATTTTTTCCATGTAATTGAATGTACTATAGATATTTCTTAGCTTATTAATATTTGTAGCCTAGTCTAATATTTTTTTGGTTCTCTTGGAATATAATGCCGCACCCCCCATTTAATGTTAGCGTGTTTATCTGTTTTAAGAAATGTATAAACGGGCCCATTTGTTATGTTCTTCCATCTCACCATATTTCGGGATGATTTCAGTGGATCTAAAAAATATGTATACAAATATGCTTAAAAATTTTGCCAAATAATAAATTTAATTATATTTTTAAGTTATATGTATCTTAAACCAAAATCAATTTTTAACACAACGTTTAAAAATTCATATATTCGTACATATATAAAAAGTAATGTATTTATTATTTTTTGTTTGCATTCAAATGTACAAGTTTAAGATGCATATGTATAATAAAAGATTTATTATTTTAAATATTAAGTATACCTCCATTCGAAATAACACACAATGTAACGTATAGACATAAATATATGAAAATATATTTCTGTAATACCTGTGACAAAAAATGATTCGTATTAAAAACTGTACAAATTTAACATATTTCGTTAAATTTTTGCTTAATATACACTCACGTTATAGATATTTGTAAATGTCAAATTCATTGTGTTCTTCACAGAAGTCAAATATCGACTGTGTCGTCGTGGTACAATATAAATAGGTTTTATTCTTTGAATGTAGCAAAAAATGTTATGGGTGATTGAATATGTAACACAGTAATGTTTCTAATAGAAACTTTCACCTGTACAAGGAGTAACAGCTGTGTTTTCGCTTATCGTTTAATAATTTGTCTACTATTTATTCTGTATTCGAGGTATAAAAGAGAATAATAACTATTTATTTTATGATATATTTTATTAAAAAATTGTATACACATCCTAAACTGAGGATTAAACAACAATGTTAAAATAAATATTATGCTTTTTATTTGCTATTACTTTCTCTGCACTGAGAAATCTTACACACCACACTATTTTCCTAGATTGTCCACATACATTAACGATTATGCAATTCCACGTATAAAAGTTCATTGTACATTAATTTCAGAAGTAAAAAAGACAGGAAACGAGGTTCATTTTAATATCATTTGTTCAACCTTTCTGAGAAAGATTGAAGAATTAACTTCAGAAGTAAAAAAAATATAGGAAAATGAGATTGTTTTTCATGTCACTTTATCAACCTTTCTGAGAAATAGATATTATTCATTGTCACTGTCAATGTCCTCATCAGTTGTGAACTCGGAATGTTCGTCAGCTGCATCAATATCTTCTGCAGTTTCTTCGTCTGAAATATCCCACTGAGGATGCTCTGTAAGTACTTCTGGTGCTTTCTTCACATCCAACTGTAAGTATTTTTATGATAATAATACACTGATTTCTGCTATATGAAATTGTTATTTATAATAAATAGATATGCGAGGGACGGGTTCTCGAAAATTTCCGGGTTTCCCAAGCATATTAGGGTTCTTGAATATTCTCGGGAATCCCGATATACATATTTCGGAATCCTGAACCTTTCGAGATCTCAACCCGTTCTCGAATAAAATTCTCGACCCACCCTAACTATCGAGTATCTAACATTTTCGGATTTTCGCACATCTCTAGTAATAAGTAAATGAATAGATGAATTTATATACCTTAATATTTTGAGCTTGATCAAAGCCGAGATACGAGTCACTACGTAAACATACAGTAAACGTATAAACACCTGGCCACTTTGGTGTTGTAAACTTTAATTGAATTTCTTCAGTATGTGCTAATGACTTGACAAAAATAGGAGGCGTCAGTAAAGTTTTGCTCTTGCGATCACATATATAAACCCACCAGTATTCCTGTTTAACATCTGGAAACAGGGGGCAGTGTACTTCATGTGATAAATTACTCCTTCCCTCCAAAAATTTTTCTCTCTTCGAAATCCTTTGTTGAAACCTATATAAAGATATGCATTTAATAATATATAATTACTATTACACTGCGTATATTATTTGAATCTCTTAAGGGAGGGTCTATGATAGACATATGTACTCAAGTATTGTTTAGTTAGGGGAACCATAAGATTGTAAAGTAACTTTTCAAATAAATTTTTACCTTTCCCATTCTGTATCGTCATCATCAACGGATACATCTTTCTTATTAGGACTATCTTCATCATCACTTCTGTCACTGTCAACGTTACTGTCACTAACATCGGATAATTTATCTTTGGAAGACTCTTTTTCTATTTTATCTTCTTTTTTCTTTGCATTAGGAATATTTGTTTTTTGAGCATTCTCATTTCCAGACTGTGACTGTGCATTTTTTACAGAAGCAGACTTTTTACTAGTGCCTTTTTTATGTGATCTCTTCTGTCCTTTCTTTTGTCTATGCCATGCAGGCTTCTTGACAACTTGATTCGGTTCCTCTGGTGGTTCTTCGGGAGCATCACCATTCCCACCTTTATTATCATCAATCATTGTTTGTTCTTTGACTGTATCATCTCCAAACAAATGTCTCATATCTTTCCGCGTTAACGATACTGTCACAGTTACAATAGCACCAACAGTATAGACTGTGGGGTTTTCATCATCAATGACTGGAATATAAAAAAATTAAAATTATTATATTATATTTTTAAAAAAATCTGAAAATGGAGATATTTATGTAACAACAGTGTGTTATACAGTTATACCTTCAGATCGTACTTTGAAGTCTATGTATGGCATACTTCCAAGAACTTTCATAACATCTTCATATCCACTGTCTGATAAATTTCTAAGGATCAGTCTTGTTTCTTCTCTTTTCAATTGTGCAAATTGTTGAAGACTCCTGATTTGATGCTAATAGAATAAAATTGATTTATTGTATAAATTGCTAATTACGCGTAAAGAAAGATGATAACAACTTGCTAAATAAAAAAACAATCATTTCAATCATATTGGAAGTTAACTTTACCTTCTTTGCTGAGAAACATTTCAAATTATCTTCAGTTATATGTGGTAATTGCAAAAGAGGATTTTTGAATTCCCAAAATCCTTGTACTATCATAGGACATAATTTCATACAATTTTCTATAGTTTTTATACTTGGTAATTGTGGAACTGAAAAAAAGAAGAAGAGTATATTTAAGTTTATGATTGTTAGTATATGTATGCTGTATTAAGACTTATTGTATAAAAATGAATTTTTATATTCCATTAAAGCATATATACCTCTCTTAGCATAAGCTAGTACAATTACTCTATTAACGCAAGTAACCATTTCTTGAATTAAATATGGACATTTTTTTAGTATGTATTGTTTATCTTTTTCCAAGGTTTCTGGATTTAGCGATATGCGAGATAAATGTGCGTGAAGTAAAGCTCTAGCTTTAATTGAATATGAATTGCATAATGGTTCTTCCTTATTTTTTACCCCTAGCTGGGGTAATTGTTTAATAAGCTAAAAATTAAAAATCATTACACATTATGAAATAAAAAATATTACAAATGCAACTATATATTAAATTATTAATTAAAATAAAATATATTTTATTAAATAACTAAATAATTTTAATATAACTAGAATATAAATTATATTAAAAATTGATAAGAATACTGTAGTTTCTGTCTTACCGAATATACTTCTTCATAATCCGAGTGTCTTTCAACTATTTCTGCATTTAACTCTTTACAAAATTCAAAGGAAGCAGCAAGAACCATGATTACTCTTTTTAATGACATCGATGGTGTTTTCAGAAAGAAGAAATAATGCATTTTTGATGTCTCAAGTAACACCTGAGTAGAAACAATTATTATATTAAGCTTTTCCTTAATTAATATTGGGGTATATTATGTTTAAAATTCAATTGATATTTACTTGGTCATCAGTGTAACGATTACTTTTATACCACCACATCCCAACAGCGATTGGTAAAGCAAACATAAATACCAATGAATACAATCCCAAAACCCATACAGAATTTTCTTTCTCAACAATCCAAGATGGTAAAGCTATTCCAAAGTTCATTGCTCTTGGACCATCTGGATTTCCATACTTTTCCCAATTCCGTCGTGCTTCCTCAACCGTTAATGCCTGATAAGCTGGTAATATAGAAGTCAATATCATTATCTTTAACAACATCTAGAACTTAATGCCTAAAAGTAGTATTACGGATATAGAATATAACTATTATTCATAAAAAATATACACTTGATCAGGTTATACAACTAACTACTAATATACAAGCACATGTTTGTTAGTAGTTGGTAAATTTTATATATTACTTTAATTTAATATTAACCTTTGGTTAGTTTCATAAATGCTACTTCATCTCCAGTCTCTTTATCTGGATGAAGAATCAAAGACTTTTTACGATAAGCCTTTTTAATATCACTTTGTGATGATAGCTGGAAATAATCATAATATCACAAGTACACATATGTAATAGGATAAATGAAATATGGTTTTTTAAACATATTATTCATACTTACAGAAGAAACTTCCAATATTTCAAATGGATCAAAATTAGCCCTTTCATAGTCAAATTGTGATACTTTATATGCCAAAAATATTAGAATCACCCATCCTAATATAATAAGGAATTTTCTACAATAATATAATGGTATTTAATAAAACATTTAAAAAATGTGTACATATATAATACATAATAAATATAACTTACTTAAATAATGCTTTGGTTTCTTTCCATGGTTCGTTAAGTTGTAGAATAATTTTCTTCTTTTTACATCCATCACATTGACATTCCCTTGCCTCTTGATCTGGATCTAATATTCAGTATGTGTATTAAATACTTTCTTTATGATATAACTAGTTCGATCAAATTAACATTTAAAGTGTGTAACAAAAAAAGAATTTGCATAATCTGGTTAATGTAATTTATAAATAATGTTTATTATTTTGTTTTCAAATTTTTTAAAAATTCATATGTAACATTGAAACAAAAATTACACCTTCCAATAAATTTACTTATTTTCGAACTCCTCATAATTTTCAACATTAATTGCTAATGAATCATGATAGTGTATTAAATGAAAAACATAACAGAGCTAAATACGTAAACAACTAAGTAAATATTTTCAAAAATATAATTAATCAATTTAGAATTGGATATTAGATAATAAGGAAACATCAAATATTTTCACATCAAGTAGTTTAAACTTTAAGTGTTCGAAATGTTGCAGTTTATTATTGAGGTTATTAGTAAATTACTAACGGGATGTTCGCAATTAAGTATGTAGTTGTGTGGTGACAGAAATGGGAATGATGCATAGTTAAACTTTATGAATCGGTGAATGATATTCACGATAGTGAAACGTTATCTTAATGTCACTTAATTTCTACATTCAATTGAATAAATTTATCAAAATCTAACCTTGCTTCGGGCAACGTGGCCAAAGATAGTACGTCCCAGGTATCAAGAGAAGTGCCAAAAATGAAAGTAAAACGTAGAAAAATTTCCCACCACTTTCGTCATATTGAAATTTTTGACCACTCATAGTTCATTAAGTAATAATATTTAAGTATATTGTTTAAGTACATTCATTACTAAACTTCACTTTGAATTTACGGTACCATCCAATATACAGTAAAGTTACAGAGCTGTCGCTGTCAATATTGCCAACTCAGCACAGAATGCTAACTGTTCAGGCCAGTTCCGGCACAGACTAGTCTTTCACACGAAAAACTTTTGTCAAACCATTGATGTTTGCGTCACTAAATCGGATGACCTTGAAATACTACTACAAACCAATGTTGTCACTTCTTTACGAACGTTTTTCTAGCCCTTTTTATAAGCCATTGAGTGAAAGAGGAAGGAGAGGCTGACTGTACGTGAAGAATAAAAAACGGTGGAAGGCGCGGCAATATTTGAAACGTAATACTATAGAAAACTCTAATTGCGAATTTTCTGATCTCGTATTCATAAATTAATCGGTTTTATGAACTGAATTATTGTTAAAAAATTACGTTCACCAAATATATGTAATTGAGTATTCTTATTAGACATTTAAGGGAATTTTTATATTTGTATGCGTAAAGTTTATCTACAAATAAATATTGTATTATCGGATATTGTTGCATAATGTACTTGATTGTCCTATGGAATTTGAAGAAAAACATTAAATATTGTAGAGATTTTCAGGAGAATACATTTTTCTACCCAGTCAGTCAAATCTTTCATGGCAAAAAATCAGCAGGGTCTGCTAGCAGATGTACGCAGCAGATTTGCAGTGAATAGTTGGTATAGCGCCCCCTACACCGTCAAGTAACTGTTACACCATCTAGCGACGATTTTAGCGACTGCAACTCATTCAGTCATGTTCTTTATCTCCACCATTCCATTGCGCATCCAGCAGTGCGCAAATCAGAAAAAGAAGAAGCTGGAAGAAGCGACAAGCGAGATAGACAGTACTAATTTAAAATAAACCCTTTTTTTCCGCTCTCTCCGACGTCGCATTTCGTCACTCAAATTGCACGGCCCCGCAGCAGAAATACTGTACCTCTGTGTATGTATATGTAATGCATACAGTATATGGTATATGCATATATTTCAGTGTTCTACAGTTACGTCCATTGAATACTATTTCTGTACGCATGCGTACTACAAATTGGTTCTTGAGCAGCGTTAGTATTGCACTTTGTAAAAGTCCTTTGTGGCTGTCACAGCGGTACACATTCAGGGGGACAGTCTCATGTATATATCAGAGAGTTGTATATATATATATAGACGCTGCAAAATTCAGCTCAACTTAAATAATAATAACCATAACTTAAATCTTTTATATGGCTTTAATTATTTGTTTCATGATTCTATCGCGTCCGCAATAAATGCATGATCAAAAAATCGTATTTTGCTGGCGTAGATGATTAAAAATCTCAGGGTCGGCTGAAACAAAAAATCAAGATCATTCCGATTATCGTTATCGCCCATACCAAAATAAATACCTTATCTCGAAAGTTGTTCTCAATTTCTTTTTTCGGTAATTTTTTAATAGAAAAAGGATGATAAATTCAATGTAAAAATATTATTTTATTAGTACCGACGAGAGCTATACATAGTAGTACATTTCCGAGCAGTCAGCTATGTAAGTTTTTGGTACTTTATCTAACCCAGACTGCTTCTTTAATGGTTTTAGGGGGGCATGTGAAGAAAACAATTAACGTCTATTAACAAATAATACGACGTCCGCATTGCGAAGTGACAGCCTTCTTTTGTGCACTTTGATACGCCGTAGTATGACGATGCGATCGTGTTTTAGTTCTTTTTGTGTTCTAATCGTCAGCAACCCACATATCTGTTGTAAACAAATCTTAAATCCATGAAAATTGACATTATATCGAAGATTGAATAACTATTACAATAACATATACAATATGAATTCTCTAAATTTACGAAAATATATTTATTTAACAAAAACGGGTCTTTGTCCCTATTAAAAGATTACGTTGAGTATATATAATTTATATATATATAAAATACATCAAACGTAAACAAGTTACAGCATCATCGAGCAAAGTTCATTGAGAAGAAAATTCATGTAATATAGTTGCTGTCTTTTTCTTGCTATAAGGATGAGTACCGTTATTTTATGTACATAGGTATAATTTCTTTCGAAAAACAGAATAGTTGAAGATTAGGTATTGCACTTTCGAGTCGGCGAAGATTTATGAAAAGAAATGTCCACAAATTGCCCATGTCCTAGATTTTTAAGGTTAAACATTTTTTGATTGCTTGGTATATATTTAGTAATTGTCGCGAGGGGCAAAGGTATCAAAGAAACAACTGATCTCAAATTTAAAAAAACCATTTAAAAAACGGAAAAATTCTATATTTTCGACTAATTTTCTCACGTAAATAGAATCACCTCTTCCAAATTTATACCATCCTAAGACACCCTGTAGACTCTATATACTTCATTTATACTACATGTGCTATTAACAATTTATTAATATCGTATTGATAAAGATGATTATAGATATATAATATAATGACATCAAATAAAAATTATAATTGGTACATATAGTCATAACATCACAGACCAGCTGGCTGACACAACTCTACGGTCATTTGTATTTGACCAGATTTAGTAGAGGGCGTAAGTAAACGAGTTGTTGTCGTGTGAGATACGAAACTTCATATGGTGATTGGTCTAAGTACTTCCTTACCTTGTCTGTGCTTACACCGTGATGTGACCGCACTTCTAAATAGAAACGCAGAACAGAGAACGAAAGTTTCTATAAATTGAGAGATCTAGGTGTATTCTAAGTTTATGCTACCACAAAGAGTATTTGAAAAAACGATATAGGAAGTAATAACAGGCGCTTTATCTTGTTTGTCATAATACATGATATACTTCTGCATTGTCTTTCAAAGTTTGAATTCTTAGACAAACAGGAAATTTCTACCTTAAAAAACATTGCTATAAAGCCGTCTTGCACAGTACGCTTGCTACAGTAGTACTGCGCGACGCACGGTGCGATACATACTTCGATAATGTTAGGCATATATATCAGCATATACATATACCTTCAGGTTGTTTACGTATATTGTGGAAATGGAAAGTCACTACGTACATAGTTGAAAGTTGAAACACTTAAAATGTATAATTGCATTTGATGTCTTACGATAAATACATTTGTAGAAAATGAAATATTATTTAATTAGTTGCACCGTTGCGTTATGTTGACATCATATCAGAAAATTTTAATTACGCCTTTGTCGGTCTGTGTTTTATTGGGGAATTTCTTCCTCACTGTTGAGCAAACTAACTTATCAGTATTTATCGGTATGACTAACTTATTGTAAGCTTCAGCGTTGTATTAAATAATTACAACATGTGTCAAGATAGATTCACTGTTCTTTGAACCGACTAAACAATGAACTGATGAGCGTGTCCAAATGCTCGTGACATTCTGATCAATGATTTTGCCTGGTTTGAGTTGTTTACAAATACTGCCAATGTGTGTTTTCGTTTGACAATAAGGCTATGATATTCATCATATATATCCATTATGTATATTAAACGCACTAAAAATTGTGATGCCTAGTTTTGGTAATCCACATATTAAATTTTTAAGGTAAGTAGATTTTATTTAATGGTTAGATCACACATGTTTTCAAACGTAAACTATATAAAATTCTGAAGAAAAAATAGTCAGTAAAGCTGTTTATAAAGAGATAACGTTTACTGTAATTGTTATCCTTTTTGTTACTATTATTAGTTTTGATATTTTGAAATATCGATAATTTTTCGTTATTATCATGGTCGTTAATACTATTAATACTTGTCTTTTATGTCATACTTCTTATTTTTATAAAATGTTTGCATAATTTTTTTGTGTTTTCTTTCACTATGTTATTTGTTATTCTATCTTTTTTTAATATGCAAAATCATAAATTTTATATATAACTATTACCTAGTTAATGTTCTAATATATTTTATTTAGGATTTCTAAAATTTTGTAATTAGACTGAAAATGCCTGGAAAAAATATAGCTGATTGGACCCAATATGATGTGGCCAGTTGGCTTAATGAAATTGGACATGAAAAATTTTCTTGTATATTCTTGGAACAGGAAATTGATGGTAGAGCACTTTTGACTTTGAAGGAAGAAGATTTAAAGTCAGAACGCATGTGTATAAAGAAACTCGGTGATATAAAAAGATTATATATTAGTATAAACCAATTAAAAAGAGAAAACATGGCAGTATTGTTTGAGTTGGGATATGTTGACTTATTTCCTTCGCCAACTTTTTATAATCATCATAAACAAGAAGTAAGATTTTTGATTTATGTGTTTCGCTTAAAATTATGAACTGTGTGATTATATATAAAAGAAATATTAACATGGATATTATATATTTTTTACAGGTACCTAGCAATGGATTAACTAGTGAAGGTTCTATAGAAAATGAGTTTTATTCGGCATCCGTATCAGAAGATGGTCATGCGTCACATTTACCACCTGAAATTTGGAAAGCTTTTATTAGTTTGGCGTATTTATTTATTGTTACATGGATCACTGCATTTGTGATGGTCATTGTCCATGATAGAGTGCCAGACATGAAAAAATATCCTCCACTACCTGATATATTTTTAGACAATGTGCCACATATTCCTTGGGCATTTGACATGTGCGAAGTCACAGGAACTATACTTTTTGCAATATGGCTAATTGTATTAATTTTTCATAAGTACCGGTAAAAATCTTTCAATATTTCTGTATCTCATGAAGATTAATATATATATATATATATATATATATATATATATATATACGTGTATATATAAAATAATTCCAATATTTTACAGATTTATTTTATTACGAAGATTCTTTGCTTTATCTGGTACAGTCTTTTTGTTAAGATGTGTTACTATGCTTATTACTTCGTTGTCAGTGCCAGGTGCACATCTGCAGTGTCAGCCACGAACAGTTTCTGATGATTGGTCAAGGTAATAGTTTATTGTTTTGAATAAGCATTACTAAAACGATTATGTATAATTATTTTTATTTAATAGTTCTGCATATGTTGATCTCTACAATAAAATTGCTATGGCTTATGTAATATGGCGTGGAGCTGGCATGTCTATTCAAGGTGTTAGAACCTGTGGTGATTATATGTTTAGTGGCCATACTGTTGCTCTCACTATGTTAAATTTTTTCATTACAGAATGTGAGTATTACAGTTTAAGGAAAATCTATTTACGAAATAGAAGTAACATTCAATAAATATTTTATTTGCAGATACACCAGCGCAATTGTACTTTTTACATACCTTTACATGGATGCTCAATATGTTTGGTATATTTTTTATCTTAGCAGCGCATGAGCATTACTCCATTGATGTTTTTGTAGCTTTTTATATTACTTCTCGACTGTTTCTCTATTATCATACATTAGCAAATAATCAAGCTTTGATGCAACGCGATTCAAACAGAACCAGAATATGGTTTCCACTGTTTAGTTTTTTCGAATCTTCTGTTGATGGTATTGTTCCAAATGAATATGAATCGCCGTCTTTGATCATTTGTAATCTAGCAGGTACAGGAAAAGATATTTGGCACTTGGTGCAATCTTCTACTTTCTTCCGTAAATCGTCGCGTAATGTAAGTGGTAATGTTAAAAGTAACAAAAAGAAAGAACACTAATCGTTATACCAATTTTATTAAGTTTGATAATAAGTTCGAGAACATTAATTTCATTTGACAACTCCATTTACACACTGAATAAAAATGTAGATAAATGAAAATCAAATATTTTTAAGTATTGATTTTTCTAAAAGTTACGGACTAGTGTTCTGGCTGACACCGAAAGGGCTTTCTGTGGTTTATCTAGATTTTTGTACTATTTATCAAATGGTCATCATAACGTAACAATTCATTTAGATTATATTGAGGCCTTCCAAAGTAAATAGTAGATAAAGCGTTGTGTTACTCCAGAGTTTATTATCATCAGTTCCATCTTGGCTTTAATTTATCTTGTTTGATTCATATTTTAGAGTATGTATTTTTGTGTTATAATGGGAAAAAATGTTCCCTTGTGTATAGATATAGTGTTAAACAAATTGACTATATGATGTTATATCTCTTATGGTTTCTAAGTAGCAAAGATTTAATATTGATTAAATGTGACGATTTTATACAACGTTAACGAGTTTTGTATTTACTGTAGTGCCCTAGAATTATTTTTGTTAGTAAATTGGGTACAAGTTTAGTGTAAGGTTGTGTTAGGAATATCAGTTACACATTAATAAATTTTGCGATGACTCATTGGATAGCGATGTAAACAATATTTTGGTGTACAAATTTTTGTATTATTTTATTCTACAGATTTTATTATAAGGTTTGGCGCAATAGAGAATTTGAGAGCAGAGCGGTACCAAGTAGAAAAATTGATAACTTTTCTACTATTAATTTATATATATTTTTTATGTAAACGAAGTACGAGTTACTAACTTTAAGTCTCGAACCTACTTGGCAGACATTTATGTTAGTCTGATCATTGTCGGTCATTTTTACTTGCCTTTGAAAAGTGTGTATGAATAGTAGGGATGACCATCGACCAAAATGTTACTGATTACACGACGGCCATGATCAGACTTATCATTGAATGTTTGCATAGGATGTACGAATACACACATGTATATATGTATATCTAATGTTTGTATATGTACATGTAATTCGAGCAAAATAATATTTGTCTCTCTTTTACGCAATTTAAATAATGTAGGAAGTAAACATTATACATTCTTTGACAACTAATAGTCGATAAGAGGCTAATTGTAAATGACTCATTATATTTATATTTGCTACAGTTAGAGTTCTTAGTAGAATTTATTATTATTTCAACTGGAGGCTCTTAATATCGTACTATTAATCAAGTAATTAATGCGAGAATAGTAAAAGAATAATGTAACAGTTATGAATTTACATATTAATACTTATGTGATTATTTTGTATTAGGTTCAGTCCGACTATTAGTCGATATTTATTCTATTTGAAATATTTTTGTATTTCTTTACACATACACGCACATCTGATAGATTTAATATCTAATAACTGAATACTATTATGCATATTCATTATATCAGACGTTTGTAAATATGAAGTCCGTATTATCTTTAGAATTAGCGTCGAAGGGTGCTAAGTTTATCATAAATACAAATCATTGAGAAGAATATCTTTTTTCCATGATGTATTCTTCTAACGATGTTTAATGTTAACATGGGCGATGTCGATTTATGTAATATGCACAAATTTCATTTGCCGCTCGATAAATTGTTTCTTTGGACATGAAAAGTACGCTTATGGACAATAAATTGTTTATTATAATTAGTTGAGTTACATTTATACTTTTTTCAGAGAGAATCTCACGTAATTTTATTTGCCGGAAATAGAAACGTCTACGCAAGTGTACCGTGTCTATAATTAAATCGGCTGTGTGCAGACAACGACCGTCTCAGACTTGAAACTTCAGTAGCAGAAGTTCCATGCTTTTCAACTTATTAACTTCATGTCTTCATTTGGAAAAATGAAAAGTTAATAAAACATTAGTCGCAAACGAAAAGTGTATTATATTTTATTTTAATTTTGTGCAATAAATTTGATACCAATTGTATATAAGGTACGTATAGTCTATATATAATCTGTGTTAAGTGTAAATCTGTGATATTTCATTTTAAAATTTATAACTTAATAACAAAATATATATTATTATCGTAGTACTATTGTTGATTAACGATTACGATAATAAGTAGGTATGATTTTAAAAACATTACATGTCTATTACTTGAATTTTTTTCTATCTGAAATTTTCGGCTTCTATAATTTTAATAATTGTAAACGTTTATAGAAGCTCTATTTTTTTCAATACACAAAATTAATACAAAAGTATGAAATTCTCAATTTACACAAATAATTGATGCTACTAAATTGTTTAAAAATGATTAGAATAAACAAATTACGATTAACTCGTAATTTTTTGGTAATGCAGTTAATTAATAGTTTACATATGAAAGTATATGCTTTAGTCGACGATTAATAATTGAATAATTGCTATTTGCATAAACGTAAATGATATGTACATGTTGAAATGAAATTCACGTGGCTGTCAAGGTGTCAATAAAATACTAGTTCCTATATATGTTTGCCATTATTAATATTCATGTAACCTGTGATTTACTCTTTTGTAATATGTGGAATTCTGAAAATTCATGGGGTCTCATTAGCTCGTGGAGTTAATTCAAGTGTTTATAAAATACCCATTAAATTAAATATTTTCTAAACATTTGAATTGGTTCTAATTTGACCAGAAAAATACATTATATCAATTGAATATTCAGTAATCTGGAAGGCATGGCAGCTGGAACTGAACATGGCTGTCCGATTTGTGGTGATCGGATAAACGCGACTCTCCGATGCAGCAGTTGCAAGCAGCAAGTTTATTGCAGCAAAGATCATCAGCGACAAGATTGGCCTAATCACCGGTCAGTTTGTCAGGCGTGGGAGATTCATGAGAGTTCTGAACTCGGACGACATTTATTAGCGTCAAGGGACCTAAGTCCCGGTGATCTGATCGTGTCAGAATCACCTTTGGTTTGGGGTCCGGCGTTGCACACGGACCAAAGAGTCTGCGTCGGTTGTGGCAAACAATGCATATCCGTCGATACAAGGTGCCATGTCTGTCTTTGGCCTGCATGCGAATCAGACTGTCCAGGACTTTGCGATAAGCATAGACACGGTGTGGAGTGTTTGTTCCTGGTAAAGGCGAAGATTGTTCCTAGGTTTGTAAAATTGTTCATTAAGCGTGTAAGGGGGTATTCTGGTTTTTCATTTTAAAATGTTGGATTTTAGCATATTCTTGCAAAAGTCGATGAAAAAACAGCTACGAAAACGAGAATACCACCTTAAAATACCATCCAAAACTAACGAAATGTAATTAATTGCCAAGTAATTTGATTGAGTCGATGGTTAGAAGTTATGACTGAATATGGTAAACTCGATCAAAAGTGGTAAAACTATTTACCATGGGCATTTAGAAATAATGTATTGGGTGGAAAGCATACTTCCCAAATGTTCAAAATTTTTCTATGCATGCATTAAGTTTAAGACCTGTGGAGAGAGAGAGAGTGAAAGGAAGAGTTAATCTCCAGCAAACAAAGTAACATGCGAGTTAGCAATCGACAGGTGAATCAGAGCTTAATGGATTATTATTCGAAAATAGAGATTAAAGAAAACATTAAAGAATTTTTTGTTCGCAAATATCTGCTTACTCGGAGAGCGGGTTGTAACAGCGGCTGGGATGTATCAGATTAGGCGCACCAGATTAGTATGCGACACTATAAGTTATATATATATGCCCAGTTATCGACAATGTTATCTGGTTTAAGTTATCTACAATGTTATTTATGTTAATTTATCTATAAAGAGATCTATGCAGGTGCCTGATAACGTTAGACGTCTTCTAGCTTAATGGATAGAGCACAGTTAAAGGTGTGCGAGAACCCGAAAATGTCGGGTACCCGATGGTCTGGGTTGGTGTATTAGAAAAACGAAAGAGAATCATTTAAAAAATAAGAAACAAGCAGTATATCCGACGTAAATGTATACAAGCGATTGTTTTCTTACATATACCTTTGTCCTTAAAGTACTGTATTCTTTTCACAATCATCAACCGATGGTTAGCGATGGTCGATGATCCATCATTTATGTAACATTAACACTTTTATTGCCACGATACGCATAAATGGATGGATAGTAAACGTGACCTATGAAATGGAAGAAAGTTGAAAGAACAATGAACATCATAAATTCCAATTTTTAAGTCCCCGTTTCATTAAATGCTATCCATTTTATGGAATTTATATGCCAGCTGAATCGGTGGCCAAACGTGAGTTGTTTCTTCTATGTAATCGTTGTTATTTATTACAGATGCGACGTCCTTTTAGTTATCCGTATGTGCATATTGTGGATGAAGAAGTCGAAACAGTGGACGGCTTTAGAAAAATTACAAAGTCACGAAGAGTCCCGCGGTGAGGGAACAATCGCGTACGATGAGGTGATGAACGTAAGTCACCATATACAACGCCTTCTGTCACAAAAACCGGAATGCAAGGATGTCATAGGAAAAATTTGTGGCTTAATAGATGTAAACGCCCTGGAAACGATCCCACCTGAGGGCTCAGTGGCTATTTACGAGACAGCGTGCCTACTGGAGCACTCCTGTCTGGCGAACACAAGGCACACTTTTAAGATCGATGATAAGGGGAGACCTCGTATCACGGTGAAAGCCCTTTGTTTTATAAAAAAGTATGTCCATTTCATAAATAACGAAGCAACTTATGCTTGTATTTTCTCTGTACAGCAAAAGTCTTAGTGTTTTTTCAATTGTTCTTGCAGAATGACTCGTATAATTATAATAGTCATTTGTACTTACTTCATTATCGACTGGTAACATTACATTACTTTCTTGCTTTAAGATTTAATATCCCACCAATTTTTAGACATTTAATTTTGGAAAAAATCAAATTTTAGTAACGTCCAGTACATATAGTTTCTTTAATATTTCATTACATACACGTGTCTATTTTTTAGAGGGGAGCACCTGAGCACAATGTACACACACGCGCTTTGGGCAACGCTTACGCGAAGAGCCCACCTCCGAGATACAAAATATTTCTCATGCTACTGTAAGCGATGCTCCGATCCAACCGAATTGGGTACGCATCTGGGCACTTTGATATGCCCCCAGGACAATTGTTTCATTTTACCCAAGGATCCACTGGATTTCGATTCCGAATGGAAATGTCAATCGTGTCCTGGGACTCTAACTGTTGCAGAAGTGACAGAGTTCATTGGAAAATTGGAAGATGATGTTGACGACGCTATGGGCAAAGCGACAAAAGACTCGCTGAACGATCTTCTTTCTCGGTAAAGTCTTTCTTTCGGACAGCGCCGCAATTACCTGAGCGATGCATTAAATAATTAAATGCTGTCTTATATATTTGATATTTTAGACTTACCGCATTATTGCATCCTAATCATCAGCTGTGCATCAGTGTCAGCCACTCACTGATTCAATTGCTACCCCGTAGTGATCCAAGGAAAATTGAACTGTGTAAACGGATTATAGAAACTACCAAGATATTGGACCCCTACGGCGCAAGGTTGTCGTTGTATACTGCGGTCACTTTGCGAGAGCTGTCGAATTGCCCAGGTCAAGATCGGGAAAGTCTTTCATTAGAAGCCATTTCCCTACTGCAATCGGAACCACCGAATTCGCCTGGCGAAAAGCTTAGACTTCTAATCCAAGCCGAAATGTAATATCCAGTGAAGCTAAAACACCCCATGACCACGTTACAATGACCGTTCTTGGAAATATCTTTATTACTTTGTTTTATGTTACATTTACGACGGCTACTTACATTACAGTCATTTATTTATTGTAAGACCTTACAACTATACAGTACATTGTATAACATACAATTAAAATAAACTTTTTTTTTGTATAAGTATATGGGATATAAAAATTATGTCACAACTACTCGTAACTATACAGTAGATATACAATGGTGTGCAAAAGTATCGGGACACGATATTGTCCGATAGAATTGTAAAGTGAACTTTTACATGAGATTTTTCTTATTGTTCCTTTTTTTTCAGGGAATGACACTAGTGCTTATCAGATTTATAAAAAAAAAAAGGATATATTCGTTTACATGCGGACGATACTTATTGTAATACTATACAATATAGATACGAGGCATTTTAAATGGTTATACAGAAATTATAAATGTATATCCTATTAGTAAATTGCCGATTTTATGCATTTATGGCGGATGCATGTGTACCAAATATAATCACATTAAATGATGAAGGTTTCACAACTTCTCTATTATGTTGTATGTACAGCATGAACGTGTAATTAGCATTTAGATAAGAACGTAGAAATGGCAGGAACATTTATCTTTATAGATACTTACAAGATTCGTGAAAGTTGCTACGTTTTTTTTTTTACTGAGAAGAGACAAAACCATTATAGTGATTCCTTATAATAAAATTCTAAATCTGATCGAATCGTGATCGCTTGCAAATACAGATTTTAAACCGCTAGATTAGCGGTTTTTAGTAATTTTTATACCATCAGGTCTTCTTTAGTTATTGTGTAATACCATTGGTGTCCAACTGTTTAACAAGGTCAATTTATTTACCTCGTCGTTTTTGTAAATGTGGAACAATGAAATTAATTAATCTGTGAGAAAAATGTACAGAACTGTTTGGTAATAATTTTAATGAATTATACGATATTTAGTTAGAGCTATGTATGATTAAAGTTTTATTTAGTACTAGATTTAGTACTATACATATATATATTTACTGAAATAGGTATAAAAAATGTACTATATACATATAATATATGGGGGATGATTGATGATGTGTATCCACGTCATCGCACGAATCGAAGTCAACATTATACAAGGGTTGGACAAAATAGTGGAAACACTACTTATAAGTCGCGTTTTGCGTTTAGAAAATGATATGGCAGCCGTTTGTTAACAAATGTATAAAATATACTCTTCCGTTACATCTGCTTAGTAGATACTTAATATTTATTTGTTCACTTTGGCACATAAAGGTGGCAGTTTCATTGCATCATACTTAGGTTGTCTATATTGAAACGGTAAGGAGAGTATAGGTTTCCTATTCAGTGTAAATGTTTCTTAATACGTATGAAACAGTACCGACGTTATTTTTAATTGCTTTTTGTTGATTTGCTCAAACTATGAACAAGTGAAGCTACTCCTTCAATTTTCTTTGTATATCCGACATGTTTCTCCTATTTCGACCAACCCTATTGTGTGTATAGGCGAAAATAATACTTATGAGTTCTATTATAAAATCGACAGGCTTCGCAAATCTAATGTTAAGAAGGCGACATTTGATTTGCACCGAACCAGCAAACAGAAGAATTCTGCACGGCGAGCGGCTGGGAAGTCAACACTGATCATTGGTCGGTTTTATTTGTTTCCTGGGAACTTTCGGAACGACGTGCACAGGCACGTCGTGTGCGTACCCCTAGCAAAGGATAGGACAACGATTGACCCTTTAGTTGTGCAGTGACTTGCAAGAGATACGCTTTCCCTGGCTGCATGCGCGTCAAGGTGAAAGGAAGCGCGCGATCCTTTGGCGGACTCGGTCTTTCTTCGCAAACTTCGAACGTGTACTCGGAACGTCGTCGACGATAAAGACCACATTGGTCCGGAATCGTAGTGACGCTGGCCAACAACGAGGAACTTCGCAATTCCCGCACCAGGATGCAATACTTTGCCGCACCCGCCGATTCCACTCCTATTGTCACGCCATGGCAGGTCCTTAAGGATCTGTACTCGCGCGGCGTACTTCTCGATGGTATCTAAATACAAGGTTCACATTGTCCAATTACCTTTTTCTCAACACGTTCACTGCCACGATTGTCATACCCGGCACTTTTGATTTGCTTAGAAACCATTGTCATGAAATTAATGGAACACCGAATATTAATTTATTCGTTTCGAAATGGACTGAATTATAGTGCGGAGCGCAAACTCCATTATCAAGTAACTGATAATAATTATTAATAACTCCGATCGTTTATGCGAATAGGCAAGGTTTCTGTGAACACACACCACGCGACAGTCAATATGTTAACATATTAACGGGGCTGGTCTTTGTTTAAGCAGAAATTCAAAGTACAGTAGTGTCTCGTTACATGAGAAAGAGATGTGTAATAATATTATTTGATGATCGCATTTTTTTAAATGAAATTTTTATTAACACATTTGTGACATTTTTCTGATTAAAATAGAGTCGCAATGTGACTCAATTTGAAGGCAACATGTCATCATTTACGGACACGTGACATGCATGGGCTTTTTTCGGATATTCATGCATTCTTTTATTAATTTTCTTTTCTGCGTACTCGGAAATTCTTTTTACGCTCTCAATTCAAAGTTCATAGTAAATTAATGACTAAAAACATACCTGTGGAAATATCGCAGACGATTCCTGTGTAGCTAATACCTTCATAGAAAACACTCGTGTTAACTCTTGCGGTGTAGCGGATATCCGCAATGTGTATGCTTTTCCTGAAGTTAAAGGTGGCACCCTTAACGATGCGTATCCTACTACTTCCTTTTCCTATAAATGTAGATTATTGTAGTACTCGTACTTCGATATTTTTTATTTTACAGAAAGTGGAAAATATCGGAGAAGATATTCCCATTTTTCCATGTATAGAGACTAATAAATAATTAGTTAATAATGCATGTCTTCAAAATAACTTAATCACCATTGTAGATAATGATTTACGCGAATAGTAATGAGTTTAACAGTGATTACCCTGAATATTCCTGGCGCAGTTAACTTCGCTTTGACAATACCACCGCCACAGGGAAAGATATGAAATGTACTCGAAGTGTTCTCCGGTGGACGGTATCGGAAATTAACAAATCCATCGGTCTTGCGTAAACTGGCCGTCGTGTAAACCCCAGTGCGTAAAATTAACTCGGGAGTTTTTCGAAATCGTATGGAGTCTGTGGCCACCCGATTTGAAACATTGTTCCGTGTGTTTACCTGGAACGATGAGAAAATCATTTGGAATTTTCAAAGGAAACTTTTCGGGTAAAAATCAACTCATTTTCTATTTTATACGCTGTTCAAATTTGTTATTTTCTACGATTACGTTGTAATTTGATGTATTTGCTTGAAACACGGGATTATGATTAAAACACAATTGCTGAAATTATGAAAATGGTCGAACACTGCGGGAGGATTTTTTCTACAAATATTTATGTGAAACAATTATTGAATATTACTAAATAGAATTGACCTCTTTGTCATAAAAATGTTTTTTAAAAAAGTTGTATAGGTCCATGTTTTAAACAGAACTTATCAAAATATGTGCTGTATCGCGTAATGTTCATAGAAATTGTGCCCAGTAGCGTAAAGGTTAGTGAAGTAAACCTTCCCAAATCTCGATTACTAACCACGTATAACGTGAAATTGTACGTAGTGTCGTACTTCATCCGATGCAGTGTCAATTTCGTTTGACGCACGCAGTGGAGTCCTTCCGGTACACCACGGTGTTGCTGCTCCTTAGAGGAACCGCCCTTTGTTGGATGTGTATGAACATGGAGGACATTCTGTGCCGCGCAAAGAGTCAACGGGTGAGCTTGAGATCCTGATGTCACAGCTAAGCAGTATCGTGAAAGGTGCGGGTCTATGTTGCTGGAAAAAATAAACAAATATCTTTCGAATTCGAACAAAGGACGTTATTCGGCTGATGATAAAATTGCATAGAGTTTTTATGTAGATTGAAAGTACGTGTCACGTAAGCCAGGAAAATGTGAATTAAAAATACTACCGAAAGCAACGATTTGATAAATATTCATAAGTGTCAGATGATAAGATCGACTGCGAATAGCTCTCGCCGTAACCATGAAAACGTAGAACGTCTGTTTTAAGTAGATGCTGCGGGCAATGCACAGACAGCTAGCCGCATTTAACCTTCATACGCTCCTCCAAAATAGTTACAGACAAGATCATAGCGTTAAATTGAGTTTCATTTATAGCATTAAATTTTACAGAAATACATTCTCCAACGCAGACAGAAAAAATTAAACATTCCACTCTATCTATAAACAGAAATTCTGTGTACTATCACTCTGAGGACCGTACGACGGTTGAAAACACGCTTGACAATTGTCGCGAAAAAGAAATTTGTTAAACATTCTCGATTTGTTGTTCCATAAGGTGCCACCAATCACTTTTGTGACTGCAGTCAATTCTTCGTGTTTTCATGTACGTTTAAATATTTGAAAGAGTTACATACCAGCAGACCTTTGAATAGTTTTATTTATAAGAAATTGAGAAATTCGCGTACACGTAGACTGAACTAACAAGAACCTTGTCGCGTGTTACCTTTTATTCCAGGAGACGGTGAGTCGACGTTTGCTCCTCCGCTGTTGAAATCTCAATGAGCGATGGCGACTTTCTCTTTCGTTCATGTACCACTCCGGGATATGATCCAAACCGCTTGACGTCGCGTACAAAAGCACCGTGCTCGGGATCAACTTTTGCAAGTTGCCATCGGGAGGGTCCACGGATTTAATTTCGAACCAGTAGAGTCCGGCGCGTGTCTTCGGTATCGTAAAATTTTGATCCTCCGCGCCCTGGTACGTAAAAAGGGGGGGAGCCTGGCTTCAGAGTCTTCACTGGCCATCGTGTTTGCGCTGTTATATCGATCATAATACTTTATTCATTACGGATATTCGAGCTTTATCCGAGCTTAGTACCTTTTGTTTTTTTTATGCCGTCAGTTCGATCAAAGCAGACCCGCTGTTACGTATTGTTAAGAAAAGCTCTTGATATAAGGTCTTAGCAAATCAGTTAAAAACGATTCAAAGTTAAATCAGGGTTTGCAATTTTGTTATTTTTATTTATTTATTAAGGTCGCCTCAACTACTAGGTCATTAGCGACCACGGAAGAGCTGATAAAATTTATAGCAGTGGATTGCATATATGTATAGTGTGTTTTAATAAATATCACTAAAGTGTCCAAAAGTAATTTCTTTCGTTAAAATCACGTTTCTCTTAACAAAGTTACAAATATTCTAGTGAATCGCATAAACCCCTACACGTTCCTCAGAGTGAAAATTCACCCATTTTTACACACTGTAAAATGCTTGATCCATTTCCGAGTGTATTTTGAGATGTATTTCTTTAACCCCTTACATTACGATTTATTTTACAATTTCAGTGATTAGAACTTTTTTTGTAGTTCGTAATTTCCTGAAACAGGAGAAAATTTATATCTGTTGTATGCCTGTATGTTCTCCAATAGCTGTACATTAACAAAACCAACATAGAATCTTATTTCGGTTTAAAGGAAATTAATAACATACATATTTATTAGACTCGGTTCAGAATCTTCATCACGTCTCTCACACGATATCGTAAGGCAAGGCGTTAAAGTACGACATTATGAATGAAATATAATTTATTGATGTAAATTGTAAACCAAAAATGGACAGAATATTATCCTATTATGCGACTATTTCTGAGGAGCGTATGAGGATTAATAACGTTGATTCGTGTCGCAATATTGTACAGTACAATATTGAAAAATATTGATCGAACCTTTGCGCCGAGAGCATCATCAATTTATATATCAACTTTTATACGATCGAGAAGACAAGAAAATATTTACAATATTGAATTGTTCTTACATTTTGCACCTTCAGACTCTTCAGTGTTTTCAGGTGGTTCGACGTAGCTAACCGTCCATGATATTGGTCCGCTACAGGGGCTAACAAGCAATGTTAGGGGTGGACCTTCGCGTGGACTCAGGTAATAGAACCTGCAATAATTTTATCTGCATCCAGTATGATATTGATGCTCGATACGTATTAAGTGTATCCAGACACGACATGCAACACAATGTTAAACTCTGTGCCATTGAGCTCTTTTTAATGGGTACTTATAAACTAACATGAAGAAAACTACAATATTTATTCAATACAACTTCATATGAATATAAAATTTTAGCAACATTGGTTAATGAAAAAACAGTCGTCCGATTTATTTACAAACAAACCTACAAAATAACGCTCTAAACCAAAAGACCCCATAATTCACGAAGCTGTTGGTTAAAAAATGAGCCATTATTGCAAAAAATGGTGCGAGTCGACATAGTCTATCATTGAATAAGGAGGAATTAAGTAAAACTTCTACAAAACACAATAGCCTCTAAAGATGTTGCAAGCTACGGCAAAAATTATATTACAATTATTTTATTTAACGACGATTAAACCCTTGAGATGTGATGCGAAACCAAAGAGACAAACATTGACTTACATCACTTTTGCATTAAACATCTCAAAAAACTTTTGTTTCAGACAGAATATTGTTCAACGTCCTAACAGTAATATGAAGTGGTAGCCGTCAATAATTTTCATACCGATATATAATTTGGTGGGCAAGTGTAATTACAAGATACCAGCATAATCCCAAGTTCACTGGATTCGTACACGCGTCCACGTGTGCACGGGTCGTCGCAGACACACTGTCGCAGACTGCCGTTTATATTTAGTCATAATGTGTGATCGTATCCGTGCAAAAGTCCCTCTTTAAAGATCGCACCGGTTAAGTTTACGCCTCGGCATAGCTGTCGTGGTTACACTTTCCCTCTCTCTCTCTCTCTCTGTTTCTCTCTGCCTCCCTTCCCCCACTCCGCTCATCCCATCCCCCTTCGTCGCCCCCATCCCTTAGGATGTCGTTGCCGCGGACTCTCCCCGTCCCGTTAGCATCGTTCGAGAGAACGTCGGGACGTCGCACGTGCCTTTCGTTCATGGGCTGGCACTGAAACGGCTATTGTAAAATTAGCGTCTACACACAATGCCGGCGTCGCGGCGTCTGGGGTCGCACAGCTACGACCCCCGACGTCTAATTTTGGCGGACGGTTTGTCCCACGACAAACCCAAATTGATTTTGTCATTCGGCCCGGCTAGGCCATCTCACCGACTTTCCTGGAAATCCGCGCCCGATAGTATGGCCCGAGTCGCGATGCGTGGCGTCGCGACGCGAGCCGACGAGACGCGACGGTCTCCACAACCGTCTGCTTACCCTAGACCCTGCCCTGCCCTGCCCTGCTCTGCCCTGCTCTCTGACTTGTTCCGACTTGCTCCGACTTGCTTCGACTTGCTTTGCCACCACCTGGCCGACGAGGAGATAACCGAGCGACGAGCTTTCGAGCCTAGCTAATCAGCGGCCTGCGCGCCCAACACTGAATGGACTTTCCGAGAACCCTGCCAAACTACGTTTTCCAAACGTTCAAAGGATGTTTGAGCGAATATAGATTTTTACCACCTTTTCTTCTGGACATAATAGGGGTGCAGTTACTACTCACTATCATTTTCAGTGATTCGTTTATTATGCACTTCGGAAAACAGTTCCTTGAGTGGTACTAAGTTTAACCTTCCCAAGGTGGATGCTTTTGATGGTCTAGCCAAGGCTAGACAATTCTTTACTCCCGAACTTTGTTTTACATATTTGTAAAACAACTTCTTTGAAATAATGTTAATGTTCCTGTCAGAGCTAATATAAATAGCTAACGATATGAATTGGCTACTAGAAAATTAAAATTTAGATGGAGAATAGCCATTTATGGGTTCTGAATTCTTGCTCAATTTTGGGCCCAACTACTCCCTATCATTTAAAATGTTTTATTTATATTGGGTTGGACCGAAGTTCGTGGCATTTTTACTTCAAAATTTAAAGATAAAGTTGAGATATTTATTAATAGGTTTATTCAAATAATATGATTCTTCAAAAATGGCAAAAACTAATAGAACAAAATGGAAAATATGTTATTGAATGAATCTAGGAATAAACTTATTATAATACTTTTTAAGGTTTTCATTTATTTTCCACACAAATTAGGTATAATTCAAATGAGTTTCAAACATTCAGTTAATCTGCAAAATTTGTAATATTTTCTGATATCTACGTATAGTAGTTGAAGTGAAGAAAATATTTTTTATTTTCAAAGTTCCGTATGGAAAATTAAATGTATCCAATATACATATATAATTAGGAAAAGTAACTTGTTTTATAAAGATAATAATGCATTATGGTAACGGTCTTAAAAGTCCGAGGTATTGACAAGACGCTTTTTAACCGAACGCGAAGTTTGCATATCATAAATATTAATTTGATGTGTAACATTGTTGCTTAGTGTATCAATGTACGTAGCAAATGTGCAATTTGACTCTTGAGTCAAATACATGTATGAGTTTCGTGGAAACCATCTGATAGTAAAACTTTATGACGCGTAACGTCGCGACGCATCGGACCATTAAGTGTCGTGGATCCATTGCAAAAAAGTAGAGAGTTTGGAGACACTATTGGTGTAATTAGGGTACTTTTTGGAAAATCTTTCTGCACTATCTCTATTTCATTTATAGTACATAAATAAACATAGTATTTATTACCATTTTTCTATTTGTTTAGAAACTAATATTTGTATCTTTTAAAATACGAAAAACTACTTTAAATCACTGCCTCCTAATCTTATTAATCTTAAAAATAATCTTATTTTATATTTTTTATTACTTTATGATACATGCATTAATATTAATACATTCAGGCATTCCTTTGTTTAACAGTCTAAGCAGTAAACACTTTGAAAAGAAGTATCTATTCGAGACAAATTAAAAAATAAGAATAATTAAAGAATCATAGAATCAATATTATTATACCAAGTAATCAGTCTATTACTTCTATATTGGTAATTTCTACGTAGAATTGGAAAGTGAAACGCTAAAACGTTTTGTCGTCTTTAGTAATAAAAATCTTTATAATAAAAGAACGGAGTTTGCTGTTGCAGTTCGATAAACTGCGTCGTTTTTATCAAACAAAAGAGTAAAAAATGCATATTAATACTTTATCTACCGATGATGACTTAAGTCAACGATCAAATTGCTCAATAGCATTCGCAGTTTCATTCATAAACCAACAAGTTATCTCAACCAACGTAGTCTAATAAATTCTTTTGCAATTACTAATTTGAACGAAATTATTAAACTTCTGTTACACATAGCACAGCCTTTGCAAAACTATTTAATTACTTAAAGGTAAAATGATCATTTAAATAATGTTGTTATATTGATGGCAGATTGTAATGCGAAATAAAGGATGTATCATATTTTTTAAAAATTAGTGGCATGTTTGAGTCATAAATAAATAGATTTATTACTAGACTGCAAATTTTATGCATTCATAATAAACATCGGTAAGTGAAATATTAGCAGTAAATATTAAAGAAATACATAAGAGTATTCTTATATTGAGTACAATTTGTTAAAGCTATTAATATGGGAAGTGCATTTTTATTTAAATTTTGCCTCTTGTAAATTATGCTAAAGATTTTTATTTTTCGTAAAGATTTACGAAAATTTATCTTTCAAAATTTATTCATTAAATATGTGTTTGAATGAAAAAAATTTCTATTCGATCATTTGCAATGAAAAATAAAATATATAAAGCAGGTAAAATGAGGTAAACTTAAAGAATTAGTAATAACTTCTGTTACATTTGCTTTAACAAAGATACTACTAACAAAAATGAATGTAACAATGCTCAATGCATCAATGCTCATAACAGTTATAAGAAAATCAAAACGAATTATTTCATACCAAAAAAATACAAAAGACAAAGTTTTCTATACTAATTTTTGTAACATTCTCACACCTCGTATATCCTAATAAAATTTGGTTTACTTGATGGATTGTAATAATAACTGATTTTCAAATGTAAACAAATTGTGTCAGTTATGTGGGAGTGACGTGGCAGTCAAAGTGTTAGTCGCTTAATTATAATAATTTCTGTGAAGGCCAAGATGATTCGCTAGAAGAATGAGTCAAATTGCATTTGCAAAATCTGCGCCACGGTTGATGAAACACTGTACAGGGTGCGTGACGTCCGCGTATAAACGTTCGAGGCTCCATGGACGCTGGTACACGTGCATGGTAAACAAGCTGTGTGGCGCAAACGAAATTCACACGAATTGTTACTATAGTTCGGCGAAAAGTGAATGCACCTTTCTTAAGATTCGTTTAATTTTAGATCATACGAACGATAAGTGTGACTGCGTCGGGGGAGAATTTTTTTGTAAAAATCATAACTTCTTCCCGAATCAGAAGCAATAAACATGCTGAATCTATAAAAGAAGTTTATAAACACTAACCATTTAAACTGCCAACGTTCGTATATATTTATATTTCAATAAGTAATTAAGAGCATTAAAAATAATTTAAACATCATTCACGTTCTGTTGCATGTAATATTTTACTAATTTTTCAAAACTTTGTTGAGTTCCATTTTGAAGGGATCTAACAATTAAGTTACATTTAGTCGAAATTATGTAACATTTGTTAGTCTTATAATATATGTAGGTATTATTTACATAATTATTCCACACATGTATTATCAAAAAACGTTTTGTGTTTTTATGCAAGTTTGGTACTTTATTTGCAGGCCAATACCTTTCAAAACTTTATTGTTTCGATGTGGGATTCAGCTTACATGCCAAAATTGTTGAAAACTGTGATTTACTAGTAAAATATATGTTTCAATTTATCATGTTCAAATTTTCTGTAAACAAAATTATATTCCTAGTCGATGTCAATCTCTGATAATTGATTATCAATAACTATATAATACTTAACATTATAAGAAAATCTCTTTCTCTAAGAAATGGACTCTATCGTCCAGATGTAAATTACACACGAGTAATTACATTAAAGTATACAAGATAATTATCCCCTCAAAAAATAATGGCTTCAAAAACGCGTTAATAACTTCGGATGATCCGAACACTCGATAGTCAGAAGAGTAATACGTACTCGGCAATGTAATTTACAGGTATCTGTGCTTCTGTTATATTGTCTGAACTAAGGGTCTCGCATTCCGAATGAATTGAAATGTAATATATACATTACATGAATGCAAAACAGTTCTTACAAGCGAATCCATGGCGTATATTACTTAAGCGTTTTATCATGGAATTCAATGTGTTTAGTTTTAAACTTTCCGCTTGAATTAATTAACTTCGGAAATAGACGATCTTTTATTATAGAAATAGAAATTTCCTGCTTGTAGATGTTAAATTATACCCATAGAACTCATTAGTGGTTTATAATAAATTATAATATTAATAAAATTATTTGAGTAATTATTTTGATTATCTAATACGAGCATACGTGAAGAAAGTTGTGAATCAAATAATTTGTATTTTAAATAATAAAAGAATTTGAATGAATAAAAATTTACATTTGCACGAATTTATATTTGTCTGGATCTCCCAGAATTGAAACGTTTAGAGGACGAGAGTCTCATAATAAACCGAAATTAAAGGTATACTGTTACGCATGTAATTGATGCAATATGTGCACCTTGCACTCTATTTCTTTATTCCGCGACAGGAGGTAGTAAAACGTGATGTTTTACAAAAGACCTTCTTACACCATCTTCTTTTATTGCTAGACTGCAACATGGTTATTACTCGAGTAAATTAAAATTTTCTCTGTCAATGGCCTCAATACGTTCACATCGAGGTAAAGATATTATAATTTTTCCTGCACTTTTTGCATGCGTCTTTCTTGTACATACGTTACATTAGGTTTTCACATTTGCATATAATGAACCTGCTCTAAATTTAAGAATTTAGTTGTGGCTCGCTGTTAATGAGTTTAACAGATTAACAAGAAGCAATTTGTGGTTTTTCAGTAAAAAAGCTAGATTCTAATAAAAAGGAACTACAAATATAAGGAAACTGGTTTATGTTACGGTATACTAATATGCAATTACATTATGGATGTGACTGTCCAGTAAATTTTTATATGATATATTCGTAATCCTTTGATTACAAAAACGTCTTCGGCACATTATGTGTTTCTACACGGTCAATGAATTTTTACATCGAATCGTCGAAAATAGCTCGCACACAATGTGTTAATTGAGCTACTTAAAAACAAAAGTGGTGTAAGTCAATGTTTGTATGCTTGGTTCAATACCACGTCTCAAGGATTTATTCGTCATTGAATAAACAATTGTAATATCAATTTAGCATGACTTGCATTAGACATACGTAATATCCTTCGATATTATTGCGTTTTATAAACCTTTAATTTAATCTGACAAAGATATTAGAAGGAAATTGTCTGCTATCGTTATTCTTTAAACTAACGTAACTTTTTCCGAAAAGATTCGACTATAAAATCGAAAACAACGGAGACAATTAGGCGCGATCGATTATTTTCCTTACTCGTTCCGCGACGGTCGCATCGAACCGAATCGAAACGAAACCGATTCCGGTGAGGAGAATGATGAGGAGTGTACACTGTGGAGCATAACTATAGCACCGCGAAAATTTTCAAAAGAACATTTATATAATGATTTCCAAATGTGAACAGTATTACATGAAAAGAGTTAAGAAGACCTGTACAATGAAAACAAAGTGAAAATATTATTTATTTACGGGACAATTTATTTGCCATTGATGTAAAATGCACCTCACGATACTTCCACCGAAATTACATTTGCAAGAATATTTGGTTGCTTTCGAAGGTTCGGTACATTAAACGGAGAACATCGAATGCCAGCTCTCAATTTTATGAATGTCTAAAATGACCATTACATGATCTCGATTGCTATTCACGTCTTCACGAATGTACTCTAACTGCTTTATGGCATATTAGAAATGTAGGTGCAGACATCAATTTTCGTTTTCTAATATCGGATCGCTGGACGCGCTAACACATCGTCGACCGGAGACGCAGTCCGGCGTCTTTCATTTTCCGAACGTTGCTGACACGAAAAAGCTGTGAACAATGCTTGATAGCGATATAGGTATTTTCAAATGTCTTAGCTTCCACTAAAATTGTTAAAATGAGCCTTTAATCTCGTATCCAACTGGAGAAAACTGACGAGTTTTGGCATGAAATATTTAGCAAAGCGGTACAAATGATGGTGATAGTACCACCAAAAAAAAAGGAAACTATAGCACAGTTTTGCCGATTGTAAAATATCTTTCTCTCCCATCTAGATATAGACACGGCCAGCTCACCATGTTTTCTCGTTCTGCCGAATGATTCTTCGAAAGTTAAAAAAAATCTTGAAAATATGGGCTACAGTTATGCGGCGCGGTGTAGGAGTTAATGTACGAAGGGGAGAGGGTAATACTCACTGAGATACATTGCCGGGTCGAAGGGTGGCTGGTATCTGGTACTCGGGGTGGAGCACGCCGGTCCTGTTGAACTCCTGCACCCTCGTGGGACGCTCGGCGCCGAAGGGCCTAGGGCTGCCGATTGTCCTGTATCCCTGGTGCTGGGACAACTGCTGTAGCTGTCGAAGCTGCAACTGTTGCTGCGACAGTCCCTCGCAGAATGCGCAACCGGTGCCTTGACGCGCGAACACTGACACACTGACGATGAGGAAACCGATTTGGCATACGTGACGGAGCATGACGGTGTCGATTTTTCTCGGCCGGGAAATGGGTATTATTCGGGTTCTGTCTAGAGTGTGGAGGATGACTGCCGAGACGCCGCTACGTCTGTCGTCCAGTGGTGAACGAGTTCGACTGTGTGCCGAACGGTAGACGATGCCAGTCAGCGAACGAGGCTGCCGCTTGGGAAACCACGCTGAGACGAAACGAAATAACCCCTCTTCGCTTCCTACCGAGGCGACTTCGTGTTTGCCCCATCTTCTGGAAGGAACCCTCCCTCTCCTCTCCTCGCTCCTGCCTCCTTTCCCTTACTCTCAACCCTGCCTCGTCCCCCACGACCGATCAAACCGTACACACTCGTTGTTATGTTTTGTCGTGCATGTGCTAGTGTCCAACCACGTGGTACGTGGGTGACCTTAATTCGAGGGAATCTTTGGAGAACCGATTCCAAGTTCGCGGGGTTACGTATCAACGGCGTTGTTTATACGTATTAACCCTCGATCATCGTGCGGTGATCGGTTAGTTTTTTCGGGCTACATTGTTCGGAGGTATTGCAACAGGCAGGTTCCGATGCGCACCGGTGAACCTGCCTGTTGCAATACCTCCGATCAGTGCAGCCCAAAAAACTAACCGATCCCTTTGATCCCCCGATTTACACCTTGACTGTCACACCACAATCTCGAAAATTCCGTAAATCGTCGTTTATTTAACGAAATAACCGAATTGATAAAGAGTAGTCCTTCAACTGCCAGGTGCATTCTCCAAATATTAATCTTTGGTGCGATGGTTATATTAGCGTAATAATTAATTCTTAAATATAGACAAATTTCATCGAACAATGAGATGTTTGTGTAATTTCAATAATTTGCTGATGAAGTATCATTGCAATAATTGTAAAGCAAAAAATGTGAAACCGGTCGTTTAACCGGCTACGGTACGTGTAGGTGTTAAGCAAATTAGTAACGGTGATTATCGGTGACCACCGCGACGGTCAGCGTATTAATGTGCACATACAGTAATAGTGGAAACTTTGATTAATATGAGGCCAACCTATAATGTGTTAAAAACGATTGTTATAAAATTATTGACATTGAATATCAATTTATTCGTTCTGAAATGAACTAGAGTATAGTGTAAAGTGTCGAACTTTATTATCAAGTGACTAATAATTGTAATAACCATGTTTCTTTTATAATTATTATACGTGAATTTTGCGCAAATTATATGACTAAAGATAATAATTTCCTTGGGAGCAACGCATTTCTAAATACTCGCGTTGTTAAAAATTGTTTAGCAGCTGGTACTCATTTTGTCTCGATCAGTCCGAAAAAATATCGCGACGCCGATCGTGAATGACTACTATTTCGCTAAGAAAACAAGCGCCAGTCATCAGTGGCCGGCCTGTTAAATGTCGACCGAAGATCCGCGGTCAGTGTGCAAGAACGAAATTTTTTCTGTGTCTTTCATTATACCCGGTTTTTATCATAGCTCGTTGCAGAAAGTGATTTTCATTCAAATAAATCTGTAGAAGACCGAGCTCGAAAATTCGTTGAATGCACGTGCTACTGAATGGGCATCAGCGGCTAACGTGTCTGTTCATGACTTACCGTTTCTTCTTACAAATGCTTACGCGCGCGCGAACTCGGCGAATTATCGAGTTCGTTTCTCTCGGAAACAAAACATCAAATGTAAAAACTTTATTACGTATTCGCGACTTGTGTTTCAAGGATGAATTTCTACTTTTCTGACCGTACGTTTGCGAGCACGCGTTACACAGTAATTGCGACGGTGTACGTTGAATCCGTGGTTGGGGAGCAGGAGCTGTCGGGGGTAGTGATAAGCTCTCGCGATTTCGATACGTTTAACATGTGATTACAATAAGTGTGTGTTAAGTAAAGGGTCGTCGAAGCGATTGATACATAGATATACAACAAGACATTTGCATTATATGTAAATGATATTTTCCATACCAATACGAGCAAACTCAATGTTGTATTATGTTCAATTAATTAATACTTAATATATGTTATCTGTGTCTGTATAATGTTAAATATTAAATTATTGAAGCTGTAACAACTATGATATGATACTAAAATTTTTTATTTGAACAGCACTCGCTCACTTTTTAATTAAATTATATTCGTTTCATTTACAGTATGATCTACATCATCTTTTAAATGCCAGGTTTGTCAAAATATTCTGTCCAATTTTGGATAAAATGTTTTCTATTTTTATGCACTAATTACGTTTGTCTAAACATCATTTAATTTCAATATTATTTTTTAGTTATATTTTTAGTTGATCAGTTTACAAGTTCTTTGCAAATAGAGTACTAGACTGCGGATTTTTATGCAATTTTCAATCGTTGTACGAAAATTTTAACTGGAATCAAATAAAATCTTATGTGTAGCCATCGTAGCTCAGAAACAAATCAAAATCGTACTAGACTCCGTCGAATTTTCTATTTCAGTAGTTCTAGAAAATTTTTAGGTAGCCTCCATAAAGATCCGCAATCCAGTCAGAGCTACAAAATTATATGTTCCGAACGCGTGCGCCATCGACGACACACGTAGCACGGGACGCATCAAAGACAAAAGCAAGGAGCAAACCGCGACGAGCTATAAGAGAAAGAAAAGCAGGTGCGAAGAGGCGCTCTAGCGACGAATTCCTCTCGGCCGGGATCGAGTCCTGATGATCAACTTTGGTGACAAAAGCGGTAGACCAACGACGCCGACGAGCCTATCCAGCGGTGATCGACTCCGTGCCACGGGGGCTAGAAAGGGACGCGTCTATGGGCGAGAACGAAAAGAAGAGAAGGAGAAAAAGAGAAAAAGAGAGACAGGGAGGAAGAAAAAGGTAGGAATCGCGAGCTACCCACGCCGAGATAGTAGCCGTGGCGTAGATAAGGAAGAGCTAATTATTAGCTCTCTGGTCGTTCTCGACGGCTATCGAGAGCTGCATAAGGTAAAGCAAGGCGGATGGACGGTTGTAGAGCGGCATCAAACGGGACCTTCCTGTTTCGTCGGGGCGCGAGGAAAGAAGGAGCCGATATGGCGCGAAGATCGTGCAGAAAGGGAAGTTATATACGGTACGCTTCACTGTATCTTGGACCAACCATGGGATGATGATGACAGCAGGTCTGGCGGATGGCAGGCCAATAAATCATGGCCTGCAGTGTGGGAACCTCTGCCTATATGCTCGTCTCTGCGTGTATGGGGGTATGCCATCGGTAAAACCTTTACTCCCGTGAGTCGATCGCAGGGTGACCGTACGTCGTACGTGCATATAACTCTTTCTCCGTTCGTCTTCGGTTCCACGGTCTTTCGCGCGCGCGCACGCTTTCTGCTCTGCTCGGGCCCACCACGCGCGCTCGTATAAGCTCGCATGAGGCTCGCGCGTGTATAGCAACACCGGGAGACGCGATACCGGCATCGGGATCGGGATTGGGATCGGCATATCTCGGTGATATAGGTGTGCATCTGCTATGAATAACACCGTATTACATTGTTACTATGAAGGGCACCGACGCATCCCGTGTAATCAGTAACGGTGCACCGGTTAATCGAGATCAGCCTTTTTTCGGTATTCGCTCCTCTTTTTTCTCGCCGCTCCGCTCGCCATTCAATCGTGCAACCGATATTATGTACATGTGAAAGCCTCACCTTCGGGAACGACAGACACCGACAAATGAGCGCGAAACACCTGTAGAAGAGAAATATGTTTCTTTACGAAGATGTCGTGGTAGGATCGATTCTCGACAGACGCTGCCAGCATCGAAAGACGAACTGCATTCACGCCTTCATCGCAGAGAGACTATACTCGCTGAGCGAACGGTCCGTTCGGGTATAGTGTTAGGTTGGGCCTCGAAAAAATTTCAGAAGTTTTTCTTCAGATGCATTAGAATTTAGTAAATGCGATACATATTTTGAAAAAGTTCGCGTAAGTTCCAATGAGAACAGACATAAAATAATTCTTGTGATTAAAATTTTTTTAATTTTATTTTAATTCTGTTAAAACTAAAACTTTTAATCTCGAGAATTCTCTTGTATCTGTTCTCATTGGAACTTGATCTGTTTTCATTGGAAAAGTTCACGTAAGTTCCAATGAGAACAGATATAAAATAAATCTTGGGATTCAAATTTTTTAATTTTATTTTAATTCTGTTAAGACCAAAGATTTTAATTTCAAGTATTCTTTTATATTTGTTCTCATTGGAACGTATAATATGAGAACCTTTTTATTTTATTAATTATCATAAAAAATGTTCTCAAACATTATAGAAGTGCCAAAAAACAAAACTAAGTTTCGAGGGTTTTTTTTTTGTTGCAAGATACGTTTACTTTAGGAGGGCGTTGTTAAATTGCATTTTATTCAAAATGTTCTCCTTTGCTAGTTAGAACGTTCCCTCAGTTTTTTGGCAATAAACGAATTCCATGACAAAAGAGAAAATTAAAAAGAATTCGGCGTTTTTTGTTTTTTCAAATCAAAGTCGTCACTTTTGAATCGCCAAAATCAATACCCGCGTGATTTCAGCGATGATGGGCTCAGAATAAGTTTCTGAGATAAATCGGTAAGTTCGGAAGCCGTTTTATCGAGAGAAGTAACAAGTGAAAGTAAGATTACGTTTATAACTTCGACCATTAGGATTCTCCGTGATTAATAATCTCACAAGGAACAAGTTTATATTTATCAAATGCCCACATTTAATCCAGTAGTCGAATATTCATGATAGAAAACTAGTATCTGTATAATTTATAAGTTAAGTAAGTTCGACATCTTCATCTCGAGTCAAAAATATCATGTTGGTAAATGCGTGGAATCAATTATTATCAAATACTGAAATAAACGACGAATCTGAGAACAATGAAATGCTTATAGCTTTACGCAACATGCCAGGCTGTGGAAATTCTGATAAAAGCGTTATAATGGAATGGCCAAATAGCGATAAAATAAATGTTACATATGATAAAGAGATTGTGGAGCCGATAAACAACCGAGCAAACAATTCTAATGAAAATATGTGGAAGAAAATGAGAAAGAATTTAATAATAATTCCCACACACTCGTAGAAACATTTTTTTGACAAAGAATTTAAGATGATTCTAAATACAAACAGAGACACCTGGTGAAGTAATAATAATAAAGCAAAGAAAATAATAAGAAAAATAATAAAGAAAGAGACACCCTGTATATTATACATCAAGAAATGACCTTCACCTTTTGAAAATTTAATTCTGAAAATGTTTAATTTTAGTATATCCATTGAGAACTATTAGGTTACCAAGAAAGTAATTACGGTATCTAATGTGAAATAAAACCCAATATTTTATAATCAATAAAATATTTTAACCTACCTGTAATCTTATTGTCAAATGTCAGAAAGAAAAAAATTATAACCTTAATAGAATTTACTGAAACAAGAAAAAAAACATATCACTATCTATTAGTGAAAACTGAAATTACTTTCTTGGCAATCCAATATGAAGAAATAATAAACCCCAGGCTGTTGACATTTTAGTATACGATAAATAAAGTGTGTAGATTGCTGATAAAGATTCAAAACAATAGAGGTATACTTAGTAGTGACGGACAGGCGATTAAATGAATATTATTATATGCATATTAGAATTGATAAGGCATTCATTCCACTAAAAGAATTCCTAATAAATACGATACTACAAAACGATTGTCAGAAAGCGTATCTAGGTGGGTAAAATTGAATTTAGGGAAGTGTTACAGATAAATGCAGAACGTTTATACGATTGCGTGAGGATTGATATTGTGCATTAAGCTGGGAAATGTATAGCGGACCACAGAATGCGTTCTTCGACACGATTTCCCGCTCTCTAATTTCGTTCGAAGATCGATGCACGTGTGCATCGAGTTATTCGCGCAATGCGGAACCATCCCCGTTACATAACAATGTAACGTAATTCATAAAAGAGAACACCGGATTTCGTAAGGATCATGTTCGCAATAGGCACGCTCGGGAGAAGAAGCGAATAAAAAACGAGCATTGTTCGAAGAAGCAAAACGATACAAGGGGTAAAAACGGTCGCGGTACGGCTTCATCGAGGTATCGTATTTTTTATCGAGTTATCGTTTGGATCGGTGCCTTTATCATTATACACACTCTTTTTCGTGACAAGATTTCAGATAATATTCACCTAACCATTGTTTTTGTAATTGATTATTATATGTAGCGATCGTCTATCGCGAGAATGCATCGCGACACGAATACTTCATTTGATGAATCGTGTAGAAATTAAATAGCTGTTTAATTAAAAGAAGCTGTTTATTTAAATTATATACTAGATCATACTGAAATAAGAGGTAAAATTTTAGTACTGTATTCTAACTTTCCTAAAAGTGAGAAAAAGGTGAATAAAGATTAATCCGAAATAAAATTACTCCGTTTTTAAAGAAACATTCTTTTATTTGCTATGGAAAGTACGCAGAGGCTAGTGCAATAAATAACACGCTATATTTAATTATTGCAAATTAGAAGCGTGTAGGCTTAAGAATGCAAGAATCGAAGCTACTGAAGGCCTGCAAGGGCAGATGAAGTGTCAACAAATAATAAATAATAATAAATTCTTTTTACTTATACATTTCAATTTTACACGAATAACCATCGCAAAGTAGGATTCTAAGCTCCGGCATTTGTCCCATATGTTCAAGAACTAAATTTATTCACTAGAGCAAGTGTTGTGGACATTCACGGCACACTTAAAAGAAGAATAGCATGCAAAGTTTTGGAAAATGAAGTTTAGGTATTATTAGAAGACGCACCACTGGCAACTCGCCCTCAAATGTGATTTATAGTACAATGAAGTAGCAACGGCTCGTTCTAGTCGAACTGGTTTTACCCAAAATATTTAGTGAAAATTCCATTAGTTTAACTCCATTAGAATTTTATTTCTGGGCTATCGATGTCATTGGTAGTCTGGAAACTCCTATGAATCGATTTATTACAGTATATATAATCAATTGAAAATAGATCAAGAATTTTCAAACATAAATAAATAATAGTAATCTTGAATAGCCTCCAAAATGTCAATGCAAATTGTGAATTGTTCCAGAAAGAAATAATTTTTTCCAATTTCTTTAACCTTTAAGAATGCGTTGTCACATTGTCAGACATAATTTGATTAACGTTTAAACCAAAAGACTTCGCGTAATATCAGGTATCTCAAAAAAAAAATGGTAACTTTATCTGCGATAGCCTAATGGTATACATGTTGCATCGCCACATATAAAACAATCTCATATTTGCGATGTACGTTTACGCACATATTATATAATACATATGCATTGTTGAGAAACGAGTTGGTGTACTGAAATCAGATCTTCTGCTGCCTCATCACTTGGTTCAGGGCCCCGACAGAGACCGGTGAATGGTAAGTGCAACTTTGTGTATGTATTTAGATGTCTTATCTTCGGAACCCAACATATTGAATCGCGCGTTCTACATATTCACGAACGAATTGATAATACATACACAGCTATATTGCTGCATCATTTGGTTAGACACATACGTACCCAACCGTTTGAAATAGCCGCGTCACGACTAATTTATGTTGCATTCTTTTGTGACACTATACTATCAAAATTCTCTTTAATATTTGCAAACTTCGTACCGTTTTGACATTAACAAAATTGGTAACTGAATGCATTTTAACAACTGCAATTTTCTCAAAATAAAAAGTCGTAAGTGTTATACCCCAACCCTCCTCGAAAGTGTATTAATTATTTATATTATTCACGTTCATAATGTATATCGAATGTATGAATTTATTCACGAATTTCTAACTAAAGCATGTTTATAATTTCAGTAATAATAAAATAAAAAACTGAAACTAGTTAAAAGAATTCATGAAAAATCGATACAATGAATATGAAATATTTAGGTCAAGTAGGATTGCAGATTAATTGTTTATGTTCACATTGATGAAAATAAATCAACTCGTGTCTTGAAAGTATATTAAAAAGAGGAGAGCAGTATAAAATTGAACCTAACATGTTTTGCAGATCAATTAAAATTTAAAGCTTCGAGTAATCTAACCACCTTAAGAATATGCAATAATTAAATCGGTAAGATAAAACGAAAACACCGCGACTTCATTATTTAATACGTAAGGATTCATATAAATTTTAATTACAGTAGACGATAATTCTTTGAAATAACCAATTCGTTTTAATGAATTATTGTCAAACGATATTTATGTACTGTTGCAATGTAAACAGTATTATTGCGTCGTGTAAGGTTGTAACTGTTGTAAGGTGTAATAACTAAAGCCGCCTTTGGTAGCGCAATAAGAATTGGTATATATTAATATCGATGTGAATGAAAGCAAATAAAGTCTTAAACGAATTCAATTTTCTCCGCGTCATATACATTTCATCTTGACTAAAGTACGTACACATATGAGAGAAACAATGTTGCATGCGTGGAAGTGGGGGAGAGCGAAGGGAACAATGTTGTAAAAAATGCAACGTGGGCTACTTTAATTTCAATCTTACGAACATGGACTCCATTAACTTTTTTCAACCACGTATGTGTTTCCGGATTAATTGCTTTCTACCTTTTTTCTTCGGGGAGTTACGGCCAATAAAGTGGTGTAGATGTTCTGTGATCGCTATATAATGGATCCAAAGTTTCGATATTATCCCCAGGTCAGTCGTGATAAATGGCAGATTCACTGTAAAGGACTTGAACCTTTTTCGGTAGTTATTTTTGTAGCCTCCGGCCGCAGGATGATCTATAACTGCAACATTGTGGTCCGTGCCTCGAGTGGCCGAGTAATACTCTTTAAAAGAACCGGTTAAAATTAAAAGAACCGATATAGGCACGACTTTTTTTTTAACAATTACCGATCGTTTACAAGACAACGCCCCAATTAAACGTATCTTACTTATCTTGGCACGTTAAATGTTTATGAAAATGTTGTTGCTGCGATGCCCGCGCTTGTCACTGGAGAGCTCTTCGGCAGATTACTTTCTCTCAGCTACTTGGTCGCCACCGATTTCTACATGTACCTTCTCGGAAGGGTTATACGGGGTTAAAGGTCAATGTCAAATATCTGATTTTGAAAGCTCAGCAATTCTTGATTGTTTGATCTTTGTTATAATTTCTGGAGTTCTAGGCCTACGATATTTCACTAATACAACTTTACTCCGATATAAGACGATGGCTCAGGACCGGTTTTCGTTGTATTTCGGATGAGGGTATCTATGCGTTACCGAGGAGTCATGAATGACTCCGGAATAGCAAATCATTCTGCTAGAATGACTGTTATTTTTGTCTTTTGTTAATCGAACACCCCTTTACAAACTTTTTTACACGATAAAATACAGTATTACAAATTCTTAAGTAGAAGCTAGAGTTTTAGTGAAGCTTAGAGTGAAGGAGTATACATATTACTTCTTGCTGTAATAATTTTCATCCCCACAAAAGCAACTGAACTTTATTAAATTGTATTAAGCCTTATCACTTATTTAATGTAATATTAGTAATAATAAAAAAGAAATAAGTTAATAATTAAAAAAGAAAACATTGACTTAGGCAATTATTTTGCATAAAGATCCGCAGCCTAATCATGAGTCTACTAGTAGACAAAGAGCTAAGTAGAGTCTTCATCGTTTCACTTAAATCCCCTTACACCTTGCATCACCATCTTTCCAGATTATCATAACGTGTTTGTGATTACATTAAATGAATTTTTTTTTTAAATGAAACTGGTTGCACATAGTTTTAATAAAATCGACGTAATTGCATATCTTAACATTCGACAAAGAAGTATTTGGTACAGTTAAATGCAGGAGGAAGGAATGGGTATCGTTTTACATGTCATTCTGAGAAGTTTGCAGGAAATGTTTTACTGAGCGAACTGGATAGGACTGCTTCTTGACAACCATGCTGACCAGATATCTTGATCTTTATTTGCGGCAACAACTATGCAAAATGAAATAATGACCGTCACAACCGCGAACGTTACCGTAACTTTTAGCAAAGAACGTATACAGGGTGATCCTAACAACTAGATAGAGCTTAGTGCAAGAGAAGTTAGAAAAATATCACGGCAAAGAATCTTTCTTCAAATACTATTATCCAAATATTCATACTACTATCCAAAAATACTTCATTATTCACGTCACCATGCTCTCGTAGTGGTAAAAGATATTTTAATTTTCTTCACGGTTCATTTATTTATTTTTTTATTTCTTTAGACTGCTCTATTATTTAAAATTATTATTTAAATATTCATACTACTTTTTCAGGGGAAATAGATGTCTGAATTTATTTACGATTCTGTTAAAATTTTCAAGATTCTAAATCTTCATGAAAAATGAGAACTTTCAACCTCATTTGCAACAAACCGGAATTAAATAAAAATGTAATTTTAATATGTAAAAATTTAATCTTAACAGGTCTAATAGTTGGCAAATTAATTAATTAATGTTTTTACTGTTTTTACTTCTACTAATTTTTGAAAAAAATTTATAAAACAATACGGTATCACTGATTTTGCTGTTTTCTCTAGATTGCGATTATTCCAACTGATCAAGTATTTTCCAACGGTAGGCAACGTTCCACGGATTTCAGGAACCTCGTCGCGTGTCAGGTCAACGAATGCATCTCACGTTATTTATTTTTTCGTTCTCGTGCTGATAGTTTCTCATTAGATATCTCGAAATTGCTTTCCGCGATGTCTTTTGTCGCCGAAGACGAAGGAGCCAGTTAAACGAAACACGAGCAGACTTCGCTCTCATTCGAAAAAGTCAAAGGCTACCGCGGGTCAGAAAATGGTGAAACTCGAGACTGGTGCTCGTAAAACGAACGCTAGGAACTACTACCCCTGTTGCTAATGCTGCGCTACGAAAGTTCTGAACGTTCCTTGAACGTGATGGCGTTCCTTTAATCGCGCGTCGCATCGACTTCACAAAGGGAGAACGATCAGTTCCTTTTTTTTTCGCACGATCTTCCTCATTGATCAAGAATTTCTGTACTTCAGGACCAGTTGAAGTACTCGCTCGTTGCTTTTTAAGAAACGTTTCCTGGAACGTATTACTTGAGAGTGTAATTCTCATAGTTTTTAATCTTACGTAAAATAATATTAAGATCAAAGTACGAAACGCACGAATGGAATAGCATAATCATAATAAACAGCAAACCAGCAAAATATTTTCCATAATTAATCATGTTTTTCAATAATCAATTTCACAATAAACACACTAAATGCCAATTTTAACTAAAATGTATATTATGTAACGATAAATAACGTTCACAGCGAAACCTATTTGATGCAAATGCACTTTTCATTTTATTTTTACAGGAACAAATACTTTAAACAGCGGGATGATATTTCCGGTAATTTTGATTTTTGTTTAATCGGACATAACTTGAAAATGGGAAATTGTATTTATTTATTAGACGGGAGCTAAATATAAATTTATATTTTTCACTAATAATTTTAATGTAGTGCAAATAATATATTACTCTTAATAGTCTTTTAATCGTATCACTGTTCTAAATTGCACCTACTCATTTGAGTCAAAAATGCATAAAACCCGGAGTCTGGCCAAAATAAGGCCAGAATCGAATAGAATGAAGCGAGATAAGGGAAGCAAAGATGCGCAAAGGGTAAGGGGCCGTGTATCTCGTACGTGAATCGACGTTAATAACCTTTGACAGGCGACGTGTTTAACAACACTCTCTGAAAGTGTTCTAGATGCATTTCTTTACATCTGGTTCATATTCTAGCAGGAATAAACACGTTTGTAGTAAACTGGCCGTAATAGGGAGACGGTGGTTAGCCGCAACATATTGGAACAAATGACGTTAGTCGTAGATGCGAAGGGTTCGAAAAGACTTACACCGCAAGGCATTGCTTTTACGAGTTTCGGTTTAGCTAGCTCGATCGTTTCTCGGACAAGCCATGGCAGAGCCTCGAATGTCAGGTTCTGATGATCCAGTTGAGTATCGAGTTTACACGTAACTCGCTCAAATGCGAGTCTTTCCTTCGTCCCCTTCGGCCTCTCTCTCCTTCTCTGTCTCTCTTTCTCTCTCTCTCTCTCTCTCTCTCTCTCTCTCTCTTATTTTGTTGATCTCTTTCTCTATCGTCGTCTCCGTCCTTCTTTCTCTCCCTCCTTCGTCTTCTATTCGTTTTCGCGCGGCGAAGACCTACTCTGCGTTTTGCTGTCCACCACCTCGTGATAGTGACCCTGGCCGAAGGACCCGCCGACACCTTCCAAGTGTTACGCGGTCCAAGCGTTACCGTATAACCGTGCAAGAAAATCTCACCCGGCCACGTGAGGTCCCTTTCGGGTGCTCAGGTATCACACCGGCAACCTGAGATCTTATTCGGAGCTTGTACAGGTACACGCGTACGTATTATACGTATATTGCTCGCTTATGTTGCTCCATAACGCGACCCTTGCGGATTAGTTTCTAGATTTACGTGGGTTCGGACAGAACGTTTCGCTTGAATATACTCGCTCTGAATGGACTTCGTACATTTACTGTGACTCCCATTAATATTCGGCCGCTCGTAAAAAAAAAGCGATAACTTTTTTTAATATTGGACTTGGATTTTTTTTTTTGGAAACTAGAACTTATTTGTTACACCAAGAAAAACTAGAATGTATGTAAGAAAGTTTTTTTTTATGTGGGCCTATGATTACTAATTAAAGTTTTAACAATTATACAAGGATTGTATTATTATATTTTTAAAGAAATTTTCAGATTTATTCGGTGGAAAAACATTGGTAACTAGTTTGTTATTTTTTATCTGCTGATTGAACGTTTTTTAACCATATAATTCAAGTGTAAATGTTTATTTGATTTATCTATAATGTGTAGAGTACGTTCTGCAGTTTACAAAATGTTATAAAAATAAAAGATTTTTTCTATAAAAAACAAAATTTATAGAAAAAATCAGTTTTATAAAATTGCTTTTTGATTTACGTATAAACAGATTTAATAGAATACAGACTTTGACTATTTATTTCCCATATGTAATTGTTTGGAACATACAAACATAATCAGTTTATGTGTTATATTACATTTTGACGAACATGTAAAATTAAAATCCTGCATATTGCAGAAATCATTGTTTTTCACAAACAGATTACAAAACATGGTTTAGCATAAAGTAAAACTAGTTATAAGTATAATTTCTCTCTCGTAAAATCATAGCAGAGGTTATTTCGTTGCCCTATTTATTATAGTTATTAGCAACGATGAATTTTAAACACTACAAAAGTAATTAGGGGAAACGTTAGAAAACAAGACTGAAATCTTCATTTCGAGGAATGTTTCTTCTCTGGTTTGGAATGCTTTTTAATTATTGTCTGAATGATATTAATTTCCCAGTAACAATTAAACGCTCATTCGTTTGAAGCTCTATGGACACAAGCCCTCCTACTTTCATTCGTTGTTTGCCTGCGACCTTCCACTTCTAACAGTTTTGATTTAATGCATAGCGGAGATAAAGTAGAAGAATGCCATACATTATTGAAATGGCCCACGAAATTAGTATGAATTCATACAAATTATTTCGTAATTTCAAACTTTTTAGCAGCGAGGCCAGAAGGTAACCGAGTAAACAGTACACCTGTACAAAAAATTATGTAGCATTTCATTAAAACTTTTCATTTTCACGTTCAGTTTAACGTACGGTATGAAAGATATCTTCACCGGTTCAAAGTTTGCGGAATAAACATTGCGGAAACGTATTCCATCGCTGCTCCATCATTTTCATCTCAGCTGTATTTATTTATTGGCATTTAATAATTAGTTAACATCAACAATTATTGTCTCGGATAAACAAATATGTATAAATTTTTAATCCAACTTGATTTATATAAATCAATAATTTATGTATAAATCTGTAATATATATTACAGCATTTAACAATAAGGTACATTACTATATTATTAATACTTATACTTGCCTTCCTGTAAACAGGTTTCTTTAAACATTAATATCAATTTTAGCTACTTCACTGAAACACTATTCTTATAAACAAAATACATTTAATTATAAATAAACACATTTCGTGTTTATTACATTTTTCAAATAATAATAAGAACATATCTTGTCATTAATTTAGTTGTACATGTTAAAAGGTAACAAAACTATATCAAATGTTCGAGTGAATGAATAATTTATGTCAATTGTGGTTGTAGGAAATTATGCTGAAGAGTCAATTACAGTGTTTAGTGACAATTCGAGCAGATACGAAATACAAACATTTGGTCTCTGTACGTTTGTCGCATATTGCGCTCAGCAGGTACGTATTTATAGTTCTCTTCAAAATAGTTTCAGAGCAGTTGCAAAGACCGTAGAAATTCGCGGGAATTCGCGCGTGTAGGGCATCATACGTAAGGCTATATTTCATCTTCCGAGTGTATGCTAAAATTTCAACTAGTGAACAATTTTAATGATGGTCACATTATTACATAGCTTAATACAGCAGTTCATCGAGAAACTGGAAATCATAAACTCTCGTCACAGTGGATCTTTATGGAAAATAAAAATTTTCAACTCGAATTCCAACAAACTGGCGTGAAATAGAAATTTATTTTTGTTCTTAATATGGTTAATAGATTGAAAATACTATAACAGTATTTTTAAATTCTTCTAATGTTTTCACTGTTCTAAATTACATCTACTCGTTTTTATTATAAGCGCATAAAATCCACTCACAACCATTATTTATAACCAAAACGTCTTCCCAAAAACGTTTAACGTCTTTCTAAAAATTCTTTAGATAAGTAGCAAATACGTTTCTGTTACACTCCTTTCCCATAAAAATGTTCTAAATAAACATTTTTTATCTCTGTCCACTGTACATTCGAGTTATTCCGTATAACCAATAATAAAGAAGGTTGCAATAAATCTTACCATTTCACCGGAAGCGAACCCGTCGCGTCTAAACATGCCGAGGCCCATAGATGGTGTATCATTCAACAACGACATCGGCAACGCGACCGCGGTGTCGTTTTCATCAGCCGATAAATCGCGAATAAATTATATCGGCGGGACAGTGGCGGATAGTTGAAAATAACTCATCGGTTACGGTCACTAGCGAGTTCAAGTGATTAATTAGACGTTCGCGATGCGAGATTCGTAAGAAGCTCCTACTGGAAATGATAATTGGTGTGGCGGTGCGCGACGATCAATCGAGAAGCCATAGTATACACTCCGCGACAATACTACATACAACATAAGACACTATACAAAACTATAAAAAAATCCGTGTTATTGTTTATTTCATGAGAAGCATTAATGCTATGATTTTAGAATCGTGTTCTTAGAAACATTTTAGAATGGGTCCAAAACTATAGCACCACCTTGACTTTTAGCACAATTCAGGGATTTCCGTTTCTTACAAGCGAGTTTTACAACATGTAAATCATCAATTGTCTTTAAACCGAAATAAAATTTTATATTTTATTGTCGACGTATACTGGAGGATATGCAAGCACACAATAAATATAAATTGTCTCTTTTTCCTAAAAAATTACGACAAAGAAACTCATATTCTAAATCGCAAAATCGCTCTGACAGCTGACAAAAGTCATATAACTCAAATTGTTGCTAATAAAAAACAGGAGTTCTGCGATCTGGATCTCCAAGTTGCCAGAAAGATGGCAAAACATCAGAATGATCGCTACGTTACCTAGTGAAACTTGTACATGATAAAAAAAAAACAGTGTTTCATTTTCCCTTGAAAAAACTTACTTTCCAAACAATCCATTAAATCGTAGCGCAAGGGGTTAATAGCACGCGCGTGCTATCATTTTGTCCATGAGCGTGTATTGTCGCGGACTGTAGAGAAAACGGAGTCGCAGGTATAGCGATGGTATGGGGAGGACACCCCGCGGGACGGTAACAGTGTGTACGCGTACCGCTCTCGGCATACAATGCATCTCCTTGGCTCTCACCCCTCCCGGAATCCTGATCTTTCGGTTGAACCGACGTATTACTTATTTATTAGGACCGTGCCCGGGTGGTCCGCGACATGACGGAATCGATTACGCGAATTCGCGGAACTGGCCTTCCGGCCCGAGTCCCTTCGGAATTATGCTTCCACTCCTTCAGATTCGGTCCTCTTCCCTGCTGCCTCCTCCTTTAGATCCTTTCGTTTCTCCGTCTCCCTCCGACTGTCCCTTTCTCGCGAGATCCCTCTTCCTCTCTTTCGGTCAAACCTCTCCTCCCCCTAGCCCTCTCCTACCTTTTTCGAACTTGTGTATCGTATACACACCCGCCACCCTCGTTCTTCTTTCATCTCCTATAGTTCTACCTTTCTCTATCAGCGGCGGGAGGGGATCGCCGCCTCTCCGTCCCACCCGTTTACCAACGGGCAGAAACGTTCGACATGGTCCGACGGATGCTAACGTTCCGGCTTATTATGTAATCAGAATAACAATAATTGTTTCGGAACCTTCGACTGCTCATCAATCCGGGTGACAGCCGGTTGCCCCCGGCTACGTGTGGCCGTCGCTCGTTTAGCGATCCGTGGATAAGGATCAGAGGGCGGTAGGCTTCGGAGAGCTTCGAATTATCTCCGCCTTTGCGAGCTTTATCGTTTTCTCGCGAGTTATGGCCTCCTCTCGTTCCCGAAGAGTATATACCAGAGAAGGGAACGGGCCCCGTGTGCCCCCAGAGAAAATTAGTACGTCGATATTCGGCTACGGGCTCGACATGATTTTTCCGCGACTCCAAGGGATCGAGCGCCCTACATACAAGTTATTCTTTTCAGGCCGGCTTGATATTGTTTTTTACATTGTTCATATGTTTGAATTTGTTGTTTTCAAAAATCTTTAAAGACCGTAGACAGTAGAATTTCATTCACTTTTTCTTAATCCGGATAATTCAATCTTGCCATCGCTAACTATAAAAATGTAAATGTGTATTAAATTCCACAGTCTAATGATCATTGCTAATTTTTAGCTATTCTTATTACCTCATGCTATATCTCGCAAGATAAAAATGGATAATTAATGACAATTAAATGCTTTATTGAAAATGTACTTACATTAAAATTGTAGTGAATTGTCCATTAATAATAATTGCCTCATTAAAGATACATTTAATGTTAATCATTTTCTGTAATCATACTTCCACTCAGAGGGCAATTATTTTGACAATCTAATCTACATATTAAAGATTGGTGTAGAAAAATATAGATATTGCTAATGCATTTTTTCGTGTCTATAAATATTTTGAATCGTATCTAAAAAAACATATTAATTACTCCATTAATTATAAGCTAACACTATAAAAATAGAAACAAGACAGAACTAAGTTTTGTGTTTCCACTCAATCAATTGACTATTTTCATTTCTCGTTAATTTTAATTGTCGTTTAGTGGAAAGATTTTTTACCGAATATTATCACACTAATTTCTATACTATGGATTTGCATGTAAAAATAATGTAATCTTAATAATTTCAGTAAGTTGAAAATAGATAATGTAACCATTTTCTCACTCACTTTTGCTACAACTGCATTAAACTATATTCGATCCACAGTTTACTAATTTCCAATGACTGCATTTATCGACAAGTTGGCTCCAAAAATACTGTTGACAAAGACAATGGAGGGTGGTGGGGGGGTGGAAAGAAATGGCGAAGAAACAACACCGCGAACGTTGCAATTGTATGTACAGTTTTTATTGGGGTTAATATAGTAATTCTCATTATCAGGGCGGGTGAATACGATTGGGTCGTGTGTGTACGTGTGTTTTTTTTTTTTATCGTGTGTATTTCATTTTTAGTCCGAAGAGTGAACGTGGGGTTTAGGTAGCTAGCCTCGTCCTAGCCTCGTGCGCGCATCAACACCGTTTAGTTAGTCTGCATCGTTTCGTTTTGTTCGTTCGATCCTCGTTTAATCTCTCTTTGTAAATACTTCATCTAATTTAATTACGTACGTAATAATTCGATTAATCAATAAATCCGTAATAAATCCGTATAAACGTTGAATCGTGTGCGTGAGTGAACTAGTGGTGCCGGTCCTGTCGTAGGCCCGGCTAGGAAGTCTCTGTAGTAACCAGCGGTAAACGTATCACAAGTCATGTAGCATTCATTTATGCATTATCGGCAACGAGTGTTCGAGGAACGAGGCATGATTCCCCGGTTTGCGCAGGGAGCTCCGGATTCGTTCGAGAGAACTATTCTCTCTCATAATACATCGCCGAAGACGAGCCGCAGTCTCTTCCTTCACCTCGTCTTAATATAGTGAAAACAAAAAAGTTCTCTGTCCACCCGGCAGAGCAAAGAGACATCGAGACTGCGAGTCCACAACCTCTCCGGCTCTACCTTTCTCGTTTCTTTCTTTCGCGAACTATTTTAGCCTGAACTCTGCTCGATACTAATCCAACTGTATCGCCATTACGCAGCGATGATCGATCGTATACAGAATATGCGTGAAATCTACCCGAGCTTCGATATAATCGTGAAAAAGGAAAGCGTCCCGACGCTATTTTTTCTTGAGTTTCAACGTTTGCACCGTGGCAACAGTCTCTATACTCATTCCGTGAACTACTGTCTCGTGCAAGGGACAGACTCCCCTTTAACATATTTATCGTTCCACGGAGAAGGGGAGCTGGAATCCGTGGAATTAGATGCACATAAACCCAGCCCCAAATGGAGACATAATTTTTTTCGTGCATATCGATTATGCGATTGGACAGTCTCGAACAATCAAATTGCAATACTGTTTCATTCGCTTTGTATTCAATGCAATTCATACGTTACTCAGATCGATTCGTTCTTATATTATCGAATTTGTAACACGATCAAGTTTTTCTTATCGAGAAAGATATTTGCAATGCATTAGATCGTTTCTGCCAATTTTCAAAGGTTCCATTGCTACAGACCAATGCTACGAAATTTATTCATCCATAAAATTAACTAGATTGTAGTGTAAGGTTAACTAACCTTTGTTGCAAAATCGTTGAAAAAATTATTGATCATTTCTTCGAATACCACGAACTCTTGTGAACTCGTGTTGAATGAAAAGCAAATTTTTATTAACATCCCACAGCTATCGCTTTACCAATTTTACTTATTTATCTTACTAAATGCCAATGCCCCAACGAAATGCAAGGAATCACGTCTCGGTATTCTGGGACGACCTAATATTTGCAACGAATGCGACGACTGAATGGATTTTGCGAACGGACATGATGGAAATTATCGTTAGAAAGTTCGTATCTCCTCGGCGCAATAAAAGAGCAACGCTCGAAACTCAAGAAACAAATGATTTTTGAACTAGTGTTTATTGAACTTCTTCAATTCGAAGAAGGGACGCTCCTCGACTTCGATAACATTTCGCATACCCTGTACGTGTCTAGATACAATATTAATTTTTGTTCGTTCTAAGATCGAATTAACGGCAAAAGAAAAAGAAGTCTGTTTCCCGTCAGAGAGATTCGCGATTTCCGATCCTGATGGAAATTGTTTTACGATCGGCGGCTTTGATTTTGTCACTTCGATGGAAATGAACGTCGATCCTCGAACACTCGGTAGTATTGTAGTTAATAACGTGGCGCAGCGCCCGTGGCGTCAATCGTTCCGCGATGCCCCCTATAAACAAATAGGCGGATCGCGGCGGCGATTTCCGTCCACGGTGTTCTGTCGCTTAGGTAATTGTTATTGTATATCAAACTTTATAAACTGTAATACAATGTAAACCTGTAAAAAATATACTGGGTGGCGACGGCTCTGTATAATATAATAAGTAGTATTATAATCGTTATGGTACAATCGTAATTAGTATAAATATATCATTATATTATATTTCTGCGATGTGCGCGCTTTTCCTATCGTCGTTTCCTCCCTTGTATCGCGGTTCAAGCTTTCACCGTGTATCGTACATATCGTACAGATCGCATTCTATTTAATTATTTCTGCTATATCTCATAAGACGTTTCTGTTCGTCGTACGGTAAATACAGCTCAGCACCATGTTTTTTTATATATATATATATTTATATATATTTATGTATATATTGTATCACTTATTCTGGGCGCCCGTCACGAATTAAAGCATAGTTTGTTTCTTAGAGATTTACAGTAAAAAAATTTTTCTCTCTCTCTCTCTCACTCTTTGCTCGCTCTCTCTCTCTCTTTCGCGCGCGCGCTCTTTGTATACATATTATAAAAAAGAAAACTATATAACAACGATGTTAATTATTGCAATAAGAACTTTCGATCTTATCGGACGTGGCGCATAAAGGGCTATCGTTCAAACTAGATGTACACGGCACGGTCACATACGAGACCGTGGCAACTCGTGATCGTTGGAGGAATAATATTTATAATAATCAGCAATAAAAGGTAGTAATAATTATTCCTTCAACCAAGAGTATCGAAGGCGCAGCGTTTACCGTACCACGAATGAAAACAGCGTTAATCGTTTGTTTATTTCTCGTTTTCGTGCGCTCGGGGCGAGGCTAGGGCGATTTAGGAACTACGTGACAGCACAACCGATGCAAGTAACTATTTCATCTGTTTCCTGGTTTTTTTCGTTTTCTTTTCTTCTGTCGCTTTATACAATGAGTTTCGTTATTTCGTTTCGTTTCTTTCCTTCTTCTCCTGCTCTTTTTATTCTTTTTTCCTCGGTGAAATTCGATTTGACGGTTTCCATGTCACGACCATTTGAAACCCGATCGAACGTGACCGATAGAACGATCTCCCTTGTCCGTGTCGAGTGAAAATCTGCTTTAGGAAAAAACGGAACAGAACCGCGCTAAAAGATCCCGCATATATGAAAATCAAATTTCCCGCCCAAACGATCGAACCGTACGATATCCCTCCTTCGTTCTTTGTTTCTTCTTTTTTTTTTTTTCGCCGAACGCGTCGTCTGTTTTATCGAGAACGCGAGACAAGTATTGACAGTCGATAACACCGCGACCGAGCAAACGATCGAAAAGTTTCGCGGCGCCATCTTGCAACGATGACGCGTACCCTCCGATACGGTGATGCACTTTCCACTCGATGCACGGAACTTCGGAAACTCTCGCACATTTCCTCACAATTACAATATTGCACGACGAAACAGAAACCGCGTGTCTAATTTTACACACTCGCTCGCAATTTTTCGCTCTCCTTTTTGCCTTTCATGCGTTCGCTCATACACTTACACTTTCTCTCTATCTCTTTCTCTCTCTCTCTCTCTTGCTCACAATTTTTTGCTTTGATCCATTTTTTCCTATCGTTCAATTGCAGGTTGTATCCGAAGAACAATGCTCACGTTGCACAATTATCGATAAATATATATATATATATAATATATGTATATATATGTATGTATATATTACGCATAAATAATCGACTGCGCGCTCTTTGATCCTATTTACAAGTGTAGTTTCATGTAAATTAAAAATAATTATTTTTCGGAGGCAAATCGCTCTCTTGCGTACACGTTCTCTGTTTCTGTCTTTCTCTCTCTCGCACTCTTTACATCGCTCGCTCTTTCTCCTTTCGCTCGTTTACTCCCTCTCGGACACTCAATCATTCCGTCTCGATTTTTGTCAACGAGTAAATAATACTTTTCCCACTTCGTCTGGTCTATTCACCGATTTGCTTCGTTTCCCAACATTATCTGTTTCCTCTCCCGTATTGTTCGGATAAAATCGTACACTCTCATCCTCGTACTGTAGGAACTTAAGATGGTGACTTCGGTTTGCGGAGTCCCAGAAAAATCAAAGTGTTTCTCGTTTGTCGTATTACTGTGTTCCATTCGGTATATGTATGTATAAACTGTGCCCGTATAGCGGTAGATAGGTAGTATCAATTGTAACAGTGTATGTATCTTTCAAATATAGTTGCGATCGCGGCAGCGACGGTAGAAAAAAACTATGAATCGCGGAGGCGGTTGCGAAGTTATCGCGATAATGACAACGACGCGACGACGACGACGACGACGACGACAATATATAAATGGGAACGATCGCGATATTGTTGCGTCGCTGATAACAATAATAATGATGGTAATCCTTACTTAATGATTAACGAATAAAGAAATAACGGACAACGTCGTATGAAAGAGTATCTTGCTAAGAGGATCATCTCGGCCGAGCGAAACACGCTGTCTCGAGGACAAAATCCGAAAATGTTCGAGGATATTCGCTGTCTCGGAAATATGCATTAAGCAGTCCACCGTTTATCTGAGAAATTCTTAACAAATGGAAAATGTCGTTTGTATTAAATTCATCTTACGGTTTAAATATGCGAGATGATTCTACGCGATGATGTTCGAATAGAAAATGCTATTTCGAGGTTCATTATTGCTGGTTTATCGAATCGGATTGCTCACTGATACTCGATGGTATCATTTATTCATGATATACCCTCCAGTTTCACGAAATCGAGCGAAACCGCGACCTCCCCGACGCACTTCGTTCCCCGAGACACCGTGACGCCCGGCTAAAAAATCAACTTTCGTCGGAGGAAGCATCCGACGGTTGACTCGCGTCGGAGAACAACTAAAAAGTCAACGATACCAAGATAGACTTAATGATATGTCGTGATCGTATTCCGCCGGAGGCGATCGTAAAAAGCGCGAACAAGTCGATCGGTCGGTGATCGAGCCGTTAACTAATAATGCGTAATAATAATAGCAGCGTTTCTAGGTGTCGTTACGAATCCGTAACAGAAGGAATGATAATTGATGATGATAATAATAGTAATTATTATAATAATAGCGATGATGATAATAATAATAATAGCGATAAAAAAATTTAATAATGATAATAGTAATAATAATAATAATAATAATAATAATAATAGTGTGACCCACGCGTAAAAATTAGTAATCGCATTCGGTGGATGCGTAACAAACGAATAATGATAACGTTCCGATGGAATTTGTGCTTCTCACCATTTCGAATACAACCTTTCCACCCTTCCAATCCCTCAATTTATTTGTCCCCACGGTTCACGTGCGTACGCGTATCCCGAAATCTCTCTAATAACGAATCAATAATTATTATCGGGGCAACCCTTATTAACCGGTTATCGCGACCCTTTAAAACTTCAACTAACTTGTACTACACACGCGGTAATCATGCGTACGTCTCGCGGTAATAAAGAGCAACCAATCGATACGCCACCCGCCCGTTCTCGTTCTCCTTTTTTCTCTATCCACAATCCCGGTGTGACAATGACAGTCTCGATAGTGTTCGCGTGTGCACACGAGCCTCGAATAATTCCTCGCCTCGGCGCGGGCACGGCGGCTGCGGCGGCGGTTCAAGCCGACCGACGCGATGGCCCGAACGACAAGAATCATTCGAGAGCACCGTGCATTGCATTCGTCGTGTATGCACGCGCAAAGTATTTCTGAGATCCCTACCGTTGTATAACCGCCAAGGGAGTTGATTCGTGACGGGGAAGTGAGTCGAGAAAAAAAAGAGAACCGATTGAAAGAGAACGAGAAAAGAAATTTTCTCGCGTAACACTTCTTCCAAGAAAATCGAATGCGAATGTCGAGCATGCGTCGACTAGGACTTGGCAAGTGTGCCTAGCCGTGGCCGTTCTTTTCTTTTCTTTTTTTTTTTTTTGTAACTTACTTCCCCCGTCTCGAAAAATCACTTTCGGTTTTCAGACACGATTTCGGAAACACTCTGCGCGGACTGGCCGTGTGTACTCGTGAATAAGCGACGCATGTTTCTTTATGAGTCTTTCACTCTCTCTATCGTTCTCTCTCTCTCTCTCTCTCTCTCTCCGTTTCGCGCGCGCAATCGTGCCGTTTACTATCGTCCGATTATCTCTCGCGTATCTTTCGTTCTCGAAATGCTCGATCGTTTACGTTCCCTCATCTCACCCTGCCCACACCGTCCCTAAAATGTTCCCGAACCGTCCCTCCCTCGGTACCAGGGGCACGAAAGAAGAAGACACGCTCTAATGTGTCATCGACGATCAGGAGAGCCGTTTCCCCGATCTCCCAAGGGTCTCGCGAACGACGAAACAGGCGTAGCTTTCGTTCTCCATTTCGTTTGTTTTTTCGTTCTTTTTCTTTTCATTAAAAAGAGTATACCTAACTAACGTACTGATCCTTTCTTGTATCCCTCCCCCCCTGTTAACTGCAAAATAATACTGAAGTCTGCACATGGGTGCCTATCACATATGTCTATTACGTAGTCTCTTTCTGGCAGTCACTCTCATACTCACGCGTACGATCATTAAATTTTATCTGCACTTCTATCGTTACGTACAATTACAAACGTTTCAGGGAAACACGTCTGTGTGTGTGTCTGTGTGTCTCCCTTGCTCTCTTCCACGCGCACTTTCTCTCACACACGCGTAGATACATACATGCGCACACAATCATTCGTTCGGTCGCTCGATCATTCAATCTTTCGCTCGCGTTTTAATTTCTCCTCCGTTCTATCAGTTCTCTCACACGCAATCTCCCTACTGTTTCTGATTTTTTTTTTGTTCTTTCGCAAGAGCGCCACAGCTTATTTCGCTCTTCCTCGCGTCAACAGAGTGGATAAAAAATTGTTAAAACCATTTTCGACGTGGTCGTACCGCTTCGAGTGTCTCCTTCAGAAACATCGTTGTTGCACCTGACGAAACTGCGGTTGAAACGGAACTTGTACGCGTGTGCGTAGGTGCGTTCAGCCCTTATGTTGATTAACGAAATTTTCTGCGACATTCGACGATGTTACACTGCTTGTTAGTATGCATCGTAAATTAATCTATGATCGTCCGATACATTAAAAGTTTGACATAAAAAGATACATAAGTATTAGAAAAAGTTGCAAAAAGAAAATGAAAGTGAGTACTCGGTTTAACCAGTTATTGACATAAGGGTTGAACGCGAACGCCCAAACGATAAATTATGAATACGGTTGACGAACGACAAAAACGAAAAAAAAAACTAGATTACCGTACAAGCTGAATCAAAGAAAAGATATTGTCAAATCGATACCTCCTAACAAAATAGAGTATTGTTAAACTATAATACAATTCGCGTCAATATAATGTACGAGGCAAAACGTGCGGTACAATCCGTCGAAGCAGTCATAAACTCTTTTGGAACACCCTGTATATATATCATATATAATATTAATAATCAATAATAATATCAGTTTGTATTGTACAGGCTATTTTGGGGCTCAATGCCTGTGGTCTCTCTAATATTTACTTAACCCCCCTCTCGTCGTATCCATACGCTTTCTCTCGTCATTACATTCTACTTAAGTTAGTCATCTTCATTTTTGTTAATTAATAATATCTTTAATTTTGCTTTCGCTAGATGTAGCAAGGTGTGACAATAACGAAATTAATCACTTTTTCCTGCCGCTTCCTCTTCTCTCTCTTTCTCTCTCTCTTACTCTCTATCTCTCGCAAATCATCCTTTCTTTTTTTTTTATTATTTTCTTAAGTTCTTTAACGAAATAATCATCGTAAATGTATTATAGTTTTACACGTTACTTTTTTCTTTTTTTCTTTATCATTACTTTTACAGTTTAATATGTAGCTTTTTTTTTTCTTTATCTATCGTAGATTTGTCTGTGGCTATCCCTGATGTGTTAGTTACCCTGCGCTTCCGTCTGGTTGTCGAAATATTGTTGCGAAACTGTGGTCTACGATTAAAATTTTCATTTAGCATTTACTTCGTCCGTAATCGTTACGAATTCGTTCGTTCGTTCGTTCCGTTTATATTTCTCTTTACACCGTATCGTTTTTCCTCGTCCCTTCCTAGCATTTCTCGTTTCGAATATGATATACGACTTTTGTTACGTTCGCCGAGAGCGAGATTCGCGATTCTTCCGGGGCTCGCCAAGATTCGCGCGATCGAACACGGACATGCATATTCTCCCGTCGGGAAGAAAGGACAAGCGTCAGGGGAGCAGATCTTTCTCTCTTTCTTTCTCTTTTTCTTTCTTCCGAGCGACTCGAAGGGGGCCTCGACCTCGCGAGCGTTCTCCAGCGAGTCGACCGGTCGATTTGTTCGCGTTGTAAGCGTAACAGCGACGCCCATGTTCCCGACGCTCGAATCGCGCCGGTCGCTTGGGGTCGCCCTCGAAGAATATAGCGTACAAAAGAAGAATTAACGGAGCAACAAGTGTCAGCGAATAGGGCCGAGCCGTTTGTTCGTAACGATCCCGAAAACATTATTTACAGGTCCAACCGCGCGCGGCTATTGCACCGACCCATCGGAAGCGATAACGGATCAACTCGAGTCGCCCGTACCCCTTCCGGAACCGAGGGGTTGTCGCGAGAATTAGGCGAATCTTGGCGAGCCCGTGCGCGCGAGCACCCTGCCTGTGACTATGTATAATATTTTAAATGCACAACACCAACCCCTCCCCGATCGTAACGTCGTTCTACGAGTCAGCGCAGATTTCAGAGTTCGCAAGTATTTGTCGCGGGCGTTCTATCGGTGTCGGAATCCAATCAGGCAACGATTCGCGGACGCGGCTCGCGCGAGAAAGTGACGCACGCATATGTACATGTATTTGTATGTAGGTATCGGTGTAAACTGTATATCCTCGGTCAACGTGGTTGAGAAACGTATAAAATAATATTCAACTGGAAGCTCGTTTGAACGCGGTCCACGGAGGCAGCCAGGGACCATCCCACGAGAGTTTTACTTAATCAACGGTCTGCGTGTGAAGTACTGCGACGGTAATACACGGTGTGTCGGATGATAACAAGTATTGCACAGTGAACAAGAATATCCGCGGTACGAAATGCCACTGGGTAAATAATCTCTGTATACAGTGTCAGCGAGTTGCATGATTGTCAAAATCTGGTAACGATCGTCTGCGAAGTGTATGTGTGCTGCCTCCGTGCGCGCGCGTGGAACAGGTTTATCTTAACAATCTGTAGATATAATATTTAAACACTATTGTTCAAGTCTTTCGATCCTTACCTGATGTACATCACAGGCCACGAGGATGATTCGAAGTAGAAAGCGCGTCGTCGTCGTCTCTCTCTCTCTTTCTCTCTTTCTCTCTCTCTCTCCCGTATCGTGCGTCACTTTCACGGCGAACGGTTCGCGATCCCCAAGCAAATCGGAGTGTGAGCATTTTTCCAGCAATTGCTATTCCATACAGCAGCCGTCGTATTTACTCAGCCGTTTTACAGTACTATTTGGTATAATCGCTCTTGTAGCAGGAACTATTTATAGTGATGATACGAGTGGTCTCGCCCGCCGGCGAAAATCTCCGCTTCGAAACGCCTCGTTGCATCTTTATCAGCCGGAGTGGTACCGCTTTTCCGTCAACTTTTAACGCGTACTGAGGGGGGTCGTGAGAAGGTCTGGGGGATGGTAGTGGTAGCGGTGGTTGTTGCGAGTTAGGGGAGATAGGGAACGAGCACCAGAAAATACACCGGTGATGACTCCTCTTCTTCTTCATCTTCTTCGTCCTCCCCCGCTCTGTCTCCCGGGAGGGGGGGGGAGGGCACAGGTCACTAATTTTAACCAAGAAGACGAAGAGACCGGGTGTCGAAGGAAACGAGACGGATCTCGCTCGTGAGAGAGAATTTCGCCGGCACGCTCGACTGAGTCTGGCGTTTCGCGATCGACGGACAAAGGGGGCGACGTCAATATTTTTGCTGACGGAGAAAGACAGACAAAGAAAGTCGAAAGAAACATTGAAAAGGTGGGGAAGTGAAACGCGGTGACAGCGTGGCTTAAGCGTGGATTGAGCAGGGCGGAACGTCCGTCGAACTTACCCCGGGAGCTGTAATTGGTGATAGTCAGTCTTGTGAAAAAGAGAACAATCTCGCGGAAAAATCGGGGCCATGTGTGTGTCTCTGTACGTGTGTTCGTGTGTGTGTGTGTCTACTCGCCCGTGTCATCGCGCGTGTACGATCGCTGCTCGCGTGTCAAACGGTAAACCGCGAGAACGCGTGACACGTGTGTATTCTGTACGTGTCGAGGGATCGTTAAACGGGATGGTTGGTTGATCGGACACCGATGTGTCCGTGGTCCTTCAACAAGGATAATAAATATTACCGCGAGTACCTATGATCACGAGTAAAGCGACATTTTTTTCTAATCCGAACCGTTTTGTTGAAGTAGCGCGGGCGCTGATTGAGGCGGTTGCGGCTGCAACGATTCGTGATGATGGTGGTGATGATGTTCGACCGGCGACGGTGTTCGACTACTCCGCGAGGTGGACAGGTCGCCACCACCACCACCACCACCACCCGGGTTCCCGGTTGGATCGAAGGCCTTCTGTTCGCTCGGTGGTAATAAATGCACCATACTAACTGGCACGGGGAACGCCGCCGCCGCGAAGTCGGGAAAGAAACCCTGCGGTAAGTTACCTCCGAGCAACGAATGATGAGGAAACCCACTGTCGTCGCCTGGATGAGGTGGTAGTCCGGCGAGCGGATGGGTCATTTGCGTAGGCGGCTGGACGGTCTTGACGTTGTTGTTCAACGAGTTCATCACGACGTCGCCCGCCGTCGCGCCCGTACAATCCCTTCTGAGCTGCTCGAGTTTCAAACTTTTCCCGTATTTGCCCCGCACGTACATCAGAAGGCTGTTGTACGGAATACCGAAGATTCTGCTCGCTTGCGACGTCGTCATCTTCTTATTCCACACGTGCTGAAGCGCCTCGGTCAGCTCCGCGTTCGTCCAGGACCTCGGGGGGCCCTCCTCTGGGCGCGCTGTGCTGACCTTTCGGTCTTCCTACCGGCAATCCTCGACTACCGTGCTCTCCCCACCTGCGCGGTGTGTCTCCGTCGCCCCTGTGCTTCTTGGGTTTCTTTCCCGGATGATGACCGCCGAGTCCTGCCGCGCCGAACAGCCCGTGCAGCGTTTCCGGTTTAAAACTATCGTGGAGATCCGCTAAAAGGGACCCCCTATCGAGAGCACCAGCGTGAGGGAATAGTCCTCCGCCTAGAGACGCCACACCGTCCAATGGGAACATCGACGTGACCGAGCTGCGCCGCGGTGTCAACGACGATTCTTGTTGCTGCTGTTGTTGTTGTTGCTGCTGAGATTGCTGGTACGGGTGCGTCCTGTTGGGCCCATGCGGACTGCCTTCCCGGGGATGGTGACCCTGATGCGGTGGTGGCAGCTGGCTCTGCGGATGATTTGGCAACCACTGGGCCGCCAATTGGCCCAGACTCGTCAGGTACTCGCTGTGATGATGCGGCGGCGTCAACGACAATGCTGACATCGCCGGTAAGCCTGCCGCAGCCGCCGCCGCCGCTGCTGCTGCCGCAGACGAAATGTCTTGGAGGGAACCGTCAGGGTGTAGCAGGCTCGTGCCGGTCAATGGCGATCCTCTCGGACTGCTCGCCGCCTCGCTGCTCTCCGCCTTCATGTGGTGATGATCGGTTCCGCTGGGCGACAGGGACCTCTTCATCGAGAGGTTCTCCGCGATGTCCTCCTGTTGTTGTTGTTGGTTCTGCGAGATCGCTGACTGCTGATGGTGCTGATGTTGCTGCGACTGTTGCTGACCGCCGCTCAGGTTCAGACCGCTCGTCGGCGGGCTCAGGCTCGCCGGCGGATGGGGTCGACTGAGATCCTGCGGTACCAGTTCGCCGGATCTTCTTCGAGGTCGTGCCTGTTTTCGTCGAGGTAACAACGGCGATCCGCAGCTCTCCCGTAGCTCGCGCATCCCAAAGTTCAAGTGACTCATGTGCGGTAACCTGTCGCGATGATCCCTCGCCGGGTGAAAGATTGTTGGCGCCGTGGCCGCTATTGGTTCTCGCGTGGATGGCGGCGCCGTGCTCTCCGACGCGTTGTCATCCTCTTCGGGGGTACTGTGCCTGGCGCCCTCGGGCGTCGACGGTTCGCCAAGAAGAAGATCGGCGGTCGGCGTTTCCGGCGGGGACGCCGGCCTCGGCTCCGACGACGCTAATCCACGCACTTGCAAACTCTCCGCAGCCCTCATCAGTCCTGGGAGCTCCTCACGACCGACCCGCACCTCGCCGCGATACATGAAGTCGATCAGCGCTGCAACTTCGTGGCCCGGGAAGTCCTTCAACACGATCACCGGATGCTTGCAGGGGTGCTCCGCGAATATCCTCTCGAAGAACGGACTGAAAACGTAAACGCATCGTTTTATTACACGGTTACCGACGTAACAGTCGGGGTTTTTCAAATTCTCACATTTTGGGCGGGACAAGACTCGCACCTATAATCCCACAATATGGTCTTAATTACCGCAAATATAGCAGTGTTATGAATACTAGACTGCGGATCTTTATGCAAAACTGTTCTGCATCAAAATTGCAGGATGGTGAGGCCAAACAAAAATTTGTTTCTTCTTTTAATGCTTTTTTCAGTCTCATATTTCACCCACTGATTGTTCCAAAACATTTACCCGTAAAAAAAAGAATCACACGCGAAACCTGGAAGACTCAAATCAGCGTCTCCTGTCATTAGCGTTTCGAAAACAGAAGACGTCTCCGGTCTACAATGTCTTAAAACAACAACGTATGGAGGTTATTCCGTGGCTGATGTCAGGAGCTGATCAAACTCGTAAAACCCTACAATAGGAAAACGGAGTAATTCTTGACACGAATCTGTCAACGAAATCATACCTGACAGCACTGTTTCCTTAAAGGTAGATTTATATCGTTCATACTGTTACATTGGACGGAATGAGAAAGTATAGCAGCCGGTACCTAAGTATGCATACACGCGTTTCGTACTATCGTCTCTCTCTCTCTTTCTCTAACGTTCCCCAGTTCTTTTACTTCTTATAAGACAATTACGCTTGATTTACTCCGCTATTATCAGACACGCAACCCTTACTTACAGCAAGAACCGAGTATATATAATCCGTACGATGATTAAAAGAGTTTGGACGTCGTACCAACTACACGTGTATTTATAGTCTTTTAAACTTGCTTGAAAGGTAAAAGTCATTTTTCTTTTAGCTACTCTGACTGTGCCCCGAACGTGTGCACCGAAGATATTTTATTTGCGATCGTTACGCCGTCAGAGTTGAACGGAATGGAAATGGTCTAAGTCGGACACGGACGGAAATGGCATTTATCTGTTGTCCTCGGTGTATATGTTCTCCGGTGTGGTATGACCAGTCGACAAAAGAGGAGTAGCATGCTTTACAGACTGAAACCGCGTGCAAAAAGCTGAAGCAAGACTTAGCCGCGTTCCCTTACGGATCGCCAGGTAGCAGTACGGTACAAGACTTTCGCGTGGCAAGAGCAGAATTAACATCGTGTACTCGATACAGTTGACCGGTAAGCCACGAAGAAATATCGTGTAGGTCAATTTACACTGCTAAGGAAAAAGTTTAGTTAGCGTTCTTTTCTCTGCGAGAGAAACTTCTCTCGACCCTCGTCCGTCGTTCAAATTCTTGTTGCACTCTCGTCTTAATTTGACCCGAGGAGAAAATCGAATTATAAACGATCTATAATAAAATTATCTATATTAAAGATTAATCAGTTGCGTACATTTAGTATAAATTATGACGTAATATTCCATATACATATCGCACACCTGCGACGAAAGCAACAGGAGAAACACAATGTTTTAACTACGAGATTTTTGTGCAAACGCTTCTTGACAATTGTGAAAATCTTACTTATTTTTATAACATGTCTGATAGAGAACTATGGGTATACTGTGAACCTTTGTGCAGAATAAAAACTTTCTATGTCAATTGTGGGGAACAGAAGTTAAATAATATTGATAATTTCAATTGATCTTCGTGCAAAATAAAAACTTTCCCCAATTGTAACAAAATGGAGTAATATATTTTTTAAATGATTTTACTAGTTTGTGGTGATGATTAAACTTGTTTTACTAGTTCACAATTGCTCCTGCATCCTAAGTCCAGCGACGACATTCTATAATCCGTTTAATCTATTTTGTGACTTTCATTTTTTCATAAATATCTAAAATCCGCAGTCTAGTTATGGTATCCTTCCTGATTCGTATAACAATTTTCTGTACTCGAGAAATGCATCTTATTATTACCGTAAACAAATACTATTGAACCTAATTTATGAGCATTATTCTTCTTGTTCAGGAAGATGATTAATAAACTAACGTCTAGGTGTGTTCTATAACAATTTTCACTCCTGGAGAACATGCTATTTAGAGTTGTATCAGTTCCGTCGCAAGTATGCGACACATTAATTTTCCGCTCGAAAAGATCGAATTAAAATGCACAGAAATACGTTCGCGAATAACGCGTTAATCTATTTGAGATAGTGCTGTGTAATATTTCTTTCACAAAGATTATTCGACAATACAAACATGCAGTTCTTGTACAAGGCACGCGAATCTTTTACTCGAGGCAGATTGATCCGAACGGCAACAGTATAATGCCATCAGCATATTCTTCAAATTATCAGCATAGATAACGTATAAAATGACTACACGTTATTTTACTTAAGTAATATCTTTGACGAATATCAATAAATTCTAAGCGAACATATACATTAATAAACATAGTATGTCGAATTCTCATTCGGTACAAGAAGCTAACGTTCGTTCGTTTTGCACAGTTCTCTTCTTCAAGTTGGCGAACAAAAATGTTTCAAGAATTTGTATACTAACACTTTTCATAATTGTACTATCTGGTATTATTATTATTATCTATCTAAAGTTATTGAACTCTAACAAGCAATTCTATAAAAATTAACCAAATAAATTTTTAAATAAGATGATTACAAACGAATTATAACCAGTAAAGAGTATGTAATTTCTGAAGAGAAATTGAAATATTTATCGCCCATTTACTTTTTTATTTTGAGACTGATGTGCGACGAAACTAACGGACTCACATATGCGTCACCCGGCTGGTAAAATATGCTGGCGAAAACCCGAAGACTTAAATGTGAGTCATCAAACTCGAATGTGTTGATATAAAGAGGCTTGCGAATACTTCTTTTCAGTTGAATTGAAAAAGTAAACAATTTTTAACTAATTCTGTAACATCTATGCAGCGTCGTTTTAGGATTAGACATATTTAGTGTAACTCCAATATCCAAAGATAAAAAAATCAATGGATTAAAAAGTAACTCGGCCCTCCCCGACACTGTACTATTAGTGGACAATAATTGTATAACCATGTAAAGAAGCGCCTAACGTTTTAGCGTCTACATTGGCAAAAAAACTGACGAGTCCAACTACGACAACGAATTTTTTAACTATAGGAATAACTGAAATATAAATGTCTCGAGAATTGTTGAATCGTACACACAATCTGAAGAAAGTATCAACAGTCCAATAACGAAGAAACCAACTCATTCTTACACGACTAAGAATTTGCAACTGCAAATTAACACACCAACACATAATAACGAAGAAACGATCAGAGATGTGCCCCCCACTGCGAAGTCCCCACTTCAGTTAAACACTGATTGAGTGCCCCTCTTTTTATAACATCCCAGAAAGTCTTAGGGAAGTGCTGAATAGTGAGAATAAAATTAACTACGTTATGTCACCCACATGAACCTGAGGAGTAGTATAAACTAAATATACCAACAAAAATAAAAAATATTGTTGCGATATCGAGTGTCGACACTGGTTCCGATTGTCCCTGTTTTCACAGTTGTTTTTATTTTGCATATGTTCACCTGTTCACGTGGCGTGTAAGTACTCGTGTATACGAGGAGTTCCCAGGAAGTAGACAATAACGTCGTCTGCGATTGTTTAATTAAATTGCTCTGATTTATGCGAATGTTTATGCTTAGAACGATATACGGTGAATAAATTTAAATTAACCAATCGGAGACGACGTTATTGTCTACTTCCTAGAGATTGAAGAGAGATATGAAAAATATCAAAAACAGTAAATCATCAACAGATTATGATCCGTAACATCATAGGACCTCGACCGCACAGAAGGAAGCCTCCGATCAGGCGTTGTTCACGAGTGGTTAATAAAACTTGTAATAATGTATAATCTATTCTGACTAAGGTGTCTGATGAATGTTAAACAACGTACACCGATGCCTCACAGATTGTGACACGAACAACGTCGATTGCATTTCTTCAATAATAAATTATATTCTGCAAAATCCTACAGACTGAATTTAAATTTTCTGATATTATTTATTCATATCTATTTCTGATATTCTGCAAAATCCTACAGACTGAATTTCAGTTTTCTGATATTATTTATTCATATCTATTTCTAATATTATCTTGTGTCACAAAGAATTTCCGTAAAGATTATCTTGAAATCTAGACGACAAACGATTGTGTCAGGGAAATACGGATGACACGGTAGTCAACGTGTTAACGCGCGATCCTCGGCTGATAGGCGAAGCCATCGCGCGTCGTTTAGTAAAGCACACGGCCCCGAGAGAAACACAGGAAACACCCGATCGGGACGCGTTCGTGTATCGGGCGGATAAGAACAGCGTCCCGATAATGGAGAACACGATGGACAAACAAGAAAACAGCATGATCGTTTCGTACCTGCAGGCACTAAGGACAACCTTGTGCGCCCTGAGGCTGGTCTCGGCGCAGACCAGGGTCACGTCGACGAGTACCTCGGCGTGCAGCAGCGCCTCGAAAGCCTGAAGTATGTGGGCCTGATGATTGTTCCATCGTAGGGAGTAGTGCGACTGCAAAGCCATCCCATCGGGACTGTCCGCGGCGCTCGACATTTTTTTCACCGCCGCTCGTGCCGTTAGCGGAGCCACCTTGCTCCGCCTCGTGCTCCTTCGTACCTCGGGGTCCTGCGGTCGTTTTTATTTTCCATGCACGCACGCGAGTGGCCACGCACGTACCGTGAACGATGCCTCCCCTTCGACACTATCTTGAACGGCGCTGTTCTCCTGGAAACAAAACGAAATCACATCGTGAATTATCCTGACGGCTTCAAACGTCGTCGAGGAATCAGAGACCCGAGCTTAGCTTCATCAGTGGCCAGAAGACACGCTAATACTTGTGGCTAGCTTCGGCAAGGGTTGGAAAACACACTGATACTTCTAGCCAGCCTCACGAAGGGTCAGAAGATGTAAGCACTTCTAGCTAGCTTTGTCAGGGCTCAAAAAAACACACTAATACTTGCAGCTAGCTTTATCAGGGGTTAAAAATACTTCTAGCTAGCTGCATCGGAGGTCAAAAGACAGACTGATACTTCTAGCTAGCGACATCAGGGATCAGAAAACATTGATACTTGTGGCTAGCTTCGGCAAGGGTTGGAAAACACTGATACTTCTAGCCAGCCTCACGAAGGGTCAGAAGACGTAAGCACTTCTAGCTAGCTTTGTCAGGGCTCAAAAAACACACTAATACTTGCAGCTAGCTTTACCAGGGGTTAAAAATACTTCTAGCTAGCTGCATCGGAGGTCAAAAGACAGACTGATACTTCTAGCTAGCGACATCAGGGATCAGAAAACATTGATACTTGTGGCTAGCTTCGGCAAGGGTTAGAAGGCACAAATATCTCTAGCTAGCTCCATCGAAGGTCAAAAGAAAGACTGATGATTCTATCAAGCTTCATCAAGGGTTACAATACACGAGTCCTCCTACCTAGCTTCATCGGAGATCAAAAGACTGATACTTCTAGCGAGCTACGTCAAGGGTCAGAAGACGATACTTCTAACCCTGCTGAAGCTAGCTGCAATGCTTCCGACACATTGGGGAAACAATTCTAAAAGGACTCGGCTCGCAGCCGAAGGCCTGAATAACGAAACTTATCTGATCGGGGAAAGGATTGATTATGGTTCAAGATAGAACAGTAACGAGTGTCCAATCTGTTCCGAACATGTCCAGAAAAGTAGTAGATAAAATGATTTTTTTTACTTGGTTTTGTAGAAAACACGCGAATTATACGATTGATCAACGTAACTGCACCACTTCTTATCTAGTTCATTTAAATGATGACTCGGAGTGATTAGGGTGGACAGTTATAATGACCGACGGTGAATGTTAGAACTTTTCCCTCCCGAAACAGAAATTAATTTGTCTAGGAAACAATGGAGTACGTTTTAAACTTTTCCAGGCGCAATGATTTTTTTCACGTAAATATTTTGTTTGCTTAGCAGTGGACAGGTTACGAGGACTAGTGGTTTTTGGCGGGATTTGTCCGCTCGAGGACACGATCGCCGGCTATTGTGGATGTCTTATTCTCTTCTGTACTCTTAAAATCTCCGGTTCCGAACACTTTGACCACTGCTGCGCACGGTTCTTTAGGCCGATTAGGTTTAGAAGCAGGTGATTGTACGGGGTACGATGGTTAGCGGGGGTGCGAGCGAAACCGAGGGGCGCAGCTAATACGCTTCCAGCGGATGTTGACGAATAAACTCGTGGGATAGATAATACGGCATGCGATTAAGAGAGTATTTAAACATGTTGGACGAGAATAGTTTTAGAAAATGTGTATGCACAGAACATGGTAGTTATTTCTTGATTATAACGTAAATTTTCAATATTAAGAGACTGGCGAACAGCGTATTGTATTTTTTACTAAGGCAATGCAATCCAAATTTGAAGCATTTCGCGGACACTTGCTGCCGTAAAAATGGCGCGGCAATAACGATGTGGCGAGTAATGGCGCGCGTTGTGACTATACCATTGATTCTCAGTTTCTCCGAAGTGAAATATTAATTTAACAATAAATTTCAATTTGATATTGACATTTCAGCATTTACAAATTCTACGTATTATTAAATATTTAATAACATTTTTTCTCATCGCGGAAATGAAGCAATTAATTACTGTACTATGAAAATTCAAAACGAAAAATCCGCAGTGATAGAAAAGTTTTACAGTCGGTATTGCGACACGTGATGTTTTTCATTAATTGTCTCCCGCTGTTCCGGAATTTGTAAATAATACTTTTCGTAGTTCAGAACGCGCTTGCTATTGGAAATCCTACGGAAAAGTGAATACTTTATAAAATAATTTTAGAACAATTTTGACATGGCTATTTGTTAAAATATTGGCATCAAAGCTGTTGTGTTTCTTTTTTAAAATGTAATTTTCTACGTTTTCTAATTTATCAAGTTGATAGAGTTTTAAGAAATAATGTTTAAAACAGTAATATCTCTGCACGGATCAAAAGTTTTAAACTGTGAGACATTTTGCAAAATATTTGTTATCCGCGGTTCCTCCGAGTAGTAAATTAGAAACTCTGATCAAATTGTACGATATACATCAAAATGTCCATAATCGTAATACTGTACAAATGTTAACACGACGATTTGAAATTATGTGTTTGTTCAGACAATATAAAGCATCTTGAAAAGGTGATTTACATAAATAACGGCCTGCTAAGGAAATTTTCTAAAGAAGAGTATCGTCGAAAATGTGACAAAATAATTGTTAAAACCTAATTAAACTGTTTGCGTGATTTTTTTATCTATCATGGAGATAATCGGTGCAGTTTCATTACATTTTGCAGCTAATAAAAGTTGTTAGAGTAGAGTTTACTTATAACGTTTTGTGTGCGCAAATCTCTACAGAAGTTGACAGGATTCAAATCACAAATACGCCACATGTTTGGAAGCAAAAAATTTCAATTTAGGTTCGTTAATTGTCATGGCTACATATTTTGATTTTAGAAATATTTGTGTGTCATAATCAAGCATTGAGGTCACCAGTCAGATAAATACTGTTCCCTACAAGAACCGTTCTTATTCAGATTGCTGCATATGTTAATATATAATATTGATCACGGCAATGTAATTCGCATATTCCTATGTTTGCTATTAATCGCTAGATAAATTCACGGGTAATTAACCATAACAATACTAAAATTTCTGCTTTCATCTTCTGAAAATTTGACGTTATTGCAAAAATGTTTGCCCGATCTCACGGGAAATGTTCGCAATTTCGCACGCACGGTCAAGATCATAGCAACGTACTGGAAGACGATTCGTGGAACGCGCGCAAACTTTCTCGCTTGACACGTTCCATACCGATTTTTACGATTTAGACTCGGTTTATACATGTTCCGGCAAACGGACACAGCACGAATAGTCTGTGTAGAGATGCTAGATCCAAAACCAGGGTAACCAAACTGGACGAAAGATTCGCGCGTGTCCGAGTACCGACCGGTCGGTTCTTACGCGACTGTCTTTCTGAAGAATGTGCGTCTCTGTCATCGATTCCTCGATAAAACATGGGGGTTAAACAGCGCGCATCGAATGGATCTTGATTTATCGAGCGGCACGAATTTTCACGGATTTGTGGCGCACGAAAACCGCCTGGGGATCGAAGTCAACGAAAGATGACTAACGAAAACAACCCGTCAACATCGCGCGCACGTAGATACCACGGGAAACAAGCAAACATCGGGGAACGCGAAAAATTTAACCGTCGAATTTATTCACAGACACGAACCGCAGTTCCGACGAGATAAAAACTACGGCGGGAAAATAAAAAAAATTGTTCGGAGGTTGGTTTTCGCCGAGGGTCAAACGGATCCTCAGGCTTCGCGAGCCCGTGCTACGTCACTGTGCGCCTATCGAAAACTCGTCGCAACTTTGTTGTCAAGCTTGCACGTGTTCGAAAAAAAAAAAAATCCGCGTACAAATATCTAACGAACCGTGTATACCCTCAATGTTACCGACTTTGGTTGTCTTTCCGTTAGGATGCGAATCGATTTCAGCCGGAGCGGGATCCAAGACGAATGTTAATTACGCGGCGTTAGTCGACACAGAGATCCATGTATAATCTTTTCTGCACTCCCGATGATCGCAACCGACAAATCATAACAATATCGATCGTCTCCGATACCGATCCGATAGCAGCGTATACACACGCACCGATGCTGTTTCCGATAGTTTTGATCCGTGAATAATTCAAATACAAACCAAATCCCGTGGACGATCACACATTAATCGCAATTTGTTACCTCGCGTCTCGAGCTCGACGTGGCACCGGGGGTACACAAGGTGGTTCCCGGCGAACCGGTGGCAACGATCTTTGCGGAACATACGGTCACATTGGTCGCAGGTTCACAAGCAGATTTCATCTAGGTACGAACAACAGCACAGTCCATTTTGCACACGAAATAAACTCGAACGAGCCGGAGGAAACACACTTGTCACTTGGATGGTCCTGGCGAACGGCATCGCGTTCATTGTCAGCTAAGCAGCTCGTCTTCTCTTACTTCATTGCAGAGCGAAGTTCCCCGGCACTGTCCCGTTGTGTACTCATGTGTCTACAACATGACGAGATGGGGAAGGTGACTTATACGTTGTTCCGACAGGGCAACGCGCGACTGGAGCGCGGATGGTTCGTTGGCGGGAAAGCTAAACACAGCCGGCGGACCGCGTGGTAGCTGCCGTGTGTAGCGGTGTGTATGTTAGGGGAAGAGAAGACGTCGCCGAAGGATAGACAGAGAGGAATGCGCGCGTTATAGAGTGAATGTGTGTGTGTGTGTGAGAGAGAGAGAGAGAGAGAAAGGATAAGAGAACGTGGCGCCCCTAAACGATCAGCTGATTCCTCACTGTCACCAATCGTCTTCTCGATAAAAGCACAAACGTGTTCACAGAAGAATCGGATTGGTTCGCGATTCCCGGGGCACACCCGTGCGTGTACCCGCGTATCCACTATACAATATGCTCAATATCACTTTGGTACCAGTTATCGGCCGGCCGCGGGGATGATTAATCGTTCCGTTTTGGCGAACACCACTTTCGGCACCGATCGTTGTCAATGGAGCGGACGATCTCTCGATCGATCGTCGATCAAAACGAAAAAGTTGGAACGAACGAGAGAAAAACAAACAAAGAACAAGAGCATGAAAGAAACGGAACGAACGTATCGACGAAATGATAACCGAACGGAGGAAAACATCAGGTGTCACCAGGAACAAAAAAAGAAATCGAAGAAAACTTTGCAAAGAGAAAACTGACCGTATCGTGTGGATTGCGTGTGCGGCACAGCGGCGTCGGCGACGGCCGGTGAGTGAATGCGCCGTGACGTTAGGCGCCCCTCCTAAGATCCCCGCCCCTCTCGCTCCTTAAACTTCTCCCTCCCTCTCGGACGATGTCGTCTCTTTTCCTATACGATACACGCCACTCACTTGCTCGCGCACTAACTAACCAACCTCCCTCTCTCTTACCTCGGGGCCTCCTCCCCTTTCTTCCGTCTATCCCTCCTGTCCCCCCGCCCCGCTCCCCGCTACCTCCACCACCGCCTCCTCTTCGTCACTTTACCGCCCCGCGCGCAGGAACCCTACCACCACCTCTCGGCACCTCTGGCGTGTGTCCTGCCGCTCTAACATTCGCGGACCGCCAACTACCCCTTTCCTTCCTTTCTACTTCAAGGGAAACCTACTGTTCCACGAGAGACGCGTTCCTTCTTGTTGCCCTAACTCGCGTTTCCTACCCCCGGACGTTTTCTCCGTGCCCCTCCCCCCCTCCTCCTCCACCCCATCCGCCCGGCACGAATCCACGCGCTTATCCGCGAACCGATGTAACCGATAAGAAAAGTACGACATGCACACCCTGAGGGGGCGGGGGCTCCGGGAGGTGGGGGGATTCCACGTGTGTGGATTATCCCGATATCGTACCCCGGTTTCACCCTTATTTTTACGGATTTTAGTCCACCCTATTTAGGCCGAATACTTCTCTCGGAGAGAGAGAGAGAGATTGAGTTTGCGATTTTGACCGGAAGTATCCGATACTCCGATCGAATCCGCGAGCTTTTCCGATTTTTGTTTGTTTGTACCTGTTCTCTATTTTCTCGTTGCGACGATTTTCCGTGCGATCGACCGTTGCACACGGAAAAAAGAAATGATCTATAGCGAAGATGTGTTTGCCCCGAAGCTGGGATAAAGTTCATCGGTCGATCGCTGACCGGGGAAGATAAATACGAAGCGAGAGTCGGTAAGATTTCGAGGAAGATGAGGAGTCAAGGCCGCCGACGGAGGTGGCACCGAGAGGGTGAATTCCAAGTTCAGGACCGTTCGAAGGATCTCGAATCGCAACGGGACACCATAGGAAAGTAGGAACTGTAGATAGTTTCCTTCCTTCGCCTTACACCTACATGCGGGGAGCTCTCCCTTATGCTGCCGGCGTGCTGGCTCGTGTGCGCGTTCGTGTAGCGCCCCGCCGAATACACTTACGTCTTGTAGACTTCGCGATGCGATAAACTGCAAGCACGGCCCGAAAGTCTCGACCCGTCCTTCCCCCGTGAGCAAGACTTACACGGATATTAAGTATCACGTGTCCGTAATTGTGTGCTATGCGAGGATTAATACGCTCCGGATTACTATGTATGGAATTTTTAGACGAAATCTCGAGCCGGTACAATGCGAAACTTCCTTGTCATGTAGAAACTATTATGACCCTGTTTTGTCATGACCCCATAAAATTATGCTTCGTAGTTTAGTCTATTTCGGAATTGGCACTCCTTAGGAAATGCCCCATGTGTACAAAGTCTAATCGTTACACCGAGGATCTACAGATCACGCAGCAGATAAATAGAAATCTTTTTCTTTGCTTTGATAATGTTAACGAGTCGCAATTTTTTAAATTTTTCACTGTTTCTGTTCGTCAATAAATCACCAGTAAATGCATAGAATCCGCAATGCCAGCAATGATTATGATAGAAGAAGAGAATCCTAGGAAGACAGTAGCCGCGATCGAAACGATCGATCGACTGATATTGCTTCTAATCATTCTCATTTTAATAACCTTGCTCTCATTTCTCACGTATCTACATCTGTAGCTATTATTGTGACTGTTGAACAAATCCTTATTTCCGCAACAACCCTAATCGAAGGCTACTGACTCTGGGGTTCTCCAACGAAAGAATCATCTTGTATTACTACTTCCTTTGTTTAATAAATTCCAATACATGTATCGTTATAAGTAGATCGTGGATTTTATGCATTTATGAAGAAAACGAGTAAGTGAAATATAAAACAACAGAAAGATCAGAGGAATTTGCGTATATCGGTACATTATTATCAATTTATTAAATAAAATTGAAAAAAAGACAAATTTTTATTTGCCTCCAGTAGCTTGCAACAGTTGATTGTAAGCGTGATCATAAGAAATGTGGTATTTGGATTGAACAGTGAATGTACTGGATACTCACAGCGATTAATTCTGATTTTTTATAGCAATTACAAAGAGTGCATTTGTTGAAATTTGACGTGATGTTTACCGCAACATAGGGGTAAATAAATAAATTTTTGTATTAATTTGTTGTAAAAACCCCTTCATGGTGGTAACTAGTGAATTAGTACTGATAAGATAAACAAGTATAAAATTGCCTATTTTAACCCGCCTAGGAGTAACAGTTTTAAAAATCTTTGAACAATATTCGGGACACTTCAATTTTAGTATTAAACTTTTAGAATATATCTCCTTTTCCTGTTGATTTTGATCGATACTCTATGTATAGTAAGTAGTAGCCTAAATAAAGTTTCCACTTTCTGCGGTTAAAGGATGAATTATGCACGGCAATGTTATGGTTATTTTCGACGAATAATATTGGATTATAAAAATAAAGAGATGGATACTTCATTTAATTAGAATATCAATATTTAATTCTTGCAAAATGAATATTTATGACGATTTCATAGCAATAATGACGATTTATTGGACCTAATACAATTGACTAAATTGCAAATCTTTATTTACTATTAGGGTAGTATAATTTCTAAAATATAAGAAAGCGCGTATAAAAAATAATATTTCTATGTTATTACTACCACAAATACGACCGTTAAACACTAAATTTTTAAACATTAAGTTTTTTGTAAACTCTTTTAGAGAATGAAAGAAATGTCTCGCGTATTGCAAAGTCAATCAAATTTAGTATAACAATGACGAATTGCATAAAGATCCACTGTCTATAAATACGTAACTAACTAATCAATAATTACAATTTCAATGAAACATTTGTATTTTTATCCAAAAATGGTCCTTTCATCCGAGAGATAAATGATAAATTTTTAGGCAATAATTGTTTGAACATACGACACTTGTTGAACGAAAAAATAGCTACCAACGGAAGAAATTCTCTGTCGCTTGTTGTGAACAATAAAGGGTTAAAACAATCCGTCCAAATAAAAGTTACAGGTGCGATAACGAGTTTTTTAAATACCGCGGTTAGTTGTTATGTTTTACAACCAATTGTTAATGCTTGCAAAACTTTTCTAGCAATGTTTGAGACAACGTATATTTTCCATTTTAAATGTTCAGAAAATTGCACCAATAAATACTGTAATCGATAGTTTTATTCACACTGAAGCACCGCCGCGTTGCTTGTATTTTTCATAAACATTATATTGTACAAATATAGTTTAAGTCAAAGTCGTTGACCGCCTAGTTCGTTATAATAGAAAACGCGTTGTCGCGAATATTTTTAAACACACAAGACTGTACAAACGATGAAAATCTATAAATTTCCGTGTAATAAATTACTCTCGATCTTGAACATTAACATTATATTCTATGCACGTCACCGACAAAAATATCGCGATTACTTCCAAAAGCAACGTCCAAAAACGTTTTCCCGTACACGTTAAAATCTACGAGAATCCGAATCTACACGACGACACGATCAACCTTTGCGGATACCCAAAACTGTTTACACACTGGTCGAAAAACTAAATCGTCTACGTGTCAAGATAAAAAAAAATGTGCCATAGAAAATTTGCAAGTAATGTAATCCAAGGTTCAAGACCCGAAACGTACCGTAAAGGGCAGCAACGTTCTTCGACACGGTTCCGAAACGCACGTTTCTCAGCCGCACTATCCGCAAAATTCTACTTCAGCACAGAACACCACTATAATCTGTCCCGGCACACGTGCAATCCCGGCGAGAACGATCCGGTTGGTACATCGCAGCGATCTCGATCCCCACGGACATCACAATACCACTGTTACGGAATGTACTTGGAAACCGTGTAAAAATATCGTTCGCGATTCCTCGGGCTTATGGGCCTGGATGCGGATCACAGCGTCCTAGCTCGCACACGTGGACTCCGACAGCTGTTACAGGCGGCACACGAGTCACAACAAACGTTCTTCTTCCTTCGGGTCGAGTTAAATGGATCACCGTCCCGGCACATACGAGAGAGAGTGCACCGTTGCAAGCCTGATCGATCATTGACCAGGTTCTTGTCCAGGTAGTGTTTTATCACAGGTTGGCGAACGCGTGCCGGCGTCGGTGTCGCACGCGTGGAATTCCGCAGGTGGTGGACGCGTCGACTGTCAACCACGGCTCGGTGTGAATGCACCTCGGACTGGTGTGTATGTACGTGCGCGTGTGTGCGAGAGAGAGTGCGGGCGCGGGTGTGCACGTAGACGAACGATCCGAAACAGGTGTGCGGTCGAGTGGCGGCGGGCGGCCTGGCTCTTAGAGCAGTCGCGTTGTGACTGCCTCTTCGGACTTGCCACTGAAAGTGGAGAACGAGGCGAAGAGTCCCACCTCCTTGTGCCACCTCCAACTGGGTGGGTACCAGCCCATCGGACCCTCCTTCTCCTCTCTTGTCCTGTTCAATCTTTTCGCTTCTCCGCCATACGCCGTCCTTCCGGTGGCCCGTCGAACGCGTTACGCCGATTCAACATGTACGTGTGTCCCTTACCTTGCCTCTTGCCTCTTGCCTCCTGCCTCTTCTTGCCTTGTTCTTGCTTCTTGCCTCGACACTGCCTCGTCTCGTCTCGACTCGCCTCGCTTCGTCTTGCCTTGCACCGTACGTCCACGCTACTGTCGAATGTTTACCGTCCTCCTAGTCGATTAGACACACCGTTTTGCCCACGCTCTCGAGACACCCTCGCGTAGCTACCTGCGGATTCTCTACCTACCGGAGGTCCGGTAGCTTTCGTTGCCTTCTTCCTGCCCCAAATATCACTGCCTTCGGGAGAAATACACCTGCTCGTTAACCTGCGGACCCCTCTGACCGACGACGGCCACTTCCCCCGGCACGGGGTGTGTTCCGGCGTGTTTAACGCTTGCCGAAGGATTTGTAATCGAGGCACCGCTAGATCTCCGGGATTTACTACCGTGCTTGGATAGATCGTTTCTTCGACGAGTTTCCGGACTCTTGCGGTACGGATTCTTTCTGTTGGAATGGAACGATCGGTGCCAAATATCTATTACTATCGGCTCGTAATATTAAATAAATTTGATTGTATAAAACATTTTTTATTAACCATTTGACGTAGAAAGATCGTACAGAAAAATAAAAATTGTCTGCATTAACATTTTCACTGGCACGTTCATCATTTATATCATATTTTTTATCTTTGAAAATCAATTTTTATTGCTAACTATTAAGTTAAACAGTTTTCGTTAGGATCTACGAGGTCGCACCTGTAGCTTTTATAATTAGCAGATTTTTATACAAAATGAAAATTGTGAACATCGATTGTGATATGCAGAAACCAAACAGTTATTGCTCTCTTGAACCATTTTCTTTAGCAGTACTTGATGCACCGGTATTCTTAAGTTCTTTCAATGTCTCTATGGTTTGGGATTATACCCACCTATTGCCGATTTTGGGTTACTTTTATGGGGATTAGTGCCGTAGTCAACGTGTTAGTTACCTGATACAGAAGGTAGACGAGACATCCTTTTTTTAAAATAAATAATACAATAGAATTTCTAGATTTTTAAATGTTATTCGTTTTTTTTCAAATTCAGGTACCCACTTTTGTGATAAATGCATGTAACCTGCAATCTGTTTATGACATTGTAGACACTGATGTAAAATATTGTTCAATATTAACAGAAAATATTATTAGCAAAATGCTTATTAGCATCCCAATAACATGTTTTTTTATATTGTATGAAAATTCATTGTTAATCTTGCACAAATAAGTTGAATTTTATTTAATCACAGTTACGACAGATATAAGTATTTTCTGCCCTGCTTTTATAATAGCTCACAAAGCTGTTATTTCGAGAAAAATTTATAAACATCTAGAATTAAAATTTGTTTCAGTGTATTAGTTTATTTTAAATATTCATTTATCTGTCACAACAATTGAACTCTGCATTTTCTGGTGATTATGTACATATATTATTTTGTTTGTGACAACGATGAGCATCAAATTTATTTTATTCGATCATATAAAGAAACACAGTCAATATAACTATGTATATGTATATAAATATTTGATCATCGTTTTAACAACAACTGATTCTGCTGTTACAGAATTAAGTAATTTTTGCTAACAACACATTGAAAGAAATATTTGCAGATAAACAATGTATTTGTCAATTTTTGATATTATTGCACATACTAATGCGTTACATTAAAATGTTAATAAATATTAAAATGTAATTATTTATCAGTTACTAAAGCAATTGTCAAAATCGTAAATAGAATTTATACTGTTGTATTTATAAATTCCATGATAAATCCAAGACGAAGATGAAATACATATACATATTATGGTAGAGACGAGATTTCCCAAACGACATTTTAACTTTAAACTGATGTCGATGTTCGGTGTAATTGAAGTATATAAACTGATTTTTCCGACAGCGATAAATATAATATTTTAGGCTAGAGTACCTTACCCAAACGAAACCAGTAATTTTTAATTGAGGAGAGATATTGACGGAAGATAGAATTCTTTCAGAGTTTAAAATTATTTTCGCCATGCAAATTTCCATCTAGTTAATTCAGTTTACTCTGACATGAGGTGAAAAAGGATTAAGTATTCTAGCGTATCGATGAGCGAGAACCTGTCCATAATTTGAATTATTAAATAACTTCACCCTTACCAGCGCAATGTCACTGGTAGAAACTTGGTTCATTAATTAAATTTTGGTTCTTTTTCCAATACAAGAAGTCGACTTGAATATTCTATCATATTTGTGGTGTGTCTGATTTAAATAATATTCAAATTACATTCTACGACTGCGTATTGTTTCAACTCGATAAAAATTAGATTAATTAGGAGCATTCCCTCTTCGGTTTTATAGCTATATAAATATTTGTATTTAAATGTTAAGTAATATTGTATTTCGAGCAATGTATTTACATCCGCCGGTAATTAATTATGCTGAGCTTCATCCAGTTCATTACGCTAAATGGGAGGGAATGTAAATTGCAATATTGTGACATCAGAACAATAAATATATTGACATTTCGCGTGTGAGCGTATTTGATAGGTTTCCGTCTTGCCTCATGCGAGGCGTTCAAATCACAAAATTCGCCAAAAGAATCCTATAGGAATTCTGTCAGTTTCACAGATAACGCGCATGTAAAATTATCTATAATTTCTTTGATCACGCTGCATTTATTACCGCAAATAATATTTATAATTATAACAAATTGCAGTATTTTAATTATTTACGAATGCCAGGAAAATATGTATTTTTTGTCCTGCTATAATTCATTCAACGCGTATACCATTTTCAAAAGTACAGGCCAAATCAATAATTTTTGTATTAATTTAAACTTGTTTATATCATTATATTTTTATAAGAATGTACAATCATAATGAACTTTATTTATTTTCCACGGGTTTGATGAATCTTACCAGGTCCGAATTCTCCTCAATTTCTTGTCAGTTGTTATTCCATATTTAATGTAGAGGTAAAACGAAATGTGCCAGAAACGCGCTCCTTGTAAGACTACAAATTATTTAATCAGGTCACCAATAAGATCCGATGTTAAATGCACACTCTATGTCACTGATGTGGTTAATTGCTAAATATAACGGTTACTTCGAATGCTAAATGATTTATGTAAACCACTCCAAATCTCTTTAGAATTTACAAGGTAATCTGTTATACATACATATGATTGTGTTACGAACACTGGAAAGCATTCGATTCAGTCCACACCATTTGTTTTAATTTTCATTCAATTAGTTTATCGAATCGCAAACCCGTCCGGTTATCTTCAATATTTTTTTATTTATTAACAAAGAATTACAATCAATTAAAAAATCGTTGAATATACGTAGCTTTTATTTAATCAAAATTATTTGCATTTGCAATGACCGATAGTTAAGTCGTTAAAATTAGAATTTATTTATATTTAGAACCGAACGAATTTATATTACAATGATTATTTACTTAGCTAAGGTAAGAATTTATGAAACTGTGTGTATAAACAAAAAGTAGCTTTTCTTGTTGCATTTAAGATAATAACAAAGACGCTTTTAATCCCTTATTATGTAATAAAAAGTCACGTGACGAAGTATTTGTTATGAATATTGAAGCAGGGAAGTAGCTGTAGATATACATTAGATTTCTACTAGCAAATTATTAAGAAATAAAAATTTCTAAAGACTGTCGTTAGTTAATTTGTTTAAAATCGAGGTCGCATCGCTAAGTTTATAAAACACATAAAAGAAAAATGTAGCTTTTACAAAAAAATTTGAATACTTCTCCAGGCAACAAGTGTAAATAAATCAACACTAAACTGCGAATTTTTATGCAAAATAAAAATTGTCCAAGTTGATTGCAAGAGAGAAATTAAATTAAAATGTATTTCTTCTTTTATCGATTTTAATACATAAAAAATTATAAAACAATACTCTTGGATTTTTCTAATGTTGTGTTTCGCCTATACAATTTTGTCATAATAGCATAAAGATCGGTCAAATTATTATTCCACAAGTGTAGGTCATCCTACAAGTAATACGAATTTCGATTCATGTCTGTGCAAGATGAACACAGAAAACAGTCATTAGTCTTCTGACGTATACAATACTTCTATAATTGTTTTAGCGACCTTCAATTAGATTGTCCCAAAAGCTCCTTTCCCGATGTCTTCCCTTAATGTTGCTAGAGAACAAGAGCACGTATGTATAAACAATTTATCAATCAATTTTTATGACTTCGCGCGAAGTCCAATGGTGGAAAACGGAACATATTTCTGGTACATAGTGTAATACTTGCTGAAGTTTTACATATTTGCATACACGGCTGATTGCTTTCTGCAAGAATTAACCAATTTCTAAAGTGTCGACTTACCCGGGTTGCAAGCAACAAGGTCTTCAATCACATTCTATCATTTTACCTTCCAGAAGCATTGCTTATGGGGTGATCCGACACTTCAATGATCAAAGTGATCCTCGCGTCGCGCCGTATCAATCCGCATACCTCGAAATACTTTCGCGCTGCCGTTTCCACGTTCCCCAAAAGTGCAGCGAATTGGTGGCATTTTTTTCTCAGACCATTCGAGTTCTTGGGACGACGCAACCCCGGGCAGCATATCGCGCTCGCTATTTGCGAGGAGTCGCCGAACCGGTTCGAATTAATTAGTATTCCTTACCGCATTAATAATTGCGCTAATTAAAAGACTCCGAAAATCCAGTTGGTTCGTAAGTTTCGAACCGTCGTATGGGAAGATGGGCAAACCGACGGGGGAGGTGGTCGAGGGGGGGTATGGGGGGTGCTTATTCTGCAGGGGGGTCACTGGGAGAAGGTGGGGCAACACGGTGAGAAGGGGGGTTGAGGTGGTCGGAGGAAGTACCCACTTCCCGTACCCATTCACCCGTCCTTGTGTCCCTGTTTAAGGGTCTCGCCAGTGCAGCCTGGTACCACTACACCCTCTCCCCCCCTAGCTCGCCAAGCTCAGTCACCCCCTGCCAGCATCGTTGCTGCCACTACCACTGCCGCGTCCTTCCAACTCCCGAGCCAACCCCCCGTATCGCCCCACTACCCGCGAAGAAACGGCCCCAGTGGTTCTCATCTGGCCTGCTCGCTGGTACACACACCTATATATGTGTACAGATATATACAGGCAGGGTCTGGTGGGGCGGGTGGTGCTGAGCACGCGTCACGAGGCGCTAGAAAAGCAAAGGTGCCCACGGATGTATTTTTTAATTATTGATTTTAATGACGAGGGGAGCCGCTGCCAACGCCATCTTGGATGCTGGGCGGAGTAAGAAGCGTCTCTCTCCTCCCCCCCTCTCCCTCCCGTTCCTCGTCGTCCTCATCCTTCTTCGCCTGGTACACTCTTCCCGTCTTTCTTCAGCATTCATCCAGCACTCTCCCTACGCGGACTCTTTCCTCTCTTGTTCTTTCGCTTCTGCACGCGGTTCGTTCCCTCCTCTCGCTCCTTCCCTCTGTCTCCCTTCGTTTTCCTCTGCCTCTTTCTTTCACCTCTTTTCTACCGCTTTCCTTGCTCTCCGTACCCCGTACGATCTCTCCCGCGGCTCCCTTCCTTCCTCCGTCTCTCTCTCCTTCGCCTTCTCCGTGGATCTTTCGTAGGTTACCCCCTTCTCTCTCCCTCTCCCCCTGTGCCCATCCCCCCGTACCCCACAACCCCCTGCCTACCGCTTCCTCGCCGCGTCACTGCTCTCCTCCTTTTCTTCTCGACTAATGCCGAGAGATAGACAGATGATGATTAAGAAAGCGCCGCTACGTGTGAGGACAACGCCGCGACGCTCTGTCCCCCCTGCACCCCCTGTCCTCCGCGCACCCCCTCTGCCATCACCATACTTTCTTCAATGCCTCCCTTCTACCCCCTCCCACCCAACCGTACCCACCTCCTTCTATAACCGTTACGCTTTCTTCGCGATTTTCCTACGTTTTCTTCGTCCGCGTCCGGCATTCGCCATCTCTGTGTCCTCCCCGATGTTTAATTCTCCTTTGAATTTTTACGCGATTCTCTGGTGTCTTCTTGCGCTTGTCACGTCACCAGGGTGGTCCCGGTAAGTGTATCAGGGTCGTGTGTGAACTGTACTCGTCTTGTTAACCCTTTAGGGTCGATGACCGTTTGCCGACTTGTCTCTGTATGACCGATGTTCTACGCAGATTTTACCATAATCTGTTGTCGGTTTAAAACCCCTTGATATTTTTCATAGCCGTATTAAAATTCTTGAAAGCAAACGATAGTGCATAAATACACGTTGCACCTATTAATCTAACCTCGTGTAATCAATTTTAAAATATTCTTGAGGGACAGTACGTCGTCCCTGTCGAGTTACGGGTTACGGGCTGACTGGTTCAATTTTAATTGAAAATTAAATAAATCGATCTACATGCGCTAAAGTTTGATGAATTGGTATACTTTGATCTTGGAAAGTTCGTCTTAAGTATTGAGTATTAGCATACACGTATAGATATAGCTACAAAAGTAAAAATAATATTGAAAATAACATAATAATTCAAGCTGAAGCCAGCGAAGAATATATTTTAAAGCATGAAAAATCCGTTAAATGTAATAAACGTTCTAATTTGCATCTGGAGTATCCACGCAACGTCTGAATTTGAGCTTAGCACGTACTGAACGTGGACCCTACTATCAATGATTTCATCTCGAAATTATCACACGTTCTTGAATTATACGCTTTTATGGTATCTGCAGATCAAATAAAAGTAGTAATATAATATTCCAATCGGAATGCTTAAGCACGTACATGTGCAGCGATATTATTTATGAAAAAACATAAATGTGATCCACATTTATAATTTTATGACAAATATTTTGTACGACAGTTGTAGAACATTTCATAGGAATATGTTTCCAGCAAATGAGTTTAAGAACACATGATTTGTTCCTTACGTGTTAAATAAAATACCGAAATTGATGATATCAATCAAATATGGAATTATTACTTGTTTATTTACAGGATATGTTTTGATGTATTCACTCTACTGTGTTTGCTATGTTCACGCAACACCAACGTTCCGCGTAAAGTGAATTAGCGTTCCGTGAAAAATAATCACATAATTGATGCGAGCTTGGAATGATGTTAAATGCTGCTATAAAAATCTAATTGCGTTATCTAGTGACTCTGATTTGAAACAAAAATACAAGCCATTAGATGATTTCTTGACCATAACTGAACGATATCCTAGGTGTGGGAAAGTTACAAAAAATCATTGTTATAATAAACATTTATCTTTGTTTATTCTTGCCATATTAAATAAGTTCTTTTTACTCCGGTGACAGTGGGAATATTCTGAGTATTCTTCTTCTGAATATTCTTAGTTAATGTTTAACAAATTAAAAAAATGTTTTTTGGCCAAATAAGCGTTGTACCTCTGACATGGTTCCCACAAATTTTTAAAAAAATTTGTTGGGTAGTTTGGTTCTTACGGATATTTCTTCCGCTTTTTGGCCTAATGGCACCACTGTGCGCCACGTGATACTAAAACGGTTAAATTTATTTATCCCGTGAATATGGTTAAATATGGATATAATTTTTCATGTCAGGGACAAATGGTACAACGATACTGCGTTAATAGTTGAACTGTACAACATTGTCCTTCTTTTTTTATTTCAAATTATTATAAATAACCTTAGCCGATTGTTGTAATTACATATGCATTTTTTTTACCTAATTCATTCTATCCGAAAAGATTCAAAACTCAATTATTTAAAAATCAATTTTTTATTTTATGTAATTGATTTAAGCTGCTTTGCCTTCTTAGATTAGTGCAAAGTTATATAACTTGATTCGTTAATGGAAGACATTTATCTTTCAATTAGGCAACTAATTTTTCTTCTGGAAACCGAAAAATTTACTTGTGGCCACTGAATCAGCCTTTTTTCCCGCTGGGCGACCTGACATTCAATCCGCTAATATTTGCAGCATAGTCAGCCGACTAATTACAAAACGAGAAAACATTCGGAACTCAGGTATCCGTGTGCTCGTGAAATGAATCCCGGTTAGTCGCCGGCTCGCGCATTGTACCGTAAGAACTACATGACTCAGGGACCTCAATAAAAATGACGCGCGGACAATGGTTCGCATTGAAATATTTTTCTGGAAGTTACTTCCTCAAATTGCCGTAATTCTTTCTGTTTGCGCGCTTGGCCGCTCGGCACAGGTATACGTCTACCTACTCGTGCTCCTGACCGCATAACGTCCTCGCGTGCAACATACATACATACGTATACGGGGTGTCCCAAACTTCTTTCAACTCCCGGAAATGGGAGGTTCCTGAATTGATTCGGAGCAACATTTTCCTTTGCAAAAATGGCCGCCTCGGCTTCGTTCGGGAGTTATCAACAAAAAACACGGACCAATCAGAGCGCGGCTATAGCGGACGGACTCGTTCATCGGCAACGCGAATACGTTCACTATAGCTACACTCTGATTGGTCCGTATTTTTTTTTAATATCTCCCAAACGAAGCCGCGGCGGCCATTTTTGCATAGGAAAATGTTGCTCGAAATCACCTCAGGAACCTCCCATTTCGGACACCGTGTATAACAGAGTTTTCCGGGAACGGCTATTGAAAAGGTATTGCTGATCAGCGTGGAACGTTCTTACGGGTCGTAAAGCCATCTTTCGAAAATTTGTGTCATTCTTCCGCCGCGCACCGGTTAATTACACGAGGTCGTGACGGTACCGAGGACGGGAACGGAACGGAACGGCATAGCACCGATGCCGGAGCCTTTACCTGTGCAATTTTTAATCCCTATCGATTGTTCCTCGCATCGGCCTAACCGGTGAAACGCACCAGGTGAAACTTAATTTCACACCTTCCGGTGGAAAGAATGCATTTTATGATCTCATGCGCATTTTCCTGTGTTTTTGCGCCGGCCGAGACTGGTCTGCGCGTTTTTAAAGGAAGCAATAAAATGCGTTTCTACGTGGGGTCGAGCGCGTAATAACACCACTCTGAATAACAACCATGCATTGCGTCATTATACATTTGAAATCGTTCCGATTTTTCATTGTTCTTTGACACCTGCGAGAATAGTCGATAATCAGGGAGGTATTTCGCATTTGCATGAATTTTTCGGAATTTTTTCTCAGAAATACTATTGAACTTGCATTTTGCGCAACATATTGATATAGGCATTTGAACTATACGTGCGATTTAAAAAAAAACTAGAAATAATCAAAATTACATGAGTTACACATTTTTTTTTCGTAGAGTATGTTTTCTAAAAATATGCGTTGCCATGATTTCGGTCTTTTTGCTGATTAAGAAATAAAGAAATCAAGTTGTTTATCGATCAGTGTGAATGTATGATTATTTAGTTATGCAGTTTCGTTTTATAAATGAAAAAAAATGCTTTTTCACAAAATCTATTGAATCCATTGAAGTAAATACAAATGATAAGCGTAACTGATTACACATTTACTGCCCAATAGACAGTCATGCCATGATCTTTTAATACTGTAGTGTTTCACATGAAGTATATGTATACTCTCTATTAGGATAACTCACGCTATGATATGCCGACTAATGTGCGACATTAAGTACAAAAAGGTAATGCAACGGTAATCACGATCGATAATGTTAATTGTCAGTTGTTAGAGCGGAAGGTAGGGGTTCAGAGAGATCCTAGATAATCGCAAGTCATGAGAATTCATGCTGGTGGATGTGTACATACTTAAAAGTAAACAAAACTAATTGTGAGGATCGAATTAATTGTTCACGTATGATTATAATTAAAACAAAGTGCTCCGAACCATTAAACAAAGTACGCTATCGATTTGCAAATTAATTGTTCGCAATGCACGTGATTACCATTCAACAAACTGCTTCCTCTATAACAAAAATTATTATTCATTACGATTAATAATTTTCTCTTTCACTTCTACATCGGAGTAATAATTTACCATTTATTCATATGGAGAAGACATTATTTCGAAGTTTTATTTAAAATAATGTTTTAATAATAAAATATGAAAATAATATTTTAATGAGAAGAAGGAATTGTCGTTCACTCGCGGAGTTCGCATTAAAAAACGCTACTCTGTCCGAATTTGCATGAGCTTTCGCATAAAATTCGCGGCAGTGATCCTTCAATCTGCTAAAACCTATTATGTACACGACTCGGTGAAGGAAGGTACTTAAACATATGCAGGATCGATAGTAGGGCGAAGACGAAGATTCATACGGTAGGTATGCGGAGAAACCATGAGAATACGAGCTAGCTATGGAGTGGTCGAACCGCAACCCCCCATTGTGAATTAATTACCCAGAATTGTTGCAGGGTTTAGGGGGGAAGCCGCGCTATACACCTTGGCTCGCGACAATGCCGAGTCACGATTTTATTAATTCTAACTCGCTTATATCACGCATGCTGTGCTATACGTGACTGTCAACAAACGTGAACCAGTAATTTCGATGAAACACGTGAACGGGGACACGTGAACCGGCTCTAACACTCTCGTGTCGTGTACTTTACATTTTAAGTGGATAATAACAATGAACCTTAGAACAATGTATTTTTGTAGCACCTAACACTAGACTTGTTAGCTCGATTAATTTTTCAGATATTCTAAAGTATGCGTATCATTCAAGATGTCTAAATCAACGCGTTTCGCAGCTCTTCTACGATGAAATACTATACTGAGATATTAATACAATTATTGCAAACAATTCAGCTACTTTTGGAAAGGTATCAGTAATGTTAATTTTCACGGAATGTTTATTCACTTTACTCGAAACTGTTTCGCATAAAATTGTTGATTTAAATGATCGAACGAATAAAATTATCACTTTAAATCTAAAAAACTTGTCTTTGTGCAGATTGAAATAAAATTTTGTCAAGATTGAAATAAAATGCAAATGGAATTGATAGATACAGTATGTAAGTGTCAATAAATCAATTCGCATTAGAACGATATTGATGTCACGATGCAAAATGGAGATGATAAATTATTCCGTAGGCAGCGTGAAATCAGTGCGTGACGGTTCAGTTGATCCAGATCGATCGCTGGAAATCGAAAGACGAAGAGAAGAGATGAAACAAAAGGGACCATCGATATTACTCCGTTTATTCTTTTCTTTTCATTGGATTTTCTCACAGGCTTGAAGTATTATACCACAAAACTTATCTTTAGCATAATAGTATGTACTATTGTATACTAATATTTGATAATTCAATTATGTACAGTGAGTGTAAAAAGTATTCGTAAACTCTTTAAAACCGAATAATAAATCGTTTGGTCCAATTTTAAAAAAGTCATTCGGTTTTAAGGAGTGTACGAATAACTTTTACTCACACTGTATGTCATTGTAAATATATATAATGACTTCAATTCATGAAATCCATTTAATTTTAACTAATTAAATCAATTTAATTTTGAACTTAGTCCATTTGCAACATCGAGACATGGTTATTTATCAATAGACTGCGGATTATTTTGAGTTGAGTCAAATATAAAACAGTAAAAGATTAATAAAATTTAAGAATATTTTTAATGTAACAAAGTCATTAAGGGATGAAATCAATTTTTATTTCATTCCTGTTTCCCACAATAAATGCAGAACATTTTCATTTTGCATAAAGATCCGCAGTTTACTTATCAGTAAGATTCACATTTATTAAAAATTAATGACATAATACACGTTTCAGAGTCAACAAGATTTAAGAAATTTCAAGTAGATAATTCAAACTATTAAGGCACAATGACCGATCAATCGTTCTTGAAAGTGGAGTATTTAAATAGGTGGAATATTTGATACAATTTGTAGTTCGAACACTTCGAAGTGTTCGAATTGCTAGAACGTCCAAACTACGTTTGCTGACCTAGTTTAAATTACGGGAAAACTGAGGAGGGTCGATGCATTTGAGAGAAAAATGATCACGTTGACCACTGTAAATTTCAGCGATCTCTTCTACGTTTTAAGTCGATATAACATTTTTCAACAAAAATTAATACAAAGTTTTGAAACTTAAACGAAGATGAATATGCAAAAAGAAATTATGATGTACTATATTCAATATTCGAATATATTACATTCGTAAATTTTCTAATACATATTTATATTTTATTTAATTATACAAATTTCGTCACCACTGTTTTCCTAGCCGCTTCATTATTGTGCAAAGTTGATCAAACCAGTAAGTACCCGTTGAGTAACTGTTGTATTAGGAACAATAGAAGGATTAACAAGTCTACAAGAAGTGCCTTCAACAATATATTTTAAATAATTGTGAGTGGTCCTAAACATCGTCATATAGTTGTAAGAAATCATATATAATTGAATAAACATGATTTGTTACAACAAATTTTTCAGTAATAATAAAAAGTTATAGATAATACATAATATTATCTGTATATAATATGATAATAATAAAAAGTTTTCTGTACCGTAAGCCAGTGACGAATGCTATGAAAGTAAACACAATCCATACAAACAAGGAGATCAATCCGACAAGTTTCTACTCGGGAAGGGAAATCGTCGCACGTCCGCGGCCGGAAAAATCAATGGAATTCAATAAGTTGTGTTGTTCAGGTGAAAGTCACTCGGCCCGGTGTAAGACACCCGGAGGGAACCGTCTCTATACATAGTAATCACTTAACATCTCTCGTGTAACCTATTTTATCGCGATACGCGTCCCGATTGAGAGTTTATCCATGGGTTCCCAGGCGCGGGAGGAATCGAGCGATGGGAAATCAAAGGATCTCCCGTTGATTCGACCGGCTACACTTACAAGGGAACGTTTTATTTCGTTGCCCGGGCTCTTGGCCCGTTGTAGGTACAAGATAGAGAACTCATCGGCGGAGAAAAAGGCGGCACTTGTCGCGTGATGTGGTAAAGTAACGGGGGGAAGTGTGTTCGGTGGGTGGGGGTGGAATCGTCGGAGGAAGAGAGGTTTCGTCGTCGGTGAGGGATGCGAGGGGATAAGAAGAAAGGGGGCAGATAGAAGAAGAAGAAGAAGAAGAAGCGCACGAAGAAATAAGGCGAAATCAAATCGCAGCATCCGCCGAGGCTTATACAGAGCACGCCGTGGGATTTCGCGTGTCCGAGCGAATTTCTAAGTAGTGTCAAGAAACGCGGCCGGGCCACGTTTCGGCCCTCCGCCCTCTTTCCTTCAACTATGTACATTTCAGTCGCGTTCCAAACTGTCTGGAAATAACGCTATCTGCGCTTCAGCGGGATTTACACCGTTCGATGCGAGCTTCGGGGACGGGGGTGAAATTCTGAGGAAATAAGATTCCATAGAGTCCTTGTCTTTTTCCTCGAATGCTGCAATTTTTAATGGCTTGGCAAGTTCAATCGGAGGAGCCATTGAAATAAGAATACAGTAGTGTTTCGATATATGTCCAAACCATGTGCACGATATTTGCGAACGATTTATCGCCGCTACCGCGAGGTGCACCCCTTGTTAATCGCCAAGAAGAGTGACGTGGTACGGGATTAGAAATATCGATGACAGACAATCATAATCCAACTATTATTAGGTTGATTGTTAGGTTAATTAATTCTTTATGATATCGTTACCAACATATTTCTGCTATTTTTCTGATTAACACGAGATCAAACACAATGCAATTTGGTTTGTATTTATCTCTTGACGATTTAATAGAACATCGATTATTCGAATTGATTGTTAAATCTCACATTCCACTAATTAGTATGGATAATAGAGGGTTTGGTATATCGTGAATTGAACAAGTATATATGACTGAAATTGTGTAGTGTTTGGTATCATTTTAATAAAAAATGTGCAACCACTATGTTGGTCAAAGTTTCATGAAGAAATAATTAAAAATAAACAAGTTTCGTCATGGGATTAGTATTGTCATACAGTGATTTTTCATCTCTGGTCGCATTTCTGATGTGAAAATATGCACGAATCTGAAAATAATTAATGTATCAATTAATTGACAAATGCGGTTAACGTTTTCTTTTTATTCACTTAACAAAAATGCAATAGATCTTATACCGACAAAGAATTTTTCCTGCACGATGGACACACACATATTTTTGACATTTTATATAATTTCTGTTTTTATATCAATGTAGGTACTCAGAGTATTTAATGAATGAGAAATTATGTTAATTACCTAACAAACGAAATTTTTTCATTTATCTGGTCTTGTTCGTAATAGCTCGGCGCGTTCTTGGCGAATGTCCAGCGAACAGATTCTTGCAATTTCGAGAGATTTCAGTAAGAGGACATAATATACCAGCAGGATCACCGGTATTATATAGAAAACATATAAACATCTTCGTGCACAAATCTCTATACCACCTACAACGATTCCGCTACTCCATAAAAAGCTTTCATACCTTTTTTACATTTCTTTTTCGGATGAATGTAGGTCGCTATTTATAATTAGTAAGTTAGTTCCCCTGGGGCTTTCGGGACATGTATTTGCCAGGTAATTTCAAAGGTAGAGATATGTATAAGTCGCCTCTGAATGACTAACATTGCTTACACTGCCGTCCATACATCACCGGATACCTTGTTACTCGAAAGAATATATAAATTGTGAATCAGCATGTTTATAAAACAATCATACTCGACTGTCTCATTTTTATGTGAAATAGCGATGAAAAATATTTATGAAATACATATTCATTATATAGAACTTGCAATTAAGCAGTATTTTTCGCAACGAACTCAGCTGAATATAGTTAAAAATAAATTATACGATGCGGATAAAGAATAAAATATAAACCGTGAAAATCCAGGAAAAATTTCTCTTATGAGAGAGAAAATATTTCTTATTAGAAATTTAGAATGAAATTAATTCAGTAATGTTTAAAAAATTCACATACAGCTTCTGCTATGCGCTAATTGTGAGATTGTTTCTCAGTGTTAATTATGATACGCCTGTACGTGTACGTTCACATGATTATTATTCAAATTTTCAGCGAAATTATTATGAAAATAATATACCCAAAAGTGCGAGCAATTTACAAACTGACCTGCGTGTTTGCCGGCAGATCCTCGAGTCCGTCTATAACAGCTTCTGCTATACGCTAATTGTGATATCGTTTCTCACTGTTAATTGTGCACGATTATTATTTTTCAGCGAAAATATTATGAGAACAATATGCCGAAAAGTGCGGGCAACAAAAGTTCTCACGGAGTTTCTATCATTTTCCAAACTGACCTGCGTATTTGCAGGCAGATCCTCGGGTCTATTTATAACAGTTTCCACTATGCTAATTGTGAACTGTGTGTATATGTACAACTGCAGATCTGCAGCCCTGGTTCGCATGGTTCGCTGTATTATTATATCGCGTTAGCACGGTGCGCGATAACGTAACTAACAATAAGAAAGCGAGGCAGCGAATCGAACCGAAGACTCCGCGTGTTCAGCCGGGTGACTTCCCGGGAAGAAAGTTGCCGGGAAGGACTGCGCGCGGGTAGTCGAGGGTAATTGTAGATCGTTCTTGACGTTTTCTCTGTGTCTGTTGATAGTAGGCGTCTTCGCAAGGGGCTGTGTTTAGATAAAGAGAATCCAGATCCACACGGATTACTGACTGTGTGACGCAACCACCCAGACGCTGCTGAAGGGGGGAACCGTTCGAAGTGACGGGGGTGTACGGACGCGCGTGAAGGGAAAAACAGCAGGGCAAACAGGAAAATAGAAACTCCTAAGCGGTTGTAAGAGAGGCGAGGCGAACAAGAAATCATTGAGAACGACGAAAAGGGGGAAGATAGGACGATTTATTTGAACATTATGTACTTTGGTGTGCCGTCTCGTATTGTCGAATGTTATACGCCAATGGGATCTCTGACTGAATCCAATGCCAATAAACATCTCTAACCACGGCAAACTAATGCGTAGATTTGCAATCTAATAACGCTACGAATTATTTCGTTGAAATAATATTAGAGACAAAAAACTTACAACAAACATCGAATTGATGGAAATTTGCATATTTATAGTTCAGCTAAAAATATTGACACGTATTTCTTTTATACTGGCGGATAAATATGTCTGTTTAATTTCTTTAATTTCTTTGGATTATGTAGTCTTAAATTATATGCGTGGAAGCATCTGAGAAAATTTATACAGAATTTTGGAAAGGTCTTAGTACGATACTTCGTAAGCCGTGTAAACGCTGTACCACTTAAGAGTCAAAAAGCGCTATTTATTGGAACAAATTAGGACTCGAGCGCAGGCGGGCGGTAAAGCTGCGCAGGCAGGGTGCAAGCATTAAGTTAGGGGAGCATAGTTCGCATCCATCCCGATCTATCCGGCCGTGATGTCGCGTTATCAAATATTCAATTGGCGCTTCGCTCGCTGACCGCCGTCCGCAACGTTTTATCGGTTCCCCGAGTCCAGGACCTTGGGGAACGGGATAGTAGCAAGTGGGAGGGATTCGATCGTGAACCGAACCGGGCAGCAAACAGGAGAGAATCACGAGACTCAAAAGGCAACGAGAAGGAGGACCGCAGACGGTTTCCGGAAAGACGCGAGGGAAAGACAAACACAGAACGGTGAAGGCGAAGGAGCCGTCACCGTCACCTTTTCTTAAAACGCGTCCTGCGCTGGCTCCTCCGGCGAATCGTCCTCGCACCAGGAGTGTAGCAGATCGCCGAACTCTCTTCGTCGTACCCTTCGTATCCGGCTGCGTGCTCTCATAGGCGCCGAGCGTTGATGAGTCGAGGCAGGAAGACGCGGAGAGGAAACGAGGGCGTGTAGGATACGGGGGAGGGGTAGGAGGGAGGGCGGGTAAAACGGGGCGGGGGGGGCACGAAGAGGGGTGCCGGGGGGTGGAGATGGCGGTGTGGGTAGAAACGCGGAGGAGTTGGAACGACCGCGAAGAGAATGAGAGGGAGCAGGACAAAGAATCAAGGACAGCAGCTAGAAGAAGAAAGAGACCCGGGGCCGGGGTGGAATGAGTGAGAGACGGAGGTGGCGGAGATGGAATTAATGCACGCACCGGGCCACGCACCCAAACCCCTTACAGGCAGCCAGCCTACTTCGTTATACGACAAGTATAAGAGGAGAGCACAGAGACTTTTATTGATCGCCTGGCAAAAACTCAGGAACCCTCATTTCGTGCTCCGTACCCCCGACTCTTACCCAGCGAGCTTCCACCAACCATCCACCCCCTTGCTCCCCCGCTTTCTCGCACCCCCTCCCCCCCTCTGTACGACGTCCCCCTTTTGAGGAAAAAGTGGGCTGCCGACGTCGTCGTCCTACTCGTCGTTGTCGTTGCCTCCGCTGATACCGGTACTCCTCTCTACCTTCCGATAATCTTTTACGCTCAAGACCTTCGTAACCCTTTCCCTTTCGAAAAATCACCCCGGTTACGCGTTGTTCGCCGTCTGCCAACCCGACCACCACCCCCCGCGCCATCTCTTCCTCGGGTTCTTCCGTGCCCGACCACCGGCCGCAGCACCTATTCACCCCTATTTTGTAGTTCGCTGTCCTCTCCACCCTTTCGCTCTTCCGTCTTTCCTTTTCCGCCTTTTCTCTCACAGCCGCCCGGTACCCGGCCGCCACCGTGATCTTTTCGTCTTTCATTTCTGATCCCGTCTCCCTTGATACTTCTTACTCGCGCCATTATCTACCACCTGCGAGGGCCAAAGAATCCCGAGGCTATGAAGGCACGCGGAATTACGTCGACGCGCGCTTCGCATGGGCCGCCGGGCCACGGACCGTATACACCAAATTGTAGATTTCTTTCTCCGGATGTATGCAAAGCTTTCCAACTTGCTTTGTTTCTTTCTGCCGCCACCCCCCCCCCCCCCAACCCCCTTTTCCCCCCCCTACCCCCCCCCATCCTCCAACACCCTCGGGTTTTCTTTTTTCTACACTATGATCCTTCGGGTAATTCTTTTTTCTCCGGTCGGGCAACCGGCAACTTATGGAGCACCGGAGACGATAATGCAAGGGGAAGTCGAAAGTTTTCGGGCGGCCGGGCGGAGTTTAAAGTTTATCGTGCCCGATTTAAAGCGAAGCCCCGTAAAAGCGTCGATAGATGGAAATTATGCGACGAGCTTATAGACAATTCGTACTTAGGGTGATTTTCGAATCCTTTGAACGGAACGGCACCGATAACGCCGCGATCGATGATCATTGCTTGCTAAAGACAGATCGTTCCTTGCCGTTTGTCTCCGGGATACGGGGGTTTCGGCCCTTTATGCGGACCCAATAAGAATAAATAATGGTACAGTGAGATATCCTACAATTCATTACTTATAAAACCAAATACATTCTTAACCCTTCGCGCTCGAGTGGCCACTCAGAGCCATCACTAAAAATTGCTCTACAATTATTCAAAATATTGTTTACATTATTAAAAAAGTTGACATCTAATCAATTACTAAACATTTAAGTATTTTCTGAGGTATTATATCAATTTCATATCCATGAAATGAGGAAAAATATTATAGAATGGAATTAGTCTAGGTTGGAAGAAATGTTTAATTTGCAAATTAAAATAGCTCCGAGTGCAAAGGGTTAATATTTACTGTATTTATATTTTGTACATTGCACACTGATGTATAAAGAAATTATAAGGAAGAGCAGGAGACATGCCATTAATTCTGCACCTGTTGGATGACACTAAACTTTAAAAGTAAACGATAATGAGAAAAAATTACAAAATGGGGTATGGGGTATGGCATGTAGTGATTCTATCTGCAAAAATAAGCAAAATGAATGAATAAGGGTTTTTGGTTGACGCATCGTTTACAAGAAAATCCAGCTTAACAATTCGGTGGGTACGCATGCTGTTGTACAGGAATCCCTTGTCTGACCATGGCCAACCAATTCTACTTCTGGAGAATGCTAGGACACGCGTAGCTGTCGAATATTTGAATTGAATATTTCTCGAAAACGAAGCATCAAGCGAAAAAGTATTATTCGTTCTTTTTTACGTACTTTTGCAAGTAAAATAATCTCACATATGATTGTGCCACCAGTGCAACATCCAATCAACGACCAATCTGACTAAAACACACTGCAATATACAAAATAAATGATTAGCTTCTTTAAATTAGAATGAATTAAAAAATAATTCACGAAAATTGCCATGAAGTAAAGTTATAATTTGTTAGAAAATATAAGAAAGAACAGAAAGATGAATAGAGAATAACAACAAATTTTCAGAATAAGCTAAAAAAAAAAAAGAATAAATATAAAACACGATCGATTCCCGAGGAAAAATCGAAATAATTCGGAAGCAAAAAGCTCACGAAATATTCGTCCCGAAAGACACGGTATAAAGCTCGGTGCGATGTAAGATACCGATCGGGGAGAACGTGTTGTTGAAAGAGAGAGGGCGAGACTGTAACAAACAATAGAAAGGTAGTCTTGGCGGACAATAGCTCGTGTGGAACAAACACATCTTACCCGTTCACCGTTTCTTACCCTTCCCCTGTCCGACCGCCCCCACAGCAGCGTCCCCTTGCACACAAACCAGACCATCGTTTCGGGGTACATTCTCCTCTGGACTTCACATACTTACGTTTTTAAGCTTTAAAAGCTCTATTGCCTCTGTGCGTCCTATAGACAACCAGGAACAATGGGATGGACAGGAATTGTACTCACGACAATGTTCCGCCATAATTTTTGTATTTAAACCGGAGATGCGTGAACCGCCGGAGTTTGCAGTTGCGTGCATCCCCGACAATGGGCACTCGTTTTGAGGTTTTTTCACGCTGATTTTCATGCCATTTAGAACATTTATTCTTACGTTAAATGTTTCGAACAAAAAACATATTGCATACAAAATTACGATGAATATTTATTACTTATTTTTTCGTAACTAACATCGCTCCGACATAGTGAAAGTTTCCCTGTTTTTAAAATCAATTATTACTAGACTGTGGATCTTTATGCAAAATAAAAATGTTCTGCAACGATTGCAGACTGCAGGAGTTAAATAAAAATTTACTTGATCCCCTAATTACATTGTAAACATCATAAGAATATTTTTAGTTTTTTTTTCATCTTTTACTGTTTCATATTTTACCCATCCAATTTCTTCATAAAAATCTGCAGTCTACTTATTACTTATTACCAGACTGCGAATTTTATGCATTTAATACATATAAAAGATCTAAGTATACTGTTGTACTATTTTCAACTTATTCATATCTTTGAGAAGAGACAAAGAATATGATATTTTATCTCGCGATTAATCCAAGCAATTTTTATTTTCTCTAGACATCCACAGTTTACTCATTCTTTATATGTATTATACCTGGACATAAACCTACACATAAGTACTGTAAATATTAGAAGAGTTAAAGAATATTCTTACAATATTCTTGACTTACTAAAATTACTAAAAGAAGAAACACACGTTTATTTAATTCCTGTGTTGAACAATTGATCTAAAAAATTCGTAGTTTGAGGATCCATAAATACGAATTTCAGAGCCTATGTGCTTCTTAACTTTGGATTTTAAACCTGAAGAGTCCCTAATGTATTTTCTCAAATTCTGGATCTCTCGACGAGGCCTCCAAAAATCCCTTTTTTTTCGTCTGAGTCTTCAAGTCTCGGTTTACTATAAGTTTGAGTCTTTGTGAGCTGCAGATTCGGAAACTCGAGTCTGATTGATGTGTGCATCGACAGGTCGGAGCAGAGTGTAGCTGGTAACAGCGAGTTGAAGAGGACTGAGGTGGACTAAAGCGGTTTGCAATGAACTGGATCGGATCGGCGCGAGGTGAAGCGAGTTGAAGCGAGTTGGAGTGGATCGGAGCGAAAGAAGGTAACTCAAAAATTCCAAATTCATTCAATGCTTTTTGTAGCGAACACGCTGACAATGCTCTCATCGTTACCTGAGCGAACAAAAGGCACAGTCTCTCGCTTTCTTTCATGTTATCTCTCAAGTATAGATTAAAGGATTGTAAAAATCGTATTTTCTTTTTGCCATTTTTTAGCGTTTTACATTTAGTCGATAATTACGTTTAGCCAACAAATTGGCTGACGTGTCTGACCACGATCAACCAATTCTACTTCTTGTAACAGCTGGGACACGCGAATCCGTCGAACTTTCGAACTCAGTTTTCTCGGAAACGGTGCGTTAAAATGTTATTTATTCTTTTCTACTTATTTTTGCACATAAAATCATCTCTTGCCTGCTCGTACCTCTCGTAATGCGACACCCTGTATGTACCCGTTCGTTTACCTATACATCTAATTCTGTTTTTACACGATTTCGATTTAATACGAATTAGAAAAAATATTTAATTCTCTTTTTACACGACTTATTTTGATTTAACACGATCGTTTTGACCTTAAATCCACTGAAACATCGGCACCACAGGAGGCTAGTCCTAATTTTGTTCAAGAGATTACAGAAAGAATTTCACCAATGTAGCACGTAGACGATAACCAAGACATTTCTAGTGACAGCAGTAATATCGCAGTCTTACGCAAACGTGAGCGTTTATCGACAGAAAGTGACAACGAATAAAACCTTTTTATGCGTAACTCATATTATTTTGCCTAATTTTTAATCAATCAATGTTTAATCAATCTTTATGAAATAAAATGTTTACGAACCTAACATGAAAACTCATGGTTTATTGTATTATTTTTGCTGATTTCTTAGGACTGGAACCAATCTTCTATTTTTCCATAGATGCAATATATTTTTTTACACGAATTTTTTTACACATATTCTTCGGGAACGTATCTATCGTGTAAAAATAGAATTAGGTGTACTTACAATTTATAAATACAGTGTTCATCCATTATGTGGTAACAAATATTGCTTCATATCGCTCGAGAATAACAGCGAGATTCTAGAGCAGAAATGCTAAACGAAAACTAATGAAACGGAAAAACATTTGTCTTTTTTCTCGACTTATTTGTTCACGTAGATTCACCTTCTCGCGGTTTGTACCAGCAGATCGGTGACACCCTATATAAAAGAAAATTTAATAAATTCACGGTAAAAACTTTCTACGATCTCACTCTCCCTCTCGCGCGCCTTATCACGGGCCATCCTACGAAGCGATTCGGCCGAACCAGAAAAGTCGCGAGTTCTCGGGCGTGTGCCCGGGAAACTTTGAAAGACGCGCGTTGCCTTTCGGTGGAAGTTGTGCTCGCGATCGGCGCGGCGGGCACGCGTGTCCCGGTCGTCGTCGTCTTCGCGACCCTGCTGCGGAGTCTATATACAGCGCCGAACCACGAATTCCTGGCCGACTAATTACTTAATTTACCGCGGTTGAAGTTCACGGTGTAATTTGATGGTGAACCACGAGGCGAGTGCTTATCTGCGTAGCGTTTACAAATGACAAGCGTCTCTGAAAATCAAACACACAAAGCAAGCCGCGAAAAGCGTTGAAATGCCGGGTAGGTGGAGCAGGAACGGGAGGGTAAGAGTAGGTTGGTTGCCGGGGCGAGGAGGGGGTAAGAGCAAAAATGTAGAAAACCACAAAAGATTTCAATCTGTGGGTCTTTGTAGGAGCAAAGCGTTTGCACGTGCACACAGAGCCGGCGTGCTCATTCACGTACGGGACACCCACGCGGCACCGTGCGTACAGAGCGCAACTTGTACCTAGCCGAGCAAAGTACTCTGTCGGTGCTCCTTATTGTCATACACTCGGCTCCCCGGGCTGCTGTAATAATAATTAAAGTTCCGTGCACACAATCATAGTAATGGCCGCCGGTGGCACCGGTGTTGTCCGCCACGGCGTCGACGAACGGCCAGACGCTCGAAACGAGAGGAGCGAACGCGAATAACCCGACGGACGGCGCAGCCCAGTGCCGTCACACTTGAGTGCACGGGCTCACCCCTGCTCTCTCCGCCGCGCACCAAACCAAGGAGAACGATGACGACGAAAGGCGCAGGGGTTGAACGTTGTCGACGATAAAGAAAGGAAAAGAGAGATGGACACGGGAGAGAGGCGAAGGTGTAGCTCTGCACCAAGGAGAAGGGATATGGTAGAGGCCACGGAGTGCCGTTCGGCGCGGCGGCGGCGGCAACGGCAGAGCGGCGGCGGTGGCGGGACGGCGGGAGGGTGGTAGAGGGGTGGATGCTGGAGGTTGGAGAGGAATACCTCCTGGAAATATTCTAATAAGCAAAATTTTCGCTTTTGTGTTTAAGAAAAGAGAAAGAAGTGGCGGGCGAGCACCGTCGTTCGAGGCCGATGGGAGAAACGGAGGGAGACATGGTAGGTGGGACCGGTGCGAGAAAGAACGAAAGAAAGCTCCGAATGAATCCTGCCGCTCTCCGGCTGTACTCTTCTGGTAGTCGCGATGTTGATGGTGGTGGATAGCGATACCGGTCTTCAAGGAGTTAGAACGTGGAAGGGGAATAGGAACAAGGAAATGAGAGGCAGAGAAAGGGAGACGGATGGATGTAGCGCGGGTAAGAGTTCGACGGATGAAGAAGAGGAAGAAGAAGGCGAAGAAGACGGACCGAGGCAGGGAGTTGAGTTGGTCGTATTGTCTCAGCGGGGTGGTTGCTCGCGGGCCGCGGGGATCGAGGGGACATCGCGGAGAAGCGGGCGAGCGCGCGAGGGGGGTTGGTCGGGTTACCAGAGGGATGAGAACGGGGATGAGGAGGGGCAGGAGGTTAGGCAGCCGAAGGAACGAAGCGGGTGGAAGAAGAAGCGGAGGCGGAAGAAAGAGAAAAGAAGAGGGCGACCGGGAGGGTAGGGTGCGGGGCTTTAGCGGCGAAGGGGGTAAGACGCTGCATGAAGGGTTGGAAATGTAGATAGAATTTCTTCATTTCACGTCCTTCGCCCCACACCCTCCCTGCTCACCCTCGTCGACCGCCACCGCGATCTCTACCCTCCCCCTCCATCCTCTTCACCCCCCTCCTTCTTCGTCTTTTCCTATGCTCCCTTTTCTCTTCTTTCCGCGCCATCCCCTACACACCCGCACCTCCTCGACGCCCTCGCCAACCCCCGACCCTCTCCTCTCATTTCACCCATCCCCGCCATTCTTTCTCTTAAGACTCCGCGGCAGAGGAATCGTTAAAATCTGGCCGTACCCTCGGTACCCACCCTACCTTGCTACCCTCCAATGACCTTCTTCTCTCTCGCACTCCGTGCTCATAGGAATTTTTCCTCCTTTCGCTCGTTGCCTGCCGACGGAGCTACCGCCGACCCCCCTTTCACCTCCCTCGTCCACCCTCCTCCCCCACAGTCGCCAACCCTTGAATGCCGCTCACTCACTACTTACTTTCACGGGTGGTTCAGAGGGATCCGTGGGGGAGGTAGGAGGACCATCGGGTCTCCTGGAGGATAGTGTTCCGGTATTAATCGGATGGAGAGGCTTGTATGGAAATTTTCAAGATATCCTGAACCATTATCTTTCCGAGAGTCGCGTCGATCCGATCGATGATTAGCGATCGACGTCATTAAACCTCTGACTGCAACTTACCTCCAGATTTTCATATTTTGCGCATCGAGTATTCTGCATTTTTCTACTACAGACACTTCGGCATGCGTGAACTAATGACTAACGGCTTAATTAATTTTACAGCTGCGAGTAAAGAGCATAAAGTGTTTTGCACTACAACATCGTGTTAGACTCGTGATGAAGATTTGAAAAAAAAAATACATTCTATTCTCTTATTGCCGTTGCATTGTCGTTAGAGACTGCGTGTACAATAAACACAAACTTCCTGCTACTTCTAAGAAATTATGAACGACAAAGAAGTTATAATCATTGCAATTATAAATCGTAATTCAATATTATTTAATTCTTTCATATTTCTATACTCAAAACGTACGATTCTGATTTATGGTGTTATACAGTTTTTTTTTTCAGTAATGATTGCGAGTTCCGTTGCACACTGTACTAAAAATAATTTTGGCTTAGCTTGTTCGATATGTCAATTATTGGCAAGGTTACATGTAACCCCGTGATTTAATTAAACTAATAATGTCCCAGGAAATCGAAACGTAACGTAGAACCGCGGGGCAGAATATCTATAAGCAATTACGTAGTGCTAACTTGACGCGTGCCGCCACGTACACTTTCAACACCATTAGAACAAACGACGTCATCAGAGTGCGGAACATTATAATTTTAATTAAGCAGGTTTGCTCTTAGGTGGTTTGAGTTCAACGTGCTGGTTTTCGAAGTAGTAAATCAGTCTCCGAAGTTCACGACGTGGCGCACGGATTTAGGGTCAAAGACGATCGCGACGTCGGCTCCGCTTCCTCTTTTGCTCCCTCGGAGCAAGGCAAGGGGCAAGGGGTAACCAGAGTGTTTTCGAGCGACGCTCAAGGGTTATTGTTTCGGGTACTGTGAATTTACATTATTTCCTCCGACCGGTCTCATTGTTCGTTCATTTTTGAACATTGCATTCTCAGTCACGAATTCGTCGTTGTTCTTGCGTCTCACGATACATTTGTACAACCGTAATTACTGGTGCGATGCCGTACCGCGTTTTTCGTAATTAAAATCAGTCATCCCCCCCCCCCCCCCCCACCTCTCTCCCGCCGCCCCTTTCTATCCTTGCGCCCATTTATGCTACTCGCATTGTCACGAGCGGAACCTGCTGCCAAATTATCTTTATTATCGCATTCGTTATGTCCTTTAGCATGAACAGCCTTCGACCGTATTCTTACCGAGGCCAGGTCTTTTCCATTTTTAGTTACATCCACTTTTCAAGACTTCGCATTTGGAAATTTTGAATTATCGGTTACCGTGAAAATTTGCATAACGTTTTTCGCGATAAAAAATATTCAGATTTCCCAGTCGATTCTTATGTGAAATCAGTACAATTTTGTTATTTAAGTTTTAGTTACTTTGCATAAGAAATGTGTAACGGTCTCAGTCTACCGATTGCATCACAAAGCGAATAGATTGTTTATAAAACTATTTATACGTTTACTCATCTTATTAGCAATGGAAACTATACAAATGTTCTGCTTACAATTTGTTAATTGAGCGAATCGCAACATTGGATTCTTACCATCGAGTGATGCGGATGTGACACGGTGTGAAGGTTCGAATAGCATAAAATTATCGAAGAAAATTAAACGTTCCGAAGTGGTTTCTACATGCATAACAAATGCAGAAAATTTGTGTTTTGCGTAAACATCCAGTCCAGTTACGAAACATATTGTATTCAATATACAGACACGTTTCTGCCTTACGTTATAAAACACCGTTTCATTCGATCTGTTCGGCCAGGTTATTTACAACAACGCGTTCCAGCGTCTCGGCGCAAGCGGGAAGGATGAATGGAAAATAAAAAACGTGTCAAAGTTTGCTATCCCGGCGAGGAACTTGTAAAAGGCTTATTACTTCGCGTAATAAATCAACAACAACTCTCTCGAAACACGTAATCGCCCCGCGAAGAAACCGCCGGCTTTAATATCGCGACAATAAATTTCTGAAGAGCGGATGACATTAATTAAACTCGTCCATGTTCGTAACGCATTCAACAGTCGTCTTCTACGTGGGGCCGGCCAACAAAAGTAAGTTCACGTCGTCGTCGCGTGTTATCCGCGGATGTCGAGATGTCTCGAGCATCTCGCACGACCGATTCTCTCGTCTCGGTAGCTGGTGGTGTCCTTTGTCTGAACTTTAACAAAGTCAATTCGCGGTAAAAAGCCTCGGCACCTGTAATTATTCGCGTCTACGCGTGAACAGGCGTTCGCGGAGAGAAAAGAAGATGGCACGACGCGGCGCAGCGCGCGAGATCGTGTACGGAGGGGTTCAGGGGTGGCGCACGGTTCTCTCCCTCTCCCGATTTGCGTGAAAAATATGTAAAGTATTGATTGCATTTTATAATTACTTGGGAGTCGTTCGTCTTAGCTACCCTATCCACTCTCGTCCCCCTTGGCCTCACCCTCCTTCACGTTCTTGCACCCTTCGCTACCATCCACCCCGTCGATCCTTTTTTCTCTCTTTCTCTCTCGCTCTTTACCTCTCATCCCGGCGCAGCGTTCCCCCTGTCGTGTACTCTTTCAGACGTTTCCTTCTCCTTCGGACAAGCAGAAAACGCGCGCCAACGCTCGCTCGCTCGCTCGCTCACTCGTTATATCCGTGTGTACTCTGATGCGTTTATGCCCGAATAAGCGGAGAGATAGTCCTGGCCCCGGCTCCTCTGCTTTCTTAGGTCCGCGTTTCGCGCGGTGCGTGCGTGCGGAGCTCAAGTTAAAGCCGTAGCTCCCCAACCCCGGTGAACCAGAATGTTTGAAAAATCGGGGAGAGCCGCCTTCCAAGCGAGTCAGGAGGCCTCTGCCCGTGTACGTGTAATTAAAACGTTGTTCGCGTGGGCGTTCCGTTCAAGGGCGAGTGTTCCGTGCTGTCGGCTCGGCATTCCGAGAATCATGCTCCCGCAGATAAAATTACGTTATCGCGGCCGATCATTCCGCGAGGGATTCGATCGAGCATCGTTCCCTGCGTTTCGTTTCGAAGCTCCGAACGAAAGTTCACTCTACCTTCCGGCGACGGCGGCGGTGGCAGCGGCAGCGGCGGGGGATTCGAGCCGAGCGAGACAAGGACGGAAAGTTCGGCGCAAAGCAGCTCGAAAGGTACAATTAAGATTTATCTAGCAGCGCAAGGCGGACTGATTAAAAGTTGGAATGGTACTTTACAAACACTCCATTAATAAACACGGTTTTAGGAAGACGCCCAGCTCCCCGGCAGTTTTTACAGCGCGATCGACGCGACGCGCGCGCGCGCGCGAGCGACCCCCTGTCGTTGCACTTGTCAGCCGTTTCGGGTTCGAGAGAGCTTATTGCGTTTAGCGGGTGCGCGATGGCTGTGCGAAAAATGGTAATGGTCTTGGAAGCTCGCTGCGCGTGGTCAGCTGCCTCTCTTCGCGAATTTATAATGAACCAATGAGAATTGAGAATCTCCCGGACCAGCATGTGCACTAGTGGAACTAATTCTGATGACACTTTTATATTTTTACTTGAATTTTGTTCCAATTATTTAATATATAATTATTTGTATTTTATTTTCTGATCATTGTTTTTTAATTTTATGGCGTCGCTTATTTAAAAAAAAAACTATCTACAGCCATACGTTTAATATACAATAAAAATTACAATTTCAATACGTCAGAGGAGATACAAAAAAATAAATATTTCTTTGAATATTCTTTATTTTTTATTTATATTTTATTATTATTATATTCACATCATGCGACGTTTCGTGTTGCCAGGTGCAAAAACAAAAATAACAAGTTCAGATTCGTTTTAATTAAAGTTTTTAAACATTTACAAACCAAATCATGTGAAACTATTAACACGTTGACTGCCATGTCACTCATATGTGGGTGACGGAACTATTTGTCCAAGTTTTAAAATGAATTTTTACGCTAATATATTAATCGTACCAAATATTAGGATCTGTAAAATGCCAGAAAGTTGGAGGATTACTCCATGTCATACATATAATTTTTTTCAATTTTTATTTCATTAAATAACCTACATTGATTTGATGGAATTTTTTAGGTTTCTAGTTTGGCAGTCAGTGTTAAATATAAACATTACAGATTACCATAAAATTGTTACGATATCAATTTAGAATGGCAGAATATATGCACGTTTTCTGCACAAATATGAAATAGAGAATATTTTCATTCAAAGTGTCCAGAATTAATTCCACCAGTGTACAGTCAACTCTCTTATAACACGGCTCCTGTGTCGCGAGTCTGACTCGATAATATAGTGCGAAGGTTTAGCAGTGAGACCGGAGGGTCGACTGTACAACGAATGCAACGCGTGTTCACTCTTTGTGACTTATTGTGCGAACCAATTTTTGTGATATGCAGTTGCAATGTTTCTGAATTTACTGTATTCGTCGAGTGTGTGCGATGTAAGGCGAGGACTCGCGTAGGAAAATTCCATGTGCATGCGAAATTGGGTAAGCAAGGTTAAATTGCAAAATGCATTTAATCAATTTCCAAAAAAATAAATTGAAAAATTTACATATCCAAATGTATATGCGCATGCATTTATTTGTGTCATAATTTAAACTAAAATTAGCAAATTGCGGACAACTTTGATACATTTTGCCCTTACGTTGTAGCCGATCTGTCGGAGTGCTGTACAATTAATTAACGACCAATACAGTCTCATTTCATCGTTATTTGGCGAGATTCATCGAAAAACCGTGAAACTATAAAACGGGGAGGTCGAGACGGATAATTGAGAGACAGAGCGGGCCCGCGACGGCCGGGCAAATGAATACTAAGTCATTCCCAGGAACAGCTATCGGTGTTAATTACTCGATCACTACGGCCCGGCAGCCCCAATCTTACACGCGGTTATCCAAGTTCCGCGATGGACAACTCCCACCGGGGGATGGGGAGGGTGGGGACGGGGAGGAGGGGGCGACGAAGCCGGCGTTCGCCGTGGGGGCGGTCGTCGCTCGCGGAAGAGAACCAGAAACCTATCGCGCGCAATAATTCGTCGCTTCTCCGGGATTTAAGACGAATGAATCTTACGTTTACGCGCGAGACTGCTAGGAGTGGAATATCGGAAAGGTAAGGAAAAGGAGAGAACCGTGGAACAGGAGACAGGAGACGGGAGGGGGTGAACGGGGGTGGGTGGGTAAGGGTGGAAGAGAGGAAAGTTGCGGGGGCGGCGGGCGAACGAGAGGAACGAGAGGAACGAAGCTGCGGGGTGACGCGGCGGAGGGTGAATTCGAGGCGTGAGTAGCGGGCCAGGAGAGTGGCCGTGGGTAGGGGTGCGTGGGGGGCAGGTGCGGGGGAGGAACGGTGGTAGCGAAGGAAAGGGTAGGTAAAGAGGGCCACTGTTTTTACCAACCAACCTGCGACTGCCGCGCACTCATTTACTCTTGGTAAACTAACACCGTCTCGCTTGGTCGACGCTCACACCCGCCTATTCGCTCACACGGTTTCCTTGGCAGCGTGCGAGTCGCAGGCCCCTCGGCGAGCCGGGGCTGAGCGCGACCCCCTAACGGAGACAAACGTGGCCACGCATTACGCGTCGAATCGGGAGAGATCAACGGTCCAAGCCGCGAAAGTCAGAGACCGGCTGGACCGACGACGGGACCAGCGGGAAGAGGGACCGGATATGCGTGGAGCGGTTGCGTGGGCGGTCTGTTTGAATGGCCGTCGCGCGAATCCTCCGGCGGGTACACCTGTCAACGGCATGAGACCAGGTCCGCCGAGGATCCCAGGACTGGGTAGGCCGAGGATTTGTAATCACGCGTAGAAGGATAGGCGCAGAGGTTCGCGGACGGGGCGCACAGCGTGTGCTTGTAGCGGGTGGCGTCAGGAGGATGTAAGGGGGAGGGGGGGGTGGAAGGGTGCCGGAAGTAAGAGGAAGAGGCAACGGGAACGCACGTAAGGGTTTTCTCGGTTTCTTACAGCGAAGGAGTGGGAGTTTGGCGGAGGTTGGAGCGCGTGGGGCCAACAGGGGGGCCAAGAGGCGGGCGGGCAAGCGGGCGAGCGGGATGGCGCGGCAGTGCGGGGTTGTGGGGGGTGGCCAGGGGGGAGAACGAGGGGGTGGGCGAGCGAGTGGGTTGAGGGTAGAGCAGCTCTGCCTAGAAGTTGCGCCCAGCATTTTAATCGATTTCATTTGCGCGCATGTGAGTGAGAGTGAGCGGGCACCGGGGTTGAGACAGAGAACGGAGTCGCGGGCTTTCAAGGGAACGCGAGACGAGTGAGCGGGGCCACGAGCGAGCGAGAAAGAATGAAAGGGAGACAGAGTGAAAGAAAGAGAAAGGGGGAAATAACGGAAAGAGAGAGGGAGAGGAAACGAGCGAATCGAAAGAGCGAGTCTGTTGCCGTACCGAGGGAAACGACGGAAACGAAAGACCGAGGGAAAGAGAGAGCACGCTCGCTCCTCCGGTGTATAAACCTTTCTTTGTTTTGCTTTGCTTGCGTCATTAGGGGTTGGGGATGGATGAGGCGAAGGCGGCGGCCGGGTGGCGGGTGTACCGGCGGGAGGGGGGAGGGGGAGGGGAGAAGGACTCCACGGGAGAGGGCGTGGTTCTTCTGCAATCTACATATAGGCATCCCGTGCAGACGACTTTCGTACGTATGTACGTATGTGTATGTATGTTTGTGGGAATGCACGTGTGTTCCCTCCGTGGGTGCACATGGTATGCCCCGGAATTCCCTGTCCGTGAGACCCGTCGCCATCGCCATCGCCGTCGTCGTCGTTGTTGGCGTGTCCCTACTTATAATTCGCATGATGAGCCGACACACGGTGAAGTTAAAACTTTGCCATGTATCTCGGTGGCTCGAGCGCCGCCAACCCCCCTCCCCCTTTCCAATTCCTTCTAAAGGTCGTTAGCCATACGAGGGACCCCGCTCCGTATCCGTATTTTGCGTTCAAGGAGAGACTGCGAAACTACAGTCGCGTGTAGTGTCGTCGCCGCGGCACCGTATCGAAGTTTATGCCAACTTTTTCCGAGGTTTCGTGCGCGCCCTTGATACACGAGCTGATGAAGATTCGACAAATAAGCGGGATACGTCGGGAACGGCATTCGCTAGCCAGCGAAATTGATCCGTTGCTTCTTACCGATACGCAAACTGCTTTAATAAATCAATATTCGGTTCGGGTCCGATACACCGTGGGTATGTCGGTTTCGGTATATGTATAAGTTGTTCGGTCTCTAACGAGCAGATTGAAATTTTCACTTCATCTTCCGCGGCGACGTCGTGAAACGTTATCTTGTTGGTCCCGCATAAATAGATTGACACTTCGGGGAGTAATATTGCGCGGAGATCCGATTGCGCCGGTAGATTGTAAATAAGTTCGAGTAACTTGTCTGTATTGGATGTCGACGTCGACAGTCTCGGTAAATAGACACCAAACATTAACCTTAATACGAGCGGATAACGGCTGCGGTCTCATAAGTCGCGTACGCGCGTGCCATGGTGCAATTTAAAAATTCAGAACTTCGGAATTAGTCTTCCGCCGCAGGACGCAATCCATCTTCGATCTCTCTGCATACAACTTCATGTTAGAGTTCACTTCCGCGCGGGGCATAAATTTTCCAATGAAATTTTTCACGAAATTCAAAGTTTTAGTCGAGACGTACCACGGTCGTGTACATTTGACATTTCATTCAGTCATTTATTTTGTCTCCGTATAATTGTCTAATCAATCCCGGTAACTGCAAGCTTTCCATTGCAGAAGCATTTGTTCGCGTAGGTGGTATTCCATAGAGACATGTTAAAATCTTCACTATTTTTCTTTTACCGGATTTCTAACTTTTTATTGTTCTTCGATATATATTTCCCCTAAATGTTTAGTTGCCTTTTGAGATTTGAAAGCATGTTCGACAAACGCTTTGGCATCGAAGTGCTGGTACGGACTCGCGTAACATCTGCCTAAATCCAATATCGGAGGTTAAATGGCGCGATACTTAACGCGGAGGAACAACACTCGCATCGATGCCGGCGGAACCATAAACTGAAGAAGATTAAATGGGTGAGCCGAATCAGCTAGAAAATAGACTTATACTTTCTTTGCGACGTTAATTGGTATGTACAGTAGTAAATTTCACTTAAAATAATTTTATTATAAAAATTGAGGGGATTTAAAATTTCCTGTATAGACGTTCAAATAAAGCATATTCATTTCAACATTCATTTCGCGACAAATATCGAATGTACTCCATACGTCAACTATTATTTTATAATAAAAGATTATGCATACCAAAGAAAATATTCACACTCGAAAGTACTCTGAATTTTCTCTGTTTTTAAAGTCAAGAAGCTCGTGTGCATTTCAGGAAGTTTGTATTTTAAAGTTCATAGACCCCTGTCGCGATGTAATCATAATAAATATAAATATTTATATTATCCTGAAAAATGCTTCATTAAACGTCTTCTAAAATCGCGATGACACCGTTCTTTACTTGTTACTTTAATTGCATAAGGGATGAACACTTACACAACTCTGCTGTGCACTATAAAATTACCATAATGATGGCAGGCCAATAATATTTACGTAACCCGCTTTCAAACCCAATCGTAACGCCTTCTCCATGATTTATTATGTTTGCTCGTTGTATTTCTCTCTCTATATTTCAGCGTTGTTCTCATTACCCATTCTATATTGCTGTTTTATTTATCGTGCTAGTCGTTTTTTAGAAAATAAAAATCACAGATCCGCCGCATGCGTTCTAACTTTCAATAATAGTGTTGTTAAAAGAGGTAAAATACAAAATGTCAACAGACTTATAAAACTCCTTGGTGAAAAAAAGCCAAGCGATTGCAGTAATCTCATTAATTATCTCATTAAATTCATTAACGATGTACACCTTATACATTAAAAAGATAAACTCTACATTTTAAAGAATTCAATCACCAACTAATCGCTAATAAGCTGAGATGTTGATGTCACTCTACCAGATGAAACAAATTAATTTCTTATCTTACAATTTATATCGTAATCAAACCCGAGGAATTATTCCTGATCACTTGTTGGAATCAAGTCGGACAACATATATAAATAAATTACGTAATCAGCACGTCTGCTACTAACAGTTGTTTCGGTAACAGCCTTCGTAATTATAGTTACACTGCGGATGTTATGCATTTATAACAAAAATAAGTAGATATTTGAACTACTGAGCAAGTAGTAATTTTTATAGGTAGGAAGAAAGTAAATTTTAATCATACTCTTGTTCGTCACAATGGAGGTAGAAGTTTCGCATGAAGTTTTACAGTCTAGTTGTACCATTCTATTTAATGTCTCTTATACAATACGAAACACACTGCTGTGACAGAAGAATCGGAACCGAATATGCTAACGTGTACATTTATCGTTCGCAAGCTTAGAATAGTATCCCACATCAATTTGTGTTTAATTAATTCAAAGTGTTCACACAGCATCTAACTAAATATTATGCTAGGGAGAGCATAATCTGATTTCTCCCGCAGAATATGAGATCGTGGTGGTCACACGCGTGCAAGCCCGTTAACGGTATAGCGACCAATTTTTACAGAAATAAATTTTCGTCGCACCATATTCCCCTAAAACAATTTTACAAGAATTCCTCGGACTCAGAATTTCCTGTGACCGGGTCTGAAGTTCTTACGTATTCCGATAAAATAAATGTCATTGGGACTTTTGGGATGCAAAAGGCTTGCAGCAGCTAAATGTTCAAGTTCCGGTTTCATAAAGTTATTCTGTGGAGATCTGTTAGGGTTGAGCAGCGAACGTGTTAATAAAAGATGAATCCGATCGTAGCAGAAAATAGCTGATAGCATTGTAGAACCGCGGCGGGTTCGCGTGGTAGCGGTCAGCGGCGGGAAAGCCCGCTCTTTTCGCGGGCCGGCGGAAGAACTCGGGCAAACAGGTAGGTAGCGGTCAGCTGACGGGGTAGCACGGGCAGTAGTCACGTGTCGCGTGGCCAGCCGGATCGAGTCGGGTAGCTTATGCCCGGCGAGTGGCCGGCCCACGTGGTGAGGCAGCAAAAACAACGAAAACGAAGAAAGGCTTTCTAACGGGCGAGCGGTGCCCGTGGCGTGGCATGGTTCGGGGGGTGGGAGCGAGGCGGGAGAGTAACGCAGAGATTTTATTGGTGTCGGTGCGGGATGGTCCACTGCGTGGTCAGCTGGCGTCGGCGCGGCATTACGCGCGCGAGTCTCCTCTGACAGGGTGGAGTGCTAGGTGGCCGTGAGAGGGGCTCCTGGGGGTGGGTTGAGAGGGTGCGAGCAGTCGTCGGCACGAAGGGTGGGGCTCGGTCACCACGTGGCTGAGCACGTGGTCTTTACCCTCCGACAAGACCTATCCTTTCTCTTTCGCTCTGCCCTCGCTTCGTTCTCTTCCTCCTCCGAGTCTCTCTCTCTCTTTCTTTCTCTCTCACGCTCTCTCTCTCTCTCTTTCGCACTATCGACGATGTCACTCTTTGATACACTTACCTCTGGTCTGCTCACTCGTACACCTGTTTCACCTACCTGTATCTCGTTCGCCGGCACACGTACCCACCCGCGAGCCGCGCCGCTCGCTTCTTCCTTTGCGTGATCGCCCCTTCCTTTCGTGTCGTTGTTGCGCCCCGATCATAGATCTCGACTTACCGCATCGGCGTCGTATGGAAACGTCTCTTTTCTGGTTTTTCGAAGATCCGCGGAAATGAGTCGCGGCTCGGCCGGAACCGCCGCGCTGGCACGAGGCACGTCTCGTTGCATAACAGTTTTCGGTTTAACGGCTGAGAGCTGGTGGAGGCCTCCCGGATGATTAGGAACGATGCGAAATGTTGTTCCTTGTGCAACAGGACTGTCGGCTTTCGACTCTTCTTTTCATGAAGTGATCGTGGTCGGCGAATCTTGAACGCAGCGCACTGAGAGTGACTATTAATAAATGTAATAAATTATTATTCTATAACAACTCTGGTTAAATTTGCTATTCAAGTTTGATTATTTCTGTGTGCATATATGCTTGTAACTGGTCATATTATATGTCTGACAATGACTAGCGACTAATACTAGTCATATGCAGTCTTGCAATGAATAAGGCGACTCCAGTTTCTTTAAAGCGAAATTAATTAAATTAATCAATGAAAATATATGAAAGATAAAATCATGATTCATTCGAAAATACTAAAAAGAAGAAAATGACAAACACAGGAACAATGCTGGTCGGATATGTGTTAGATTTGAGGTAGTTTGAATAAAAATCTAATTACTTCTGCTCTCCAGTTATGGCTAAGTGCAGACTCGCGGGAAACTTTTCTTCAACGAAAGGGTTAATAGACGACAGATGGCTACTTACGAGGGTAGCACATAATTATGTAGTAGAATGTTTTAAATTATAGTCCGAATAAATTCTGCATGTAATTAGTTCAGTTCAAAATGATCCAGCTCCGTAGAATATAACATTGCAACAAGCAATAGGAAACAATGCAATAAATAAATTCTGTTTCTTATTTTTCGTATACATCATAAAAATATCTTCGCATTGCATTTGGAACGTTAAGCGAGAAGTTATATGATCGGAAACTTCTGCACGTTCATATGACAGATTAAGCAACACATTATTCCTACTTATCAGATTTTATGTCTATAAGTATATGAATAAAGATATACTCCGTTGAAGTACAAACGACAAGGCATGATTTGTTAATCACAAATAAATTTTAGATTTGTCTTCTCGATCTGTATTATAGAAGAGACTTGTCGTTATCGAGCGAGTAACAGAAATTATGTGTGAAAAATCAGTTCTTGAGCACGATCTACGTATTAATAGCGAGGATCTGACACGTTAAATATTTCACAGCGAGGATATTAACGTTAGGATCGAAAGTATTCTTATAGGAACTCGTGATCGCGCATTAAGGGGCGAGTAGACACGCAACGAAGCTAAATGCCGTAGGGAATGATTCGAAGGGTGGAAATCTAACGAAATCCAGCGGCTATAATAGTAAGTCTGACTAATCTCGTACAAAATGTTCAGAATAGAATGTATCTGTAATCTCACGTTGATAAACCTGCGGACAATACAAGAAACACAAGTCGCAATATTTCAGAACCTGTCAAATTATACTCTTGCCATTTTTAGGGTCATTTTGGCTCACAGCACGCGACAGTCGTTTGTTCTGGAATCGCTCTCCATTTCCAGTGATGTAGGTAATATGTAATATGTTATTAAGTATTCATCTACTTCGTGGTATTAAAAATAGTAATAGTTATAATAATGAACGTAGTAATACATCTATGTTGTTTTAAACAGTCTCCTTGAATAACATAAACATTCAGTAGATCAGATTCCGTAGAAATCCCCTAAAAGGGGCAATCTCCTTGCCTCAAAACGTCGTCTCAGAGTTGTTATGGGTTTCGTATGTCTAACTCGATTATTTTTAATATCCCATTATAAATGAACGTATGTAGTAACGATCTAACCGTTTTACACTGACTTCAAACCAATACAAATTATTTCATCATACAATAAATATAAACCTGCTTGTTCTTCTAAGAAATTCTGAACGGAAAAGAAGTTCTGGTCACTGCAACCGTAAAACATATCGTAGCGCAAGGGGTTAAATGAATTTGGCCTGCGAGCGGTTCGCTCGTTCGATAGAGTGGGACAAAAGTAAGGGCAAAATTAAGAGTAAAAGTAAGAGCATGAGCAAGATTAAGAGTAAAAGTAAGAGTAACGGCAAGAGTAGGAGTAAGAGCAAGAGTCGGGATAAGAGTAAGAGTAAGAGTCAGGGTAAGAGTAAGAGTAAGGTAAGAGTAAGAGTAGTAGTAGTAGTAGAAGTAAGAGTAAGAGTAAGAGTAGGAGATAGGACTAGGCGATGGAGTAGGAGTAAGAGTAAGAGTAAGACTAAGCGTAGAAGGCAAAAGATGGTGAGAGGCGGAGGGCGAGGAAGGTAGGTACACGACATGTCATGCTGTGCCTGGCTCGCCTCCACCTTCTTCCAGCCACCTCAGACCATCGTTCGCCAGCGCTCACCCCTTCCTTCGGAGGCAGAGCCTCATCCCCTCGGCGCCGCATCCACTGCCACATCGATCCACCTTAATGAGTGGAAAGAATAAGACAGCCTCCCCTACTGCGAAAGCGGAGTTTCGCCCTCCCCTACGACGGCGAACGAAGTCGTGTATAGGAAAGAAGGGGTCGCGGGAATCGGAGACGGGTGAAGGAAACAGGACTCGAGCCTAGTCGTGGGAAGGCGAGCTGCGGGGGGGTGGCGCGCGACGCGGGAGAGGGAGGGGGTGGGAAAAGAGCCCGGAGAAAGAGAGAGGGAAAAAGGGAAGGAAAAGAGACTCGAAGAAGAGAGCGAAGGAGAGAGGAGGACCAGAGGGGGCTGAGTTTCAAGAGGTGAGGAGGTGATGGAGTTGGAGGCTGAGGGGTGGTAATGCTCCCGTTGTTTCGCGAGTGAGGGAGGCACGCACGCACCCCCAACTCCCATCTCCTTTTCGTCCAACCGACCCCTTCTTCGTCGGGCCCCCCCTCACGGCTCCGAGGAATGTTAATTCCCGGCGCTTTAATTCTTACGAATATTTCCCCCGTGCCTGGGGACGATCGCGGGAAAGCCAGAAAAGACGAGACCCGAGGAGAAACGAGAAGAACGAGAAGAAGAAGAAGATGGTGATGAGGAAGAAGCCGAAGAACGAAACGAAGAAGACGGTGCGACGGAGAGAGCACCACCCCACCAGACAGAGAGAGAGAGAGGATTGCGCGAAGAATAAGACGAAGGCGCAGAACCCCTGAAGGCACGTCGTTCCTCACCACTTTGACGTCAGACTTCCTCTCGCTTCTTCCTCCCGGCTGTCCTTCCTTCTCTTTCCACGCATTTCTATGTTTCCCCGACGCTCATTTTCTATTTTCCACACTCTGCTCCCCGAACATTTCGCGCGGATTTTAAGCTTCGCGTAAATTTCGGGCGACTAGTCCTCGGCCCGCGGATTTTTCCTTCCGAGCATCGCCATATACATATCGCTTGCAGTTCGTTATACCGGCATTCTTCGTTTTCCTATTCGTCTGGCCGGGTATAATTAAGAATTGACACCGAGAGACAAAGTTTCTGTACTTGCGCATCTTGGGGAATGATTCGAAAATGAAAAAGTTCTGGCGGGAAGGAAGGTCTTCAGTAATTAAGTGCCGAGGCGAAGTTCTGCCGCGCGGATTCTACCGGAGTAGATGCGACATTTCTTTGTCCTTATTTAATTTACTGCCACGAAATAATTATTATTGGACGCGATCATCTTAGCCGGTATTGCATACTGCGAAAATTTCAATTAATGTGTTCAATATACCTTTTATTCAATTTTTTTATTCTTATTGGCGTTTTTATCGGAATTATTTTTAGAAAATTTTAACAAACCCTATGAATGCACATCTCTTTCCATTAACATTACAAATATATATAATTAATTTTCTTACTCTTATTAGCTTTCTATCGGAATTATTTAGCATAAGAGCGTATCTAATACACTTTTAATCACTAAATAAAATTTACGAGTGCCTATCTCTTTCCATTAAAACTACAAATAAAATAATTTTCTTATTTTTATTGGTATTAGTTTTATTGGAATCATTTAGCACATTTCACCTCAACAGGTTGGACCAGTCGATCACGTAACATCGTGTAAAAAGACTGCGTCACTATAATATGTAACAGCACGTAGGCGGGTAGGTAATTCCAGGTAAACGTAGGAAACGCTTTTTTTTTCTAACGCGATAGAGAAACGATGATCGATTGAACTGGATTTACGGGGAGAGAAGGAAGCCCCCGAGCAAAAACGAAAAATCGGTAAACAGAGATGGATTCCTCGAGGGAGAGGCAAACAGGGAATCCGAGAGAAAAGCGTAACTGCTATGGTTTTTTGCGGATTCGTCATATCCGGTCATCTGTCTCTCGTAGCATTTATTCCTGGTCAGGTCATGGCTGAGAGCGTGTTTATTCGGATAAATCATCGATATACTTCGATGCTTCAATATTGCCTTTAATGGTCTCCCTCGCGTTCAATATTGTGATAAACAAATGTCTGGCAACAAGGATAGAATTTATAATACAGGTTTATAATACATCTGATTACACTTAAATCAACAAATCACACAAACATTTGTTATGTATATTCGTTAAATTAATATCAAATAATTTGGAGTGTGAAGTGATTTTGAGATCTGGTAGAAAACGAATTGAAAAGGTAGAAATTTATTTCTTTTGAATAAGTTGACAATGATATATCAGTTTTTGTTTGTTTCATTTGATATTTTCAGTGTTTCAACGTAATTACTATGGATGCATTAAAATCTACCGTGCGGTCAGAACGTATTTACAAATAATTAAAATAGAAACGAATAAAAGCCTTAATAGTCGTCGTGGTAAGATAATCGGTAAAAATCTAAATGTAGGTATATGTGCACATAAAGATCCTAGACGAAGGATAAGACGCGAAGGACAGATTTATGAACATAAATGCGTTCTTTTAACTTTTCGTCTGGGAGCAGCCTGTGCAGAACAAGTTGTAGAAATGTGTCAATGTCACGCATAGAAAGCATTAGGGTCTATCAAGTCAATATTAAAGGCCAGTAAGAAAATGTTGCAGACTTCATTTGTAGAAAGCAATTCGATCAAATTAGGTTGAAGCATTTCACCAGGAATTTCTTCATATTAACATGATTTCCAATGTGCCTTGTTTCTGCTCGGTTTCCCTTACGGCCGATATTCTAGGTTCCCCTTTATCTTACTCAATTCCACGTCTCGATACATACTCTTATACCAGACGAACCAGACCCGCAGTTTTGCGTGATATTAAATTATTAGGGGAAGACATCCCAGTCTGTTTCACCCTCTAGGGTCGAATCACATATTACATAATCCTTAGTCGTAATTTCCGTTGGAAAGAATTCCGTATGAAAATTTATTGACGACCGTACAGTGATATATTGTTGATTTTAAAATGCTGCTGTTCAATCTTCGCCTGCGTCGCCTGGTGTACAAATCCCGAGGGTGACATTGTATAATCATACCAACGCATAATCAGTTTTCTCAAAATGAAATTTTGCTTAATTGAAATTTATTTTATATCTATAATTATTTTTTAAAATATTATAATATGAAAGTTAATTTTAATAGGATTAGTTAGATTTCTTTAGCACAATCTGATCGGTAAATAATGTTAATTTGCACCTAAATTAGAATATAGTTTCTATTCACTTCAACAGTCACTGCTATTGCTATTATAAAATAATAGGCAACTAAGTATTCGTCTCTACTTATTTCTGTCCTGAAGACATAGTCATAGTTAGCACGAAAACGTTTTTGTTAATTAAGAAATTCTTATCTGGAAGGTGTAAATATTAAAGAAGCAAGAATTGGAACTAGAAGAGACGATAATTACAATAAAAACTGGGGAATAATATGAAAGACTCTGGATAAGTAGCGATTCAACGAAAATAGAGAAGGCTGATTTGGAATGACATTTCAAGTATTTACACGATGTGATATTTCAGTAAATCTTGAGGTACAATTATTGCATTCAAGGAAGACTATTTTTATTCGGGTTCACGTGATTTTCCACGAATGAAAAACAAAATGAACAATCGAATATTCGTGGCAATGTTGCTTAATATTCCAGAATCACTACCAAAATTCAATAATATCCCGCGGTGCTGTTAAACTATTTCACAATGCTTCATTAAAACGAGGAATCGAAGCGACTGCTAACAGATAACAAAACATCGTAGAATGGGGTACAATTACGGACAATGAAAGATCAGAAAATGGGAGCTCGAATAGCGACAGCTGATCGATGAAAACGGTCGAATTAATTGCTGATGGGGGAACGAGTACAGAGCGTTCCGTTCGCGAGTGTCCGTCGGCTGGTTGACGGTGTAAATCAAATGGGAAGCGGAAAATCGGGAATCTGACGTTAACAATCACGGCGCCGTCATTCTGGCACGCTACCAAGACGCGCGACCGTGCCTCTCGCGCTGACAAACTGGTGTAAAATACCGGCCAGCAATTCGCGTCAGCAGTGAATAGCACCTTAATCTTCGTGCTGCAATCTGGACCATAAACAACGTTGCTCGCGATGCGATGGGCGCACATGCACGGTGAGCGGACACGTTGCACGTATTGAGGGAACGGCCGTGAGGTGCTTGATGCCGTGGCTTGATCTAAAGTCGCTACAGACGATAAATTCAACGAGCGAATAAAATAGATCTCGACTAATTGTGAGAGATTCACGACACACTTGCACGTTTGAACGGTCCTCTCTCTCTATCACCACGGACCGCGTCTTTGCTTCTCGCCTATGCTACCCTTCCACGCTATCTTACTATCCCTCTCTCTCTCTATCTGCCTCTCTCTTTCTTTCTCTCTTTCTCTGGACACTTATTTTTGTCTCGTTTCACCTTATCGGTCCCTTTCTCTTTCTTTCGTGTACACATCCTACCACCGGTTCCGTCTTCATGCCCTAGAACGTGGTATGCACTCCTTACACTCTATGCTGTCCTATGATGGGGTGGGTGGAGGAGTGCGGGGGATTATAGGGGGAGGTAGGCTTCGATGCTTGGTTAAACCTCTAGGAGATCGGGTTATGCACACCGCAAGTTCGTCTACAGATTTACCGAGTGATGGGTACGAGTGATGAATTAGATATCTGCGATACCTCGCTGGAATGTTTGGCCTGCGGGTCTTTCTGCTAATTTCCGGCATAAGCTACTGCAGAAAAATTGGATTTTAGGAGAAATTTCTTTCACCGGCCAATAGATTGCTTATGGACGAATATAATGAAAATATTATTTAGTTCTTGTACTTGTAGAAAATTTTGTGATATGTGAGCAAAGTTTCTCAAGTTTCTAGAAGATGATTTTAATAGTTTGTAGAGATCAGAAACTTCGTGCTAGGACACATACTATATGAACATTTATTTACCAAATGATTATAATATTAATGCCACCGAAAACATAATAATGATCATATTAATTAATGTTTAAATCCTGCATTCTAAACAATTCTAAACAGTTGCTTGTGAAACAGTTAAATTATTTTGTTTATAAATATTCCTAGTTTATTAACGAGCAAAAACAAAATAATAATTGTATGTTCACCTGTCATGATTGCTTTAAAATTGATCGAATGCGAGCACACCTGTTGAAATACAATTACCTATTATAACCAAACATTCTTCCAGCAACATTAATCCAATAGTTCATTTATTAACATTACAATAAACTCTCATCGTTACTATCTTGATAGACATCCACATAGTTTACAAGTGTGATGATTCCTTCAGCGAAGAAGTTCGAGGCTAACAGGAAGCCTAAAAATCTGCTTCTACATAATAATCTCAAACGAAGTTATTAGATTACGTTACTGGGAATGACCAGAACGATCACGATTGCACTTGGCCATTACGGTTCTATTAAAGGGGTCTACTAAAAAATCCTTAGCCACGGATCATAGCCTGACACATGGACATAGATCATAATCTTTCAAAAACTAGAAAACAATCATCAGCAGGTAACGTGCCAATACGTTAAGAACATGCTCTAAATAATCAACAACAAGCAGTAGAAAAAATTAACAAAAATACCAGGATGGTCCCACGAGAAGTTTGGCGGCAAGGGGGGCACGCAAGTGGGCCCCTAGGACAGAGTCGCAGAAAGCAACGAGGCAAGAACGAACAAAGCGGAATCAGGACGATGTTCGTAGCCCTCGGTAGGTCTCGTGAGGAACGAGAGATCGCACGAGCGCAAAGATCAAGCAGGATCGTGCGACCCGGACCCCTCGACCTGTGTGCCTCGAACCAAGGAACGAACGAACGAAACGGCCCCCCTTTCGCCCTCTTCTGTCCCTGTTGTGTCCGTGTCAGTCGCGGCGGCGTCTTGCCCGCTCTCTAGCTCTCTCCCTCTTCCTCTCTCGGTCTCTCTCTGTCCCTCTCCCGTTCTTTCTCGGGATGGCCACCTTCGTTCGCCTCCCCGGACCACGGCATCCGATGCCTCCTTTGACCACCTCTTTCCCCGTCTCGCGTGGCAGAGATGTGATCCACGCCTGTGATGCAATAGCTTGGATTGTGTTACTTCACCCGGTCTGCCGGAGTCGAATTCTGTCGGATACGGCCCCGCGGTCTCGTATACTTACATTTGTTGCGATCACGTGTCCGCGAGCGCCGAACAAGTCCTCTCCTCTCCTTCACACTCCTCTCGCCTTGCCTCTCCGGGATCGGCGAGAACGGATCGTGGGGACCGGACCCGTCGATAGCGAATCTCGAAAACGGCCTAACCGCTAGCCCACTCCTGGGTCCGTTTAGTAATCATGCCTTGACATTTTTCAAACGGTGCTGTGTTCGAGGGATATCGACGACCGGGCTGCTGCTCCTCTCGGCTCCTCCGCGCAAGCTGGGTCAGGAGAGCATCGCACCGGACCCGATGCCTCAGCATTGATATCTTTTTGCGCCGTGATCCGTCTTGCTTGTGCGCCACGGCAGATAGAATGCGGGATACTCGCTGTGACGCAGCATCCGCTATCTCCTCAAGATTTTCCACGTTCCCCGAAGCCGGGAAGTTTCGCCGACGCTACCCCTGCAGTCCGCGATACGTGGGATTAACGTGTACATACGAGCCAACTTCGGATAACGAATTCTAGCCGGGGCATGCGTTGCGAGAGTTGCTCGATAAATAGAGAGAAAAAGACAAGTGTCTCGTCGCTTTAAATAATTCACCGCTATAACTTCGCGTCGTTATCTTCGTATTCTTTTGGTGCAAATAGGAAATCTATGCGTTGAAGTCGGGGCTGGTTTTATTAACCCTTCGGAGATGACGATTTGTTAGGTACTGTTACGTATGCGCACGTTTGCGTTTGCGACTCTTGACCCTTCCGGAGATACGTGTCGGAACAGAGGTCCCATTTAAGAACAAGGGGTTTATTGAAAAATTGAGAAGAACTAGGGCTCCTTTGACGTTGCGACGAGTTGCATCACTTCTATGAATCCGAATCTAATCGGGAGTAGTTCGTGGCCCCTTCAAACTTGGGGTTTTTCAAGCGAATTCAAGGCAGTATTTGTATCGCGACACGAAACATTTCAAGATCGGCTAACTAAATTCCCAATCGAGCAGTTACTAGTATTCAGTTCATTAAACCATAGTAGATCGCCCCCGCATTTCTCGGTGCGTAAAAACTGAGTGCTAATTTCATACAATCCGCGACAAGTTACACTGAACAACTGTAAATCCCGGATTTAATAAGATATTAGAGTCCTTGTCATTCTCTCATCCTCTTCGAAATTCCAGTAATTGGTATTCTGCGACGATACACCTTTGCCGCTCGAGATGTATCAGGTTTATTTTCATACGAGTCGAGAGAAAGAAGCCACGACGTAACCCTCGGCTCGAAACAGTACGATGCAGTTCCCATCGCTGAGAATTTTAGGACAATCGAAGAGCTCAGGGCAACAAACGGTCAGCTCGATTTCGACTGTAAAAGAACGAATTTCTTCGATTGTTCGGTGCAACAAACGGTCATATCCTAAGATACGGTTTATGACCTAATTAAGGTTTATGACCTAAGATACGTCAGCGACGTTTGCTCTGATTGTTTCTTGCTCCGAACAGTTAGAAAATCCAAGTGGGCAGTCATGTCTAAATTGAGCTGACAGTTTATTGCCCAGAGCTCTTCAATTGTGACGAATATTAGAACAATTATTAACTCTGATTCTTTCTTCTTGGAACAAAAATTTTTATTTTTGAAAACTTCAGTATTTCTGTTAAAGTAACAAATCTCATGAAGAATTGCTCGGATTGCTAAGGATTAACACGCTTACATGCTGATTATTATATATACCTGCGACATAATATTTGTCTAATAAACCATTATTTCTGTATTACTCAAACCCCTGGCTATTTTCCAGCCTATCGTTAAACCTGAAACAGGCTTCTTCGTTGGACAGTTACAATGCTGCAGATTTCAATAAAACTGCGTTACGTGGTTGCCTTGGTGGACTGAACACGCGCCGTGCAACATGAGCAACATTATTCCGCACGACAATGAACCACCAACAATCAGCCACGAATGCAAAACGTGTTTCCCGGCTAGTACTGATGGAAAAGTCCAGGCACACCGGTGAAAATCAACCGAGCAAGAAAAAAAATATTGTCACGCAATTACCGCTAGCTTCAGGGATGTTTCAATTCCTGTGGTTGAAACCAGAACCGTGCAAGTCGCAGACCCCCGAGGCATCGTCGCCTACGTTGCATCTCGCGAATGGCATTAATGCGCTGCAAATATAATCGCTTTTGCAATCTCGTGGGCGAGGGGTGGGGGCGAGCGGGGGTAGGTTGGTACCAGAAGAAGAATAAAAAAAAAAAGAAAGAAAAAGTGTGGTTCGCGCCTCGCAGAACTCTCTATTCGGACTCGCCGGCGCGCAGGTATACTTTACGCAGGAGCCCAGAAGCAGCAGAAGCAGCACGGGCAGCGGCAGCAGTCGTCACGAGAAGGACGACGATGACGACGAAGAAGAAGGGAAGAAGAGGGGTGGAATGCTGGCAGTAGCGGAAGCTAAGATGGCGTCGTGTTTACTTCGTTAAGGAGTTAATTACTCCTGGAGTCCCGGGTCCTGCCGCTAGCGGAGGACGATGGACGTGGAAGTGGCGGATGGTGGAATTTGATGTAGATGCAGTGAACGTAGGTAGAAGGAGAAAATCTTTCTCTCTTTCCCGGTCTATCTTTCTGCCCCGGCGTCGTTGGAGAAGAGGGTCGCGACTTAAGTGCCCCGCCGCTCGGCAAATCCGATCGAGGCCTTTCCACGGAATCTATTTATCTATTTATCTCGGCCTAGAGGTAATAAGCTGATATTAAAATGAGCAGCTAGGGCAGCGGCGTTCTGATAACTTAGCTAGCCGACGGGAACGCCGCGGAATGATTTGCGGACGTACGCTGCCAATGAGATTTGACGGCGTCGAAGTGGAGCCGAGGCCGATGATAACGCGGACGACCTCGGAACGCGGAGGCGCCAGCCTCCTTCGTCGGACTTCCGAACGCTCAGTCAACTCTTCGTCGTGCTGTTCGCAACGCCGAAAAGAATAACGACACTTGGTAACAGTTAATTAGATTTCATAATTTCATTGGATTTTTTGGAGATTGATTGACGGTTTTCAAGTGTGGAAGCATAGTCGCCAAAGTTCATATGTATAGCAGGTGTACACAAGTCTTTTTCAATTGTCCATAATTATAATGTGTCTAATATTTTTCCTTTTTGTCCAATTGTTTGTTTGCTGTCGACTGGTAACATACCTCGCAGATTTTGCATAAATATAATTTTTACGTTGATTTCATAAGCTAAACCTTAATTGAGCATAGGAATTTTGAAAAATTCTTTTTGGAGCTAGACTGAACCTAAAATTTTAGTGTTTTATGTGAACACATTATAAACATACAGAAAATTGCCAAAAAAATGCACAGATAATGTTAAAAACGAGGATAAACCAATCAGGATCAGTGAAAATGTAATAAAAATATAATAAGAAAGATATACAAAATAGAAGTACGTAAGGTACGTGAGATACGAAATCCATAGATATTTAAACAGTCCTCTATCATTAGCGACCCGTGAAGAGCCAAGTAAAAATTATCATGAGAAAAGTGTGTATTCCATTGTCTGAAACCTTCGGTACTATTGTCCCGTGGTTGATTCGGATACCACCGGTGCGTTGGGTGTGTGGTGTATTTACTTCGGATCTCTTTGAGAGCGCTCGTTCATGCATAGATCCCACGACTCCACACGTAGCCGGCCGGGGCTTAACCGAGGCGCAAAATTTCACGTTAACGAAATTTTTTCGACTTTTCTGAAAGATCTCGAGCTTCCGTCGGTTTTATTTCGGGCTTCGAAAGTCTGCTAACAAGTATATGGCCGCGGTACTTGAAAGTATTTGAAATAAGGAGGCGGAATGCAGCACCTTGTTCACGGACGGGGTAAATGCGGAGGCAAGCGGCAGGAGGGTGTCTGTGCTTCTCGTGGATGGTGGTGGTGGTGGTTGCCGGTTGGCGGTGGTGTTGGTGGTGGTGGTGTAGAGCGCACTAGGCACTTCTAGCTTCCATCAGCAAAGTAATTAATTTTTAATGTACTTTGCCTGCTTATTTCTTTCGTATCATGGATTTTTTCCCGTGCCTCCGGGGGTAACGGGGGTGGGCGCCAGTGGTACGGCACGGGGGAGGCGACGGTTATGAATTTCTAATGAGATTCCGCGGAGATCTGCGAGAGATTAGCGTCGCTGGAAGGTGGTACGCCGGAGGTAAAAGTGTGTACCTTGCATGTCTAAGACAGCGGCGACACTAAGGAACTGCTGGACGAAAACAAGATACCGATGATAGCCGCGGAGACAGGTATCAAAGGTGCGAATACCGTCGAATCGTTAAACGCCCGTGCACGGTCGCTGATCCACACGAAGATACGCTTGTACCCGTTCAAAATCGACTATCTTTCTTCCTCTCCTCCTTTTTATGAAGCTTGCTCTCGCATTTTTATATAATACACCCAATTCCGTGGTCTGCTGCTAGACGCATCCCCAAAGAAATCACGTAAAAATGTAGAATGTGTGTGTGGGAAGCAAAATGTTGAGTCGAAACGTACAACTCCAATATAAATCATTTTTCTATTGCAAATATATTGTAATATGTAACAATTTCTAACACTAGCAACTATTTACTTTGTTTTGTAAAACTAAAAAATGTATTTCTTCAGATTGTTAGCGATTCTTTTTTTCGTAATATACGTCTAAAGGAATACATTTATTGGATAATTCCCCATAAATGCATCATTGCAATCTCAATAATCGTACATTAAAAAATTTGAAATCCTCCTTTCTGTGGAGTCTCATAGCTCTAAAACAAATCTCTATATTTAGTTTTCATAAATTTCAACTACTTTGTTTTATTTCGTTAGATCAAGTTTGCAACCCCTTTTTTAGTTTGTTAACATTTTACAGGCGAAGCACTCGACTGACACTAAACTGTTTGTTTGCATAATCAATATTCTTAAATGACGAAAATGAAAAACAGAATTTGAAAACAGTGTACATTATTTTATAAGCGTTTTCTATTTGATTTTTGCAGAATTAAATAGCACAAAAGTGTAAAATAATGTGAGTTGCATATGCTTGTTAACTAGATTTTTCTCGTTGTTGCTTTTTTTGAGATTGGTTTTACAGAACTAACAAGTTTAAATAGAAATTTCGAACAGATGTCATTTGAATTTTACGAAAATAATCGTGTCAATGCGAATGCTTGTTTAACCCGCGTTAAATGAGAATCGTGTAAGAAAAATAGCGCGAAATTGTATTTTCGATCATTCAGTCTTTCACAAAGATTATTGTATAAGAAACTTTGTTTTGTGTTGTAATAAGACGATACGAATTTTATACGCTTATAATTGATGCGACCGAATAGGGCACATTAAAATGTAAACTCTACGGGAATATAATAGAGGCTACTTTCTTTTATCCCTAATGAACCCATTATCAAAGGAAATAACTTTCTAATTAATTCCTGTCTTCATAAATTACTCAAGAAGAATTTCAATTTACATTAATCGCTAGAGACTCCTATACCGCGTACGTGGTTGGTCGACGTCTACTGAGAACTGTATTATTGTTTGGAAGACGATCATTGTTCGAGAACATTGACGTCAAATGCGGAAAGCTTTATGTATTCTATTTAATGAAACGTACGTATGTGCATATTTTATGGATAAGAACCATATACCTGAAACGAACGTAATATTGTTGCACGTGGTCCTTAAGAATTTTCATGTAGGTTAGATTTTGTAATGTTTAATATTTAAAATTTTCTTTGGACTATTTTATAAATTGTTAACGTTTAAAAATAACTATGCGTTAATATCATTACATATTTAAGATAGTATATTTCCTTAATTACGAATATTGAATCTACTTTTACGAGATGAATATTGACTTTTTTATTGGACCCGATACAAGCAGCTAAAGCTACGAATTAGATCTAGGTGCAACCTTTCTAACTCTGAGTTAAAATGAACCCAGACCTCGAGAATCAGAAGGTGCTCCAACATTACTCACTGTAATCACAATAAAATATATATAAATTATGTGCTTCGGTCGGAACGGCAATAGAGACATTATAGTAAACCTTAATAACATCGTATAAACAAGCTACGAGGCTGTACAAAGGCATTTTCTAATCCTCGAAGTTTCGTTCTACATACAATAGGGAGGTGGAGGTCCGCTGGAACAACCTCATAGACCTCTCCGCTCGGTTTTCGATCGGTGTGCAGGTGTAAATAACTGTGTCGATGGTCCGCAAGCAGAAAGTAATACGCTGTGGGTGCACATAGTTACGAGGCTGTGCACTTTGCAGGGTAGTTTCATAAATTTTCTTATTGAACCAGGTAGAAATGAGGCCCGGTGACCGCTCGCTGCCAGGGAAAGCAGGCAGGTAGACGCGCGTTTACGGCTGCTCGGTCCCTCGCGTAGCGCACGTGCTCACACATTCACCTGCTTGCACACGGATAATAGAGGAGGAAAAGACCTCGGTGTTCCGCCTATGCGAATAACGATCCTCTAAGGATGACCATCGGTGGTCAGCTGCCCGTGTGTGAGCCCCGGCACCCCGATGGGGCCTACTCGACCTCTCGACAGGATCCTTGTCGGAGTTTTTCTTCCTAGCTGCCTGCCACGCCGTTGTTGGTGCAACGTCGCCGAGATGACTCGTGTATTAGGCACTAATTTGTTTGAGTTGATGTATAGTCCGCTTTAACTTGGTTCGCGCGCGTATAGACTGACAACAACGAACACCTGCAATTATATTTCTTTTTCTTCTGCAGCCTTAAGGTCTACCCACTTCAGTTTGCGAATGTCGCTTATTGTTAGACTTCTTTTAAAACTTGGGGGCCTGTTACAAATATTTTACTTTTCTACTAACGAGACTATAAAGATCTCTTTATGGGAGATCATTCGATAAACTTATTTTTGAAAATATATTTTAAACACAGCGTATGGCGCAATCGAAGTTCTACTATGATATCTTTTAACTCTCGCGAGTAATTTGGTTAGCGACGAACGCGACAAATAAATGCAGTGTAACTCGCAATTTAATTTACATCGCGCTCAAGCTTCAATAAGAAGTGGTGCACTCGATTCTAAGTGTCCCTTCATTCAGCATAATTAGACTCGGGATAATGCAAAATAAACATTTTTTTTTTTTGCGACAAAAGGAGCTGCATAGACATTTATCTCTTCTTTTAATAATTTCGATAAGTTACAGATAATATAATCATATTCTTAAAATTGACTAACATTCTCACTGTGTTATTTTTCACTCATTTGCGTCATAATCCGCAGTCTAATTACAATATAGATAATAAGGTCCGAATGTAATATAACTCTTATGTTTCTGATTTTTCTTTCAATCACTAAAACTGTTGTTCGTCAATAAAGCCGCGGAGAACATTTTCGCAAAGGAAGAAGTTACTTTAAACGACCTCAGGAATAATCTCTTTCAAGGACGTACAACGTTATTGGGACACCCTGTATAGCTCGACCTTAGAAGAATGTTAATCTCATTGTTAAAGTAAATATGCTTTTTAGATGAAAAATCAAGCATTGTATAATAAATTGTTGAATTTCCCTTGAATGATGTCACGAGCAAAAGATCGTTTGTTGAATTAAAATTCTGAGGAGCGTAAGAGAATTGAACGATCAATTTCTGAGTAATTAAGTGTCCAGATTATCTGGCCGCAGCCGGGAAATTTGCATTCTGTGCATCACGGGACAGCGATACTTCCTCCCAATAAAAGTGCGCAATTGTGTCTGCAGTTTCATGCGATGGGATGGCATTCGAAGGGGGATTTTACGGCAGATAACGAAGAATCTGGTGCAATGAGGAAGCAATTCAGCGTGGCACAAGAGGCTTCCGGTTCTGTTCCGTGAAGGTAGGTAAGACGATGAACATCGGTGATCAGGTGCTCGTGTATGAGTACAAACACCCCAACGGATGCACTCGACCTTTCGTGAGTACTATTCAGCCTCTTCGTCCCTTTACCTGTCCTATTGTTAACAGTGCAACACCGTTACTACGGCTCGTGCATTAGACACTAATTTTATAATCCTGGTACCGTGGAAGCATCCATGTGCCTTCAGTCTTTCCTTGTGTCTTCGGTGTACATCTCGCCCTCCCGCAGCCAGAGGAAGGCCCGAGATGTCCTTTACTGCCCAGGTCGACCATCCCACAGCTGCTTATTGACACTCTAGAACCTTCTTCGTCACTTGAATTGCACACTCGCTTGATTAGTGTAAACTCTATTAATATCAGTAATACACGCGATGACACAAATATAATTAAACGATACGTTCATTGTCTAAGGTTATAATAATCTTTGGAAAATACACAAGTAGATATGAAGGTACAATTATGTTGAATTTGTTATTAATAGATCTGAACTTAACCCTCTGATTATCAATATTTTCTGCATAAATCTGTATAATATTTTGGTAATTTTGATTAGTGTAAACTCTATTAATATCAGTAATACACGCGATGAAACAAATATAATTAAACGATACGTTCATTGTTTAAGGTTATAATAATCTTTGGAAAATACACAAGTAGATATGAAGGTACAATTATGTTGAATTTGTTATTAATAGATCTGAACTTGACCCTCTGATTATCAATATTTTCTGCATAAATCTGTATAATATTTTGGTAATTTTTAGTATGCTTTTAGTATCCTCATATGCTAGTATACTTCAAGTTCCTAGTGAAAAATAAAAAGTATCTGAAACCTTGGCGTGACTGAAAAATTACATATTGTTTCATTGCAATTATAATTAGGATCTAGAACTCATTAGTATGAGAAACCTTGTCTTTTCTGTTCTTGCATTATTAAATAAATCTCTTTGATTTTGTGTGACTTTCATGGACATTGTTGCTCGGTAACGTTGGCAGCGAGCGTGTTAATTCCACAATATTCGAAGCAGATTACGCTGCCAGAAGTGGCCATTACGTCTGTATACAGATCGAATACGCCTCCGTCCGGCACTTGAACAATCGCAAGTTCGGAGCCAAGACGCGGTGCAGCGAAATTTTCTAATATCCTGAGTTTCTGCCGATCAAACACCAATACCGATCGGACGGGCAGATAACGATAGCCTATGCTTGATGAGAATCATTTATTTCTTCCATCAGGAAACGATCTAGCAATTTCAATGTGCCACAATACGTCATTCAAATATTTACCGAATACTTGTCCGTATTACGGATGCAATTATCGACGATCTGGAAGAAAAGCGCGTATCATAGCCCCGTCGGTTAGTTTCCCTCCCGTTAGCATCCCCGTCCGCCGGCGAACCGTCCTCCTTCCTTCGCCGTGAGTCGTTTTTCACGATTCAGCAATTCCAATCTTGCCATTCAGCCTTGCCGATCGGTCAGTCTTCGGGGAACACGTAAACCCTTCCGTTCGTGCGCATTATATGTTTATCCGTCTTTATCCACTTTCCTTTTGTTCTCCCGCTCCGTTCTCCTCGCCACTCTCTCGCCCCTGCCGCCGCCCTTCCGAACGCTGACCAGCCCGACCAACGCGCGCGGTCTTTTCTTGAACGCTCCATCACAGACAACCAGGTAGTAAGCACGGTTTCCGTAGGTACAGGTACAGGTGCAGGTGCATCAACACAAACATTCGAATACCCCCTCGAGGCGGCGCGGCGGCCTAACCAGAGTGCAGTTCTGTACGCTATTTTTTTTTGTTTTTATTGTCCGGTTCAGCAGAGGACACGAGAATCGTTGACGTTTTACGAGCAGACGATTCCCCGTTATTGGAAATATACTTTATGAGCACCTTTGGCAATGAGGGGTAACGGAGCTGGTGTGTCGTATGGCTAAATCCGTTTAGACCTGGAAATAATGCAGTCATCATTTCACGGAATTGTCGTTGTAAATGTAATTGAGGACGTTGGAAAATAATTAACGTATATTAGGGGTGCTCAGAAAACTACCTGTCGCATGTACGGGACAACAAATTTTTTCAATTTCATTTTCGCAAAACCCTACATATATTGGATTATATTGTAATGAGCAATAATGCATGATATGACCAACGTGACACTCAACGTGTCAATGATCACCGAGATTACTCTGAATAATTAATTACAAGAATAATGGCAAAATAATCAATCGCCAACTCTGTTACTCGGTACATCTATCGCTAACATACATTGAGAATAATTGCAGATTAGAATGACAAACCAGTCACATTCTTACATGATCGACCAAGGGGTCGTTCGCCTTACACGACTCTCGATTCACGGTATTGTAATCGTTCTTGACCCAGACCCCTCTGTATCGGTATCAAAAAACGGCTCGTCAGGTCAGTCGGCTGTAAAAGCACGTCTACGAGAATCGTTGATTACGCTTGCAAGCTGAACAACCAGCGTGGAAGTAACGAGTAGCGAGTAGGGGGATTGCGAGGCGAGAGAAGGGAGGAGAAGGGAGCGGAGAGCGCGGAGAATCGGAGGCAGGGTGTAGGTAGCATGAAATAGGTACGGAGGGGCAATAATTATGAGACATAAAGTGACGAGCTTGGCCAGAGATCGTTCAGGGAATAAGCCTGCCCGCGAGAACGTTGAAAAGATGGACAACGTGCACGCAGAATTCCGGGAAAAGAGCGAAGGGCGGGAGGAGGGCTCGGCTAAGACAATGTTGCGCTTCTCTGAAGGTCCAGGAGTCCGAGCCATTAGCGCGAGTTCCATACCCGATGGCCGAATGCCAAGTGCCCTTCGTTTCACTAAGCTCCACGAGGGACAGGGGGTTAGGGCGAGAGAGACAGAACGATAGTGTGAAACGAAGGCTGAAGGGAAACAAACGGAAGCAGCGAGCAGGAGACACGGGAGACAGTGGCGCGGGGGGAGGGGAGGGGCGGCGGAGAAGAGAAAGTGAAAGAGAGACAGAGAGATCGAGTGCTTAAGGATGGCCCCAAGGCCTCTTGCCTTAACCTTACTCGACGAGGCAATACCTTGCCTCTTCTTTCTTCTTCTGCCTATCCTCCTCTCTTTTTTCCTCCTCCCTTTCCCTTTCGATCGGGGACTTAAATTCTGCGCGCAACGCTTTAAACCCTTTCACGCACTCCTCCACCACGGAAGTCGAGTGGACCCGCGTCGATTCCCCAGAGTTTTTCGAATTCAGATCGTGGGTACTAAGTGGAGAGAGAGAAGTTAATTGTGTATTTAAGTATGCATAATTGCCGAGCTCGCGGGTGAATGGGGATAGCTAATTACCACCAGAGGAGTCTTTTTTACTCTTAAGAATTATATGCGTATTATATAATGCCCTTAATCCGCATGTCCGCGCGGAACCTCCGACTTGAACATTCCTTTTTTCAGTACTTTTTTTTTTATTTACATTCTAGGACCGATGAATCGCGACCATTCAAACGCTCGGCCACGTTACGTGTAGATGAAGATGTCAGCCAGAAGTATTTGAACGTGTTTGAATGAACCCCCCTGGCGGACCGTCTTCTTTGTGAATAAGATGGAAGGCTATTATGAGCTCATTCAACCTTTTAATTTTACGCTTCGTCTGCAATTTGGTCGGTTTTCAGTAATTTTGTATTGTTTATGGAATTCGCTCCATTTAGTTCAGGAATCGTGTGCAATTTTATTTGTCGAGTATTAGGATCTAATTGAATGCAATTTGCCTTGGAGGTTTACGTTATTGAAAAATTAATCAAATTAAATTATTGTCTTTTATGACAATCATTAATTTGCGAATTAGAAAATCCTACTATTATTTCATTAATGAATGATATATGTATTTATGGGTTTTTAAGAAGGTGTGATCGATGTTTATGGAGAAATTGTGAATGCACGTGTGTGAAAATACAGGGTGTCCCAAAATCCCTTCAACTCCCGGAAATGGGAGGTTTCTGAGGTTCAAGCAACATTTTCCTTTGCAAAAATGGCCGCCGCGGCTTCGTTTGGTAGTTATTAACAAAAAACTCGAACCAATCAGAGCGCGGCTACAGCGGACGACTCTCGCCGAGCCGGAATCCGTTCAGTATAGCTGCGCTCTGATTGGTCCGTATATTTTGTTAATAACTACCAAACGAAGTCGCGACGACCATTTCTGCAAAGGAAAATGTTGTGTATGTTTATCGTATTACACATGTTTTTCATAGAACTTCTATAGTAAAGCATTGTTCAATTATACAACTATAAGGTATATACAAGAAAAAATTTCTGCAGTTTTTCTGTACATGATAAATTTTACCCATGGTGTTATTAGTTGACAAAACGAGTAGCTGAAGAATGGACCACGTGTGAGATGCTCCGTTGCAGTCAGAGATGAGGAATCGCGTGAACATATGTATTCAAATCTACGTAAAAATATTCAGACGTTGTCGAAGTATTCCACGGTCATGTACCCAGGACAAAAACGTGTCTTCCTTCAGTCAGTTTTCATAAAATCTTGTTACTGCACTTGTGAACAGGAAAAGTGCACTTCTTTTGCACGACGACACACGGCCTCAGGTTGCCTCTCTAACTCGTCAAAAACATAAAAGATGTCGGATAGGAAGTTTTACTACATCCATCTTGTATCTTCTCGCAACTGTAACTTATTTTTGTGTGTCGAATTTTTTCTCAAATAGGCGTTTCGAAAACGATATCCAGCACCAAGAAATTCATTCCAAATAAGTTCAAAGTTCTTTATACGAAGGTAATGTCGTCATAAATTGTTGCAAGAAAGTGATACATATAACACATTTGTGTTATATTTATATGTAATATATACTGATAAAAAGAATAGTTTTTTTGCTACAAAGAATCTGTCAGTTAACGAGAGACAGCCTTTCCTTATTTTACCTTTTTTAAAATTAGTACGTTTAAAAAATTTGTTTTAATTGTATAATACTATTTTTTACATACTGATTATTATAAAAAGATGCAATGAATTGTACGTTTCATTATTCATAATAATACTTCGTCGTTTAGTATGATTTAATGTTACTCTGATATTTGAAAAATCAAACACATGTAAATATAAAGCGTTCTCATTTGTATCAGATAAAAGTTGTTATATTATTTATACATCTCCTTCGATCAAATGTGAGAGGTCGAATCGATAGGAAAGAATTTCTAATTTTCCATCCATAATACATTTTATTATCAAAAACTGTTCTGCATACGTTTGTGCGAGAGGACATGAAAATAGTACGATAATTTCGGTCGCTTCCCAATGATTTGAATCGGAGAGAGTAAATCCTTGAATAAAATTTGTATTTCAGACGGTAGAAACTACGGTAATATTGTATTAAACGTTATCCGGAGGAACAGAAGAAATGTTGTTTTCGCAAGGCATTACAAGTGAGGTCTCGCCGATTATTATAAAAGGTGGTTAGTGTTAGCTGGGCGTGTCGTTCAATACGATTTACGGTTGTCCGGGCGTCCGCAAGGTGCTTCTCGCGACAGGTAATGCTGTAAACCAATACAGAGTTTCTTAGAACGCTGTCCTTCGGGTAAAAGAATTACTTTTGTGGATATTTGCTCGGCAGATGACAGGGTGTACACTCGGTCGAAAGTGAAAATTTTATGCCCCAATGAGTTTTTGGCGATTCGGAGGTATATACTACATACACCTTGCCAGCGACACACCATAAAGCATCCCCTGGACCTCATTGTTCGATTATTCATATTTTTTAGTTGGGGGTATCGTTTACAGTATTGTTGCCTTTTTTACTCGCTGCAAATTATTACTGTTACTTATAGACCTGAATTTTAATTACTTTATGTTCGAAAGCAACAAGTGTATTTTTTAGCCTCCCGGAAATTGCCCATAAAACTCCATATTTGGAGACTTCGTTGGAGTTGAATTCAATGGAAGGGAATTTATTGTTAATACCAGGTATACAGATTACTCATTAAAACTGACTGTGTTACACTAGTTTAATGAGAACATTAATATATATTTAGATTGTTATATAGATTTATAAAGAAGCTAGAAAAAGTAATACTATTAATTGTATACCATTTTATTGAAAATATGCACATTCGTGCACAAGGAAGTCATATTGAACATTTAATGTAGCCTCGTCAATAAAGGATACCTGTAAACACATTAGTACGAAATATTCGGCCTTGTATGACCTTGAAGGTCATGGTGTAGTATACAAATGAATTTGTCTCGACACGTGTTTTCTATTGATGTAAAAAATATACAGCACTCCATTTAACACATCGAAGATCCCTTCTATTTCTGAAAGACATAGTGCAAAAATTTAATAAAAATACATATCTCTGGTTCTTTTGTCACTTTTTTCTTATAATAGACTAGTAATAGCCTGAACACCCAGTGTACACCGATTCTCGTTGGCTGTGAAGTAAGTTTAAAATACTCGATGTTTATTAAATTTAAATTAAAGGTTGGTATTTGAAATAAATTGATTTGCTATTTCTGAATTCGCAAGATATTATTTTGGTGACAAAAAATATACATAGAACTGAATTCAGGAACGAAGAATTCGTAATTAATTTTCACTTATTTACGGAAAGATACGTTTAGTACCCATTACAGATTACAGTAACTTAGATCCACAGGGGATTAATTTAGTCATCGTTATACTAGAAAACGTTGGTAATATTTAGTTAGAATAATCTTTACGTGATCCTGTCTTCACTAATAGTTTCTATTTCATAACACATTTGCCATAAATGTACGAAATCAGTAGTAAAACGATTATTACCGCCATCCATTGGCACATTCTTAAAGCGTCGATTACAATTAGAATATTGCGCAGGGTAAACGAAGCGAACAATAGGGAACCAACAAATTAACATTGCCGTTCATACCGTCGCTCCGTTGTCATTGTTTAACGGTGCCTATGTGTGTAAGTATACGTGTTAAACGCTCAGGTAGAACGTTTGAGAGAAAATGTAGGCGGATCATGAATGAACCGTGACAGAACCTCGCGAACTCGACACCGATCCTTGAATGAATCTAACTATTCCTGTGCAGGGTTTCATGTAGGTGCAGGATCCGCATGGCAGTGCTCCATGTATGAATGAACGCAGAAATAGCTCCGCCAGGAAGTGGTGCTATAATAAATACCCCGTCTACCAGCTCCTCTCCGGATTTATCCCATCTCTGTCAACCTAATCATACATCTCCTCTAAATTGAAAGGTTCTTAATAATGATAATAAGGAAGGTCGATCCGTCTCTGTTGAACTCGGCTAATTTAATCGTTCGATTTCCAAGACAGTCTTTCCTTCCCAATCGTTTCCATGCTGCGTTGTAATATGTAGCTACCGGAGGACTCCAAATATACCCATCAACGAATGACCGTGTTCGAAGCATCCAGATATCGCGACAAGGATCGTCCGCAGGAAACTCGCTTGTTAAAGATTCACGGACCCCAACGCCGCTGGTACAGGTGTATATCTAATGCGTGAACAGTTTATTGTCGGGGACGATTGCGAGCGACGACCTCCGCTGTTCTTTGATATTCAAATCCCAGCCGTCGGAGACTACCTGCAACTTTTACAAGTTTCAATCCGACGACTACCTTTGGCCACTTGATCTTTCTCGAACATAAATATAACATTCTGAGCTATTAAACAGCGAATTACTTGCACAGCGCAGTGTAAATATTCCGTTGCACTTCGGACATTTCATTTACCAGGTATAATATTCTATCGTAAATGCCTCGAAGTGTTTCGTCCTAGACAGATACAGAGAATCCAAAGAACAATATATTTCTCATGCTCGACAAATTGAAATTTAAGCATGGAGCCTCTACTCTTATCTATTGTTTATTTTTATCTGAAATATTTTCGCAGGATACAGCGACTGGACAACTGAAGACACTTTTTTTGGTCCGAAATGTTACAAACTGAAACGTCTGTGAAAACATTGACGAATTTTTCTCGTGACTGAAACCGCGGTAGATTTAAAGATTGAAGCTTCCCCGTTACCACGAATGCGTGAAACATGATCTACGATTTTATCTAATCGAGTTATTGCGCATTGAATGAAGGGTGTACTGCCACCTCTGCCATAATTATAATCAGTGATATCAGCCATTTCAACGAAATTATATAATAATGAAAACTAATTAAAATTTACCAATTAGTTACAGCATGGCACAAGTAAAACAAAATCAAAGAAATGAAACATACTCGGCCGTTGTTGCACCTACGGCCTCCATTGCACATTTGGGATAAGTGCAGGTAACATGGAACAGCACGTAATACGGTACATCTTAAAATCTCGATAAAAAAATAATAAACTCTAAAGATGATTGAGAGGCAATAAATAATCATGCCAACAATTGACCATCGTCGAGCATCTATTGCATACTCTCACTATTAAAACTATAAAAAAGTCTAATTAATCAACACAGGGGACCTGCCGATTGAATGAATTCTAACAGTATTTATTGATTAACAATTCTGCCATAGAAGATTGTTGACTGCGCGAATTACCACTAGGTTTACGGAGCATTGAAAGTATTTTACATTACTTTATTTATCCATTCTAGCCACTTTTTAAATAGTATACACCGAAAGAAATTGCCGAAGAATTCCTCGTAGTAGCATCTGTGCAATCTCAATAATCGTACATTAAAAATATCAGAGCCGTCATTTTACTAGCGTTGAGATCCGATAGGAGGTCGCGACAGAACGTATGTTAGATTGTCAGGGTACGCGTGAGCGTGAAGAATTTCTATTTACACGTCCTCGGGGCAGCAATCTCGGTCCGTGCAACCGGATTCAAGTTACCTTTCAGCGGTTCGTCACCGGACGATCCCGTGACACTAGTTGCCAAGCGAATTTATCGTTCGCAGGACGCCGGGCCGTGCCGCGCCGGGCCAAGGAGTCGACGGACAGCGGACGGGTTTCTGGGGTATAGTTCCATCGTTAAGGAGCCGGAGTGGTTGTGGGCTGGATAGGGAGATGGTTTAGGGTCCATACATAGAAGGAGCCGGGCACGTATAAGGACGGAACGTGTGGGGTATTGACTAGCCGGCTGGTCCCGGCAAGGGTTGCGGCTAAGACGGAGCAGAAGAGGGACGAAGAGGGCCCGGTGTATCTAAAGGAAACGGAAGGAGGTGGACGGTAAGCAAGGGAGAAACACAAGGCGAAAGCGAGAAAGCGAAATCGGAAGAGAAGACCGAGAAGGAGGCGGAGAAGGAGGAGGAGGAGGAGGTGGTGGAGAAGGAGAAGGAGGAGAACAGCTGGGAGAAGAAGAGGGAGCGAGGAGAGTGATCTCTCTCATTGCTAAAGGTGGTTCTAGGTTGGAGGGATGAGACGCGTAGTATAGGGTGGTCGGGTGGACTACCTAAGACTGATATGGATTGTAGATTATTCTGGACCTCGGGGTGCGGCTTGGCCAAGGGTTAGTATCTCAGAACCCTTGGCGTTTACCTCTACCTCCTCTCTTCTTCTGCCTCTGCCTCGTTCTCATCCCGCGTTACCAAACCTCTCGGCGTCCACTCACACTATCCCTTCAACATCCACCGATCTCTTCGTGCTTCCTACCAACCCTCCGCGCTGTTGCCCACCACCCACCTCGCGGCTTCTCGCAGTAGCAGTTCGTCTGTTCCGACGTGGCTAGGCCTGCGGCCGATTACATGCCTCTCCGTAATCCGATGTTGCGCGAATCCCGCGTTTCAGGTCAATTCCCTGTGTTCTCGAAGATTCAAAACCTGCGGAATTTCCGTGGCAGACATTTACTGATCAGATCGCTGCATAACTGATCCTGTTGTATATTATATACGGGGTGGCCCATTTTATCAGTTTCCACCGGAGCTACGGTACCGGACGTATCAGGTGTTCGCGTTCAGTCTCACTCTCACTGTCACAGATCTTACGCGTCCCTGCGTTGCGTGTTAAAGTAAATATGGGTATTTTCGTACACAGTATACAGCATACAGAAAGTAGTTAAACACTAAATGTCCAATTCTGAATAAATCGTTGATATTTAAACTGTGATAATCAGACTGCGGATGTTCATGCAAAATAAAAATTGTTTGTACAAGTTCCAAGAGTGGGAAGCCAAATAGAAGAGTCTTTCTTTCTTTAATTGGTCCAAGGAGTTGAAAATAATGTACTGACATACCTAAATTTTTTTAATTGTTCCACTGCTTTGAATTGCACATACCCAATTTCGTCATAAATGTATAACATCCACAGTGATAATTTCGTTGAAATTCATAGTAATGAATAGATTGCGGATAGTATTTTGTTGTTTTCAGTGTAAAAAAGCTATTAGGGGTTGAAATGAATTTTTATTTAACCCCTGCTTCCCATAATCGCTGTTGAACATTTTTATTTTGCATAAAGATCTGCAGTCTAGTAATAAATAAATAATTGTATTTGCATAAAAATTTCATTGTTGTGACCTTAATTTCCAAGGAAACGGTAAAAATGCTTACTGCGAGTTGTTCAACTTCGACTTGTCATGAATTTTCAACAAGTGATCGACTTATTAAAAGTTTTCCATTATGATCTTAGTCATAAGTATAGTTACCGAAAAACGTTAAGTCTTCTTAATGATACAGTAATTTTACATATACTTTTTCAAGGTTTTTCAACGTTAAAAAGTTACAGGAGATTTTATAGTTTCTGTTATGTTCATGTGAAAATGTGAATCGCTGTATTTTCAACAATAGTGCACGATATTGTACAATATTTTCTATTATAGCAGAATAAAGGATATTCGAACCTCTTTTTATAAACTCGGTATCGTTTACATAATTACAGTGGAACGTAACTATCTCTCAAGATAGTCAATTGAGACACTCAATTGTTTTGTTCTCAACTTTCACGAGCCGTACATTACATACATTAGTACAAAAGAACAATGCAAGAGTTTTTCTCATTCACAACGTTCCGAATATTTTATGTTCGACGATATTCACTAAGAAACCCTTCTATCTTATTTACCTTTTAAGATCGATGTCTATAGGCATTTGGCTCCTGTTCCTTTGGCTGGCAGCCACTCTAAAAGATCCAGTGCTTCAGTTATTGTAATCGAGTAAAAAGAAATAGTGTGGACTGTCAAGCGATCTATTAATATTTTTGTATGAGAGGCACTCTCGTAGATAATAGAATTTACATACAACCGAGGCGCAATCTAATCATAGCGTAACAATAATCACTGTAACAGGATAATCCGAATCGAATAAAGTCAGAAAATGTATGAACGGTTATAAGATTCATGAGGGGAGATAGGACAGTAAATTGGTGTCTCAATCTTCATAAATTTCTCCAAATAGATTGTCGATACTAAAGTCACCAACTATTAGATTATTCTTAACAAATGTTACCAAAAGATGTTCGACCGGTCATGGGGGCCGCTAAGGCTGTTACGTCGGTTTTCCTTATAGATCACGCATCCCCAGCTCTCTATTTTTACGGTTGGGCCCGCGAAGTAGCGGTGCATTGTTAATGACGGTTGATGACAGTTGTTACAGCTTAGTTGGCGACTATTAGTTTCTCGTGTACCTGGTACGCCTCGGCACACGCTCGGTAATTACGTGTACGTTCCGTCGACCGGTGTTCTAGAACGTAAAGCTGCGTATACACTAGCCAGAACAAGCGACGAGAGACTCAAGGTGGATGCTTTTGATGATTTTTTAATGGATTTTTCAACGTATTTCTTGGGGGTCAACGTTAATATTTTATTGGACCTAATTTAAACTAGTTATTAGAAAATTAGATGTTAATAATAATAATAAATTATATTATTATATTAAATTAGAATATTAATAATAAATATTAGAATATTAGAATATTAATAATAAATATTAGAATATTACAATATTAATAATAAATATTAGAATATTAGAATATTAATAATAAATATTAGAATATTACAATATTAATAATAAATATTAGAATATTAGAATATTAATAATAAATTATAAATTGATGTAAAGAATTATAATTTAACATTTGTTATTTGGACTTGATATAGATGGCTAATGATTTAAATTTGCTACTAAAAAATGAAAATTTATATGGAATTATCGAAATTCTCTGTATGGAAGAACACTAAATAAAATTTGAGTGAGCAATTATTATCTGTATCTGAAAGTTATCATTTTTCAGTTACTTAAAAATTGTGAGAATCTTCCCGTCAATTTTTATCTAAATGGTCGCAATAAGTCATTTCTCTGAAGAAAATAAAAATATGTAGTATAGACAGTCATTTGATTTAAATGATGCAATTTACGCTTCGAAATCGCCGGCTTTTTATTCTACAAAACAACTGCGACATGTGTGCAAACATTAGCTTATTACACCGGAAACAATTACAGAAATCTTCAGTTAATTGAATATACATTAGATGTCCTTGGCATCGATTTTGAAAAGATACTTCTGAGAAAAATGCATAGCGTTTTTATACGTTCTTTTTATGCATAGTCACAATTTCTAAAATTTTTCAATGAAATTTCGAGATACGTTTATTATTACACAAGTAATTTGTTTTGTGGATAGTATATCTACATAAATGCATTTCTGGAATATTCATTATTATGACCTATCTAGGAATATGTAATCCCATCAATGAACAAATTTAAAAAGATATGAAAAAATATATGACCGAATTTATTTATGAACAATGAGTGCAGGAATGTTAATAGCTAAGAATATTGTTTTCTAGATAATGTTCAATGGTATTTTCATTATAGAATAAAGAAACAGGCGTGTCTTAATTTGTGCATTAACGAAAAATTGTTATAAATAAAAGGCGTACATTTACACATTTATCAATTACTGAATTCAAAAGTATCTTACCTGATTTAAGGTCTAATCCATTAGATTTCTATTAGCAAGTCTAAAAAAATCATACAAAAATTCATATTATGAAATAGGTACAAGTAAATACAATATAAAGCATAAGTATCCAAAAACCGAATTCGAAGAATCAAAACTGTTTGATCGAATCAGACTTTCGAAATTATTATTACTTTTCGAATACTTTATCCCTTTTAACTCAGGACTATTCGAGTCACCGTAATTTTATACCAGTCAAGTTTCGCACAAAACACTTTACTCGGATTTTAGAGGTATAAGCGCTTCCGTGTATTCTGCAATAGATATACTGGGTGCTTTCTAAATCGCAGTCTAATTGGGAAGTCAACTATTTAACATGATAAAATGAAGTGCAATAAAATTCATATGACACTTTGTTTAAAAAATAACTGTCTTTGAAAAATAAGGTACACATGCTGACGAATAGGAATTTGAGTGGTGTGTCTGGTCACAACTCACCGTTTCTACTTGTTATATGACTACATATAGTGAATAACAATAAATCCTCAACTACTAAACTGTATTAAATTTGTTATTATAGTGTATGTTAGATTATCGAGGTTACAAGTAATAAGTTATTGTTATTACTAACACGCGTGTAGGAACGAAACATAATTATTCGCGTACTGTATCACACGTGAAAAATTAATGAAAAATCCCATTATACATTTAATATTAATTGAAAATCGCTTCCATTTTTATGCGACTATTTTTCATGCACGTGAACTTGAATATATAAATTAAGTGTGCGCATAATTTTTAGTCGTTTTCCTAATTGTCTTTTATTTATTCACAATATACGAAAGTGGTGGATTATGACCATTATAATTCATGAACTGTTAAAAGAGATTAAAAATAAAGGTACAGTTACGTACAAAACTTGTTTCATCGTATCATGAACAATGATCGTGAAGAATCTTCAATGAAACAGTGATCGTTAGCGTGTAAATATTTCCTTTCTGTCACAGTACGTCAACTTTGCATTAGGTATCGTTTGCATTGTGCTGTAGTGTGAGCACAGCTTAACGCTCTGGCAAAAGCGGCTCCTGAACGCAGTGACCCGCGTTGTGTACGCCGAATAAAATTAAAAACCGCTTACATAAGACACAGTTTTTTACTTTGAACCCGGGCCCAGCTTGTGCAACATTGTTTGATTTTAGTTTCTTGCCTGTTCACGTTTAGACAGCACCTCGCGATTCCATTGCAAATTGAATTCCATTGTACGGCTACTTTTACAATTGACACTATTATCAGATCCTCCTGTGCACGACAGTTTTCAAGTATTAGATCGTATCAGGCCCAGCAGAACGTTCCCATATCTTTTTGCAGTCAGTTAAGTGGATTTCGCCATTAAAATGATTTCCATTACGTTCAACAACCTGTTCCCGGCATCGCTCGAATCGCATACACTCATCGGCAAAAGTTTAGAAACAAAACAATTCTAACGAATGTTACGTGTCTGTAAACTTTACCTGTGTGCTTCCACACATTTATTTCGTGGAGCGATAAGCGTACGTGCTTCACTTTTTATCAGAGTGTTTTTCAGTGTAAATAACAAAAGAAAACATGTTATGCTAGTCATCCTTCGTTACACTGTTTCTGTACTTCTGACGGAGAATGTATTTGTGCGTGTCTTGACTGCTTGGCTGTAAAGTAATATGTTAAACTACTGAATTGTGGTGTGAATAGCGTTCATTTCAGACATTACAGAAGTGACAAGTAGTTATTGTCTAACGATATAACAGCAAAAATATTTAAGCTCACCCAGAAGGTTAAGAATGATTAGAAGTGTGCAACAGACGTTTCTATAAATATGTTAACCTATTTCATTAGTGACAGTGAAATGTAATATTTGTACATGGTACTTGGCATTTATGCCAACTAGGTGAAATATAAAACATATCGTCATGTTGTGTTCAACGTGAAAAGACTATTGAGGGATGAAATGAATTTTTATTTAACTACTGCTTCCTACAATCGAATATTCTTATTTTGCATAAAAAACCGCAGTTTAGTAATTGTATAATTACATATTATATTTGTATCTATTTTAACAAAAAGAAAAAAAAACTGAAAAACTAAAAGATTTGTGCTTGAGATTAAATGTTACACTATTAATAATCTAGTACTCTTCAATTAATTATAAAAATTCATTGAACCCCTGAAAGAATAGTTACGTTAAACTATTATACATTCCAATAAAATTAGGTTTTCGATCGTCAAAAGAAAATTGACATCGTTCCATTTCTCACAGTAATAGTTTTCTGTCATGTTTGTAAAACACGAAAGTTCAATTTACCGAGCTCACGTATGTCATGAGAGTAGACGCACAGAGAGGTGAAAGTTCACCGGAGGAAGTACCGTTAAAAACCACGTATTAATTTCAAACGTGAAATAACAGAGTACGCGGGTCGTCTTAAATCATGTCGCAACGCGTTGCAAACTGTATCAAATCCGAATTGTTAACATTCGTGGCTCCGTGTACACGCTCGTCCGCGGTTAATCGTCGTTTCCAAGTCCACGAAATGAATTAACGTAATCGTTGTATCGCGAAATCATTATTAGGTTCTATCGTGTAGAACGGTGCGCGCGTACGAGTAATTGTGCATTACATGGTAATCACGCGGGCTCAGCGTACGCGAGGCTATCAATTGGGAGTAAATCCGTGAAAGCCATTATTACTTATCGTGAAATCGTTTATCCTAACCGATTCGTTCCGCCTATAACTCCCTACCAGCGAACCCGGTGTAACAATTACACGTGGCTGTTGCGAATAAAAGATCTACATCGCTCATAGATGCCTGTGTAGAAAGGTTTCAGAACTCACTGACACGGATAATACACACGGCAGTGAGGTTTACTTTTGCGAGGATTGACCGGCGCAGCACATTGTTACAGGAGATTAATATACTTTAAAAAGGTTGCCGATTAAGAAACAGATTGAATGTTAGATACTTATTTATTAATTTATTGGTAATCAATGGAACGAGCTCCGAAACACTCGAGTGACCTCCTTCACGGACTACGGTAAACCATTAGGGGCCTCGGACTCGAAATCGATTGTTTCTACGAGTTATTAATCGATGCTCGATTGGTGTATGAGGATCGTCTACAATGGACTCATTTAATTGGTTTACTCGAGGCCGAAATAGCTTTTTCTTCTTTTGCGGCACTAACGATTCATTTCCAGTAGTCCTACACTGTATCGTTATGATACTATCATTTAACTAAACACTCGGCGAATTAATTAAATCTTATCTACGTCGCTTCTGTTAATTATAAACGGCACGCAATTGTTGTGATCGTATTGGCGAGGTGCGGATTGCGATTTGCAATTCAAAAACATTGTTTAAAGGGTTGAAGCAAGTTCTTTGATATCTTTTTATATCTTTAGACAATTGATATCTTTTTATATCTTTAGACAATTGATATCTTTATTGATATCTTTAGACAAATGATATTCAAATTCATTAAGCAATTATCCTAGATATTCGTGTGAACTGAACCTAAACATTTATTCATCGGCATCGATATGTTAATCGATGCAAATCGATATAAAACTATGAGAATCGTCAGAAAATTTGTGAACGGAACATTTCTTCAGGTGGAGTTTAATAATTATTTATTATTAATCCTGCGGATATTGCGGTTCTGAAAATTCATTCTAGTCGAGGTGGAACTGGAAGATACATTAATTTGAAATTTGAATTGCAATACTTATCATTGCAGACAAAATATTTTATTAATATAAAATATATAGGAGGAAGTAGCCTCGATTGACACATATACTTGTACCTTCAATCTTTATTAGTTTCATATTTCAATATTATAATATCATTTACAGTTTTTTGTATAACGTTCCAAAACATTACTGACCTTGAATGACCTCGAATAACCTTGAAGTTCATTGTGTCGTATACAAATGAATTTGTCTCGACGCACAGTTTCATAACATATAAAAAGTGTATATCATTTCATTTAAAAAATTGATCACATTCATTTCCAAAAAAAAAAATAGTGCGAACCTCAAAAAGTTAGCTATTTCTGCTCAAAAAAGAGAAAAAGTTTTACTGTTACGTCTTTCAATTCAAGTTTTTCAGTTTCTAATAATAGACTAACATTAGCCTGAACACCGTGTCAAACGTATACTTGTCCGACGTCAAGCTACAAACATTCCTAAATAATCATATAATCATACGGTGGCAAAGCAATCGAGTCTGAAAATGCAAAAAATCCCAAAAACTCAATACCGCGACTCGGAACGTGGAAGTTGCGAAACAGCGTTGGGACACGAGAGCCAGATAAGGTCGGAGGTAATCCTCGCGTTCGTTCAATTCGAGCGAAGGGCAGCTATCCGCGTTCCTCTGGCGAAACGGAGGGGTGAGTCTCGCAAGGGTTGAAGCAGCCGAATGCACACCGTGAACGGGACAAGAATAGGAAAAGCGTGCTCGGTGTCGTGGACCGGGGTGATGCCACGCATGATCGTCGTTCGGAAAACGTTCGAAAGGCCCGTGCGGTTGTACCTGGACGCGGTTCTCACTCTCACGGGGCAATCTTTCACATTCTGCGCATACTTGCGCCCACCCAGGCCATTCTGGCAGATAGGTGGTATAACCGAGAGAGGCGAGCCTCGAGCCGAGTCAAGTTCGAGCTGCATCGTAGAAGCCTTGGCAGTTTCGCGGAAGCAACAAGCTGTTTATAGCTGCTCCTTGCGCTCCTCCCTCGGCTCCCTCGTTCCCTTCTACGGCCGGCGGACAATGCCGGTGTTGTTGTTGTTGCTGTTGCTCCTTACGCGCAACGTCTTCACGGATCGGTCCTCCTGCACCGACATACTCTCTCTCCCTCTCTCTCTCTCTCTCTCTCTCTCTCTTTCTGCTATGCTAGGGTACGTTTCAGCGAAAGAGAACGAGGGTAGAAAGTAAGGAAGACGGAGTGTCAGGATTGCAGGAGAAGGAGAGCGGAGGGGAGGGATCACGAGGGAGCCCTCCAGGGAGTAACCTTCGGCGCGAACAGCGTGCCAAGTGGCTGTTTACATCAATTTTATCGCCGATTCCTGAACCCCGCTGTCGGGACAGATTTCACGCGCTCACATCTCGGCGCATCGCATAAATTGTCGTGCACGCGCGCGCGAAACCGCGTGCCCCAGGAAATAGCAGCGACGACGTTGGGACAAGGGGTAATCGCGGTCTGCTAATTACCGTTAACCAGGTGTTCCACATTTTTCGGCCGGGAAAATCGAATTTGAGATTTTACGTGTTGTGTTCCTTTGTGGGATTTGTATGTATGCGATGACTAGACTGCGGAGTTTTATGCAATTTTCAATTTTTATCACGTACAGTATTATTTTCAGTGATAGTAGTGTTCGTAGAACTGAAATGAATAAAAATCGTACTGAATTCTGACATTTTCTGGAAATTTTCAGAAGCCATAAATGCATAAAGATCCGCAGTCTAGTGATGACTTTATGCATTTATGACAAGAATGAACGAGATATAATACTGTGGGGATATCAGAGAAATTTAGGAATGATGTTATAATATCCAATACTCTTCCTGAAAATCATTAATAAACATAAATATTTACTAACAAATTATTACGCATTTGAATGGGCGCAATGATCAGCCTATTCTTCACTTTGTAGCCTCATGTTTCCATATTGTAAAATATTTCTAAAATAGCATGTTGATAATAACGACGCTTAACACTAAACCCACCAGCACTGGGCGAATGACCCGTTCCAAATTTTTAATCCAAATGATCAAATAGATACATTTAATAGAGCAGACATTATAATATGGACCGCAAAAAGTTCACATAAATTTAATCTTATTATTTTCATAAGGCAAAATCTACCGGGTACTTGTAACGCTCGGCAGATTTTGTGTTAAATTTGTATTAATTATGTATTAAATATTCTTTTAAATGTAGATAACAATTGATAAAAGTTTTGAAGTTTCATTGGTCCACGAATAGAAGCCGCACGTTTCGACAGTGGGACCACGGAGGATCTTCGAGCCGTGTAACGCGAAGTAGAGATATTATGTCTTAGGTAGTGGCACGTAGATCCGGTAGATCCCTACAAGCTTCCATGCTACTTCTTTACGTGGAAGATACATACGTTTACTTCCGATAGCTTACGACCCGTGTACTCATGGAAGCCATATTACTACGTTTTTTAAAGTGAAATTAAGTCGAAAATTATTTAGAACGCACTGTCATTGATAATTGTGTTGCTAGAGAATAGTTTTCTATAAATGAGCTTCTATCAGCAGGAACATTCAACAGTGCCTAAATTCTTGGTTTAGTCAATGCGCATATAGGTGCTTTTTTAAATTTTATTTAGATCGCACTTGAAAATATTTTACCACTCTAATCTACGTTATATTTAGTTTCTCTTGGCGAATCGCCACGTTGCATGACATATTGAAAGATACGACTCAGATCTGACGCATCTCTTTCTTGGAAGATGTTTTCGTTTCTGGCAAATTGCCCTCGTTCGATTCATTACAGTCATGTTTTGTTTTCAATCTGAGAAGAGTCGTGCCCGGTAGAACATGATTTTTGGACAGGTTCTGAGCCTTAGGATTATCGAGAACATGAACGACAAGAATAAGTAGGTGCAATTACAAACAGAAGAAAGATTAAAAGACTTTCAGGATACTGATATATTATTTCCAATATATTAAAATTATTAATGAAAGATACACATTCCTCCTGTATCTTATTATTCATACATAAATTTTTTATTTTGCACGAGCAGTCTAGTTAAACAATTCTGTTAATTGAAAAGCAGCTTATTCATGAAGCACTAACAAAATATAACAACGTTTCTGAATAGCGCACGTAAAATTAATTTGGTTTTTATTGAGAAGAATGTGAGATCACGATCAGCCAGGAAAATCTACTGTTTAAAAATATTTCAATTCGATAATGCTCCTTCGAAACTATATTTCCTGAACGTTTCACTTACAAATTGATAAAATTAACAAAGTTATGGCTTGCGATAGACGTCTACTCCGGCGGCGCCTATAATAATGTTTGAGGCTTTAACCGCGTGTTTCTCGAAAAGGTGTGCCCCAAAATCGGTAAGCAATATTTCCGGAAAATTAATTAGCCGATTCAAACAAAACGTGAACTTCATAGAATGATCTAGTTTTCGTCTTTTCAATCGTGGCAATCGCAACGCAGTAATACTTACATTTAAAGAAATGAATTTTTACAAAATAAACATCGTTTTAACTATATACAAATCTATTTAAATATCTTTCACTATCGAAATGAATTGCAATAAATACGTCGCTTTGCACATCGATTATATTATCAAATGTCGATATATAATAAATCGATAAACATCGATATATTATCAAATTAAACGAAAGTAAGTTCGTGACTAAGAATGATTTTTCAAACCTTATCGTCGCTTCTCCGAACTACATTGGAAAACATCTTACAGATTAATTGCATGGCTAACATCATTACACCGGGCTACATGTCTCGCCAACAGTATGCCAAAAGCGTCCCCGACCGAAATGCGAGTGAAATTTTTAATCTTGTTAGCCCCGATGCTCTGGTTTCAATCGTGACCTATATGTATAATCGACGAACATTTCAAACGGTTGCAGTACATATATGCAACATTCTATGATCCAACTGGATTATCTTATCTTTGATGTAGAAAACGTGGACACGCGTCAGAATACACGATCCATCGAAAACAATATTCATCTCTCGTCGTCGTCGTCGTCAAAAAAAACAGACAACTGTGCGTCAGACGCAGTGAGTATCGCGAATCACATAAAAGAGGAGACATCTCTTTAATCAGTTTGAGTATTGATGTTAATAAGCTCAATCCTCCCCTATTTTCTTAACGTAAACATAAGGATTTAACTAGGATCTTTCTGCAGATAAATATGAATTAATATTTTTCCCTAACGATTTGAATGCAGTGAAAATAATAGTTTTTCGTAATGGTCAGGTGTACATGAATTTATGGAAGGATCTGTAAAATAATTGCAAGCGACGTTGCAATTGCATCTAACAGGAGCAAATTTATAGTATAATACTTTGCAACCGGATTAATCGTCATCTGTCCCCTGCGACAAGATTAATCTGCCTGTTTCGTCATTTTCACGAATGGTCAGTGATCGAGTGTTAATCTGACACACTTCCGAATTTACACGCAGCGTCCCACGCGTCCACCCTCCTCAAAAAAAAAAGAAAAAGAAAACACAGAGACAACTATACTTCGGTGGGGCATCGGGTCTCGCGAGTCGCATGAAAGGGAGGGACGTCTTGCGAGTAGAGACGTAGCCAGAGACAGAGACCGCAGGCCGGGGGTAGATCGTGGATTATTAGTCGCAAAGGAATTCATCCTCCGAAAGGATGAAGCCGGCAGACACGACAATCAAAATCCTTCCCCGAAACTTTATCGATCGGCCGCGCGCCTCGCGTGATTCATGTACTCGACATGCAATTCCAGATCACCCTTGCGGAGTGTCCAGATAACAGAGGGACATGTCCACGGCCGTGGCGTACGGAGAAGCATGCACCGATGACCAGGGAAAGATGATAAAGGGAGACGAAAGGATCGAGGGAAACCGCCGACGGTGGGAGCGAGAGGGCCGGCGAGTTTGGTATACGCTCGCATCGCCCGCAACCCGTTGCATCCCTCTATCTCGGAGCTAGTCGCTGCTATCCCCCTAAACCCCCCGCGCCAGGCCAGAAACCCGTTGCACCCCGTTTCCACCCCCGCGTACCGCTGCCCGGCCGTTCGTCCTGGTGTACACACCAGCGTCGGGATAGAGGGTTGCTCGGGAGCCGATCTGGGACGTGTGCTGGGCAGAGGCGAATACGAAGGTGGCCGCGTAGCGGGGTAGGTAAGTCGTAAGACGGTGAGCGAGAGGCCAGACCAGGTCCGGAGTGGGACGGGAACAGACGTACAGATATACATGCACACGGTACATATAATAGAGAGACAGAGAAATGGCGAGAAGAAGAGGGACGGGGGGAGGGGGGGGGGTAGAGGGGTAGGGGGGAAGGCCGATGAGACGAATAAGTTGAAGCGAGACGGTATTCCGAAAGACGGCACGGCATGGCATGGGGATCCCGCGGTAAGAGACGGACAAGGAGGAGAGCCCGGCTCGAAGGATGAACGGGAGAAGGAAAGGAGGAGTTGAAGTAGGTGGAGAGAGCGGATCGGCAGAGTAGGAGGACGAGGTGGAGAGGTGGAGGAGGAGGAGGATGGTGGAGGAGCTGGAGGTTCGGGTAAGAGAGCGAAGGGAGTACCGTTAATTCCCCGATACAATGCTCATATCACCTTCCCCTCTCCCTGACCACCCACCGCCGCCACCTTCGAATCGTCCCTCCCACCTTGCAGGTTCGCCTCGCGGACGTTCCTTGTCTTACTGGCAAACTTAATCGATATTTCACAGTTTCTTACCCCCTCCGGACCCTGATCTGGCATCCTTTGCCTCCTCGGGTCCTTAGACCGGCTCTCCCTCCAGCTCAGCCGCTCTTCGTGTCCGGCCGCAGAAGGCACGAGAAGGAGAACGATACCGTTCGTCGAACAGAGACGAGGCCAGGCATCTTCCTTCCCTCCAATCGCACTTCCGAGAGCAGCATGGGGCAGCGCCGGAGCGCGCGGCTGCTGCCTGCGGGAACGCTGTGTACGAGTTGCAAATATCTATCTGCATATTGTATTACACGTCACGATAATGTACGCCCCCGGCTAGGACCTTCCCTCCCCCCCCCCCCCCTCAAACGTCTCCTTTTTCTCCCTCCACTCTTCTCCTTATCTGTCCTGCATCCTTATCTTTCGCCGCTCTTTTTTCTTATGTCCAGGCTCGCTTCCCCCACAACCCGCCAATAGCAATTAGCTCCGGTACTTCTGTTAATAAGCTCATCGTCATTACTTCCCTATTTTCGTGACGTAAACACAAGGATTTAGTTGCTCCCCGACGCGTTTACCTACGCTTAGATTGCTAACCCACTCGTGGCCCTTTTGGGATGATCAGATGAACTTGTCGATAAATTTTTGGTAACGTCTGCGAAGCAGATGGCTGACGATGTTACGATTGCATCTAATAGAATGAGGCGTAACTAGATTAATCGTTATCTGTCTCGTGTGTTAATTAACCATTTTCATAGGAGGAAAATGTATGTTTATCGGATACCTACGTTTCGTTAGAATTCTATTTCAATTTAAAAGTTGTGATTGATCTCTGCGTTTAGTAAATTATATTCAAATTCTTCGCAACGAGTCTGACTCGCTGTTATGTGCTACGAGAAGAAGTTTCGGATGCAAGCAACGAGGGTAAATTGGTGCGGATAGTATCTAGTGAGATGTCGATTTATCTTCTGTAATGTGCGTCAAGTATTATACAATGATTTACTATCATGACCAAGATAATGTATTGCTTGTAAGGAACAAATCTTCAACTTCTTGAACGAAGAGATTTGTTAATGAAATAAGCAGTTGTAGTAAACGGGTTGATAAGGTCATGTATTTCTACGTTATTAATATAATATTGAAATGAAGGATATAAATTCCCCACTGATATTTTCATTCTTTAATGCCACCCATTTTAAAGTAGAAGAATATTTAATGACTCGTACATTAAGCTGATAATACAATTTTAAAATCAATGATTACAGGCACAAATAGCAAATTGAAATTATGAGATAGTATATGGAAATTCTAGACTTGATTTTGAATTTTTATTTTGAATTGTTATGAATAATAAATCATGTCATGTCACTATACATACGAATAGAATCTTCGATCAGTAGAATAGGAATGATGGTCAGACAGGCTGGTCAGTCTGGTCATCACACATATTTCTTTAAGGCTTTCGTAGAAAGTAAAGTTTAATATTATTTCTATTTTCATTACGCTCTATAAATTAAATTTTAAACTTATAGCATTTTAGCATTTAGCATTTTATACTTACATATTTGTAAGAAAATATAAATTTTATATATTTTGTATATATTTTATGGTTTTGGATTTCCAATTTCCCAAACAATATTGTGTTTTCAAAATTATGAATGAATTAACATTTAGAAAATATAGAAATCTACAATGATGAATGTTGAAATCTATAGTGATGAATGTACAGTGTACAATGATAAATGTACAATGACGACTGTCGAATGCGTCTGTTTTAAAATCTAACTTTCTTAATATAAGGGTTTATACCCTCCATTATTTGTCTTTCTCTTCTGCCCGATTTCTCCACAGTTTGATATTCGAGTAAGCATAGCATCGTTCATTTAATCGTCAAGAAAGCACGCTTAATTCTTTACTGGTGAACGTAATGACGAGGTTGTCTCATTATCGTAATTGGACGGTACGGGCCCCTGATTGGCCAAATCGGGACGGAGATCAGCATAAAAGGCGGTAATTGATTGTTCTTCAATAGCGAACGCGTTACCTGTTAATAAAATGAATTTCTGATTCATGGGATTCAGGAGTGTTGCGAAGTTTTATTATGCTTGAACTGTCCGACCATCCATTTCTACATTTTAAGTTTGTAAAGAGTGAACATTGAAAGTAAACATAACAAATAAAATGGTGACATGTGCGTTGACTAGTATTATCTTGAGATCATGTTTCCAAGAAATTCTTTATCAAGAATGAAGATTTGATGGTATAAACAAGTTTTACTAGATTAACAAAAAGGTTGCAGGTTTTTATACATTTATTACGTCTGATAAGCCATTACATATGGGAAAACGTTTAGATTAATTAGTTAAAATAAAATGACTGTGTTTTAGTTCTTGTAATCAATCATTTATAAAAGTGAGAATTAATATGAAACTCCAACGTTGATTACTGACTAAATTTTACTGAAAATCTGCATACTTCTGATACAATTATGCAGTATTTACTTCAAATTGTTTCCTTATATTCTTTATGCTGTCTTTTTAGAAATTGGAACAGATGAGTTCCAGTTCATATGGCAACCATTTGTCAGAAAATTGGAATTTTTAAATTCGACTTTAGTTGCCTACTTTACAGAAAGTTTCGGAAGAAATTAACGGAGATATTCTTGGTACCATGATCACAGTTTCCAAAAATCTCAGTCATTTTCAGCAATTTTGCAGTGCAACTCGCAAGGATCATTGTTGCAGAGATAATATAATTTCCCTCGGCAACTATTACATTACTAGTGGTTGAGATATAATTTTCTGCATTAAAATTCTCCATGTTTATTGTTATTGTCCCAAGATGTAAAACATCGTAACATCTTTAAATCCCATAAAAATGTAATTTTACAAGGTAATTGTTTAAAGCGGAATAGAAAGGAAAATTCGTTCGGCAGATGAAAGCTCGATGAATAGCAAAACGCGCTGACGGCTAGAAGGGGTTGAACGGCCGATATTCACACCACGGGTTTAATACGCCATTTATAGTATTAAGACATTTAAACGTAATTTCATTGGAATAGCAATATTCTAGAGACGACATCATATAGGTATTACTAAATATTTCATTGAATTAATGAAGACTTCAGTAGACAGACCGCGATATCACCGCTCGTTCTTTAATCAACGTTAATTGGGTTCGCATCCGTCAAGAAAATGAAATTTTTATAATGTGTCTCTCGTATTTTACCGTTTAACCGATTGTTCGATTGAAATAGTCATTCTTGAAATATACAGCACGCTAAATAAGGCTATTTCGAGCGCACGTGTATTGCGCATTTCAAGGTAGGGGATTAATTGGTCGGACTGCTCGCAGACGTTATCACCGTTTATGTTCAAACATCTTGCGCGCATAGATCAATAGCATTAACAACTCACACTAATGGTCACTGACCGTTTTGTATAAATATTTACGCGTTCTAATCGCCGTAATCTGCGTTAAACAGTGTCAGCATCGACTGTGCTGCTGTTACAATAAATTTATTAAAACAAAAAAAAAAAAGAAATTAATTACATTCACAAAATTCGATATTTTTATCATGCTCGTTAAATTCCCTTTAGCATTACTTATAGTACGAGTGACTAAAATAATTAAATATTTTGTCAACGTTGAAATTGAATGAATTTTATTTATGCAGAATAAAAATGGTTCAAATCAATTTCAAGAGACCATTAATCGTACTATAATCATTATAAAAATCAGCAACAATGGCAAATTTATCAAAAATGATTAGCATACGTTGATGTTGACTAAACAACGAAGCATTCTTTCCCTGAATTTGTATTCTCGCAACTTTTCAATGCTGCTCGACAAGCACCGTGCATCCAATGATGCGGACCAGCCAGCGTCACGGCCGAAATGACCTAATTAACGTATCTACCCGGATCATAGCCGCGTCAGCATGCCAACTTAATTGCGGCTAGCAAATCAATACATCCCGTCGAGTAAAGAACCGGTAACCCAAAAGTTTCCCTATCGGGTAGCACGGTAAAAGTCAAAAGTGCTGGACCGTTCCCATTCCAGGGGGTTTTGCCGGACACTTAAACGCGGTAGCCTAACTTCAGCGAACTCGGCGATAAAAAGAAACGGAAAGTACAAGGTCCCCGATAGACGTGTCCGTCTAGGCATCCGGTAAACGCGAGAGAAGAAAGACGCAGGATAGGGATGCAGGAGAGAGATGGAGAAGGGAGCAGCAGAGAGAGAGAGAGAGAGAGAGAGAGAGAGGTAGGTGGATCGAGATGTGGGAGGGGATGCAAGGGTAGATCCGTTACTGTCAAACAGTGGCGGCCGTCGGTACCGCTTCTACCGAAGCACCTTGTGCACGTGAATCAATAGCATTAACCCATTCCATCCTATCAAAAGGGGTGGGCTGGGTGGTCCGCTGGGCGAAGGAGGAGAGGGTGCAAAGGGGTGGCAATAGTAACAATCCTGAGGTATTTAGCCGCTCGCCCCCAGGACAGCGAGGGAGCCAAGATACCGCTAAGACCGTCCGCGTACTCTGTAGCATCCATCCCATCGCGCAGACCCCTTTCCTCCTTCTCCTTCCCGTTCGCTGTTGCCTCCTCTCTTTCTCCAGCCATCGGTATTTGCTTCTATCTGCCCGGTGGCTCCTTGTCCCACCTCTCTTCCTACACCTCCGCCGACGTATCGTGGTGTATTCTCATACGGACTTACTATCCCTAGGTCTTGGGGAACCGTGTGTTAGATGCACGTAAGTGTGTTCATACCGGGTGATCAGCCGGAAAGCTTGCCCCGGGGCTGGGTCAACGTTTCGAAATTCATGGGAACGTGGTCTGTATTATCAAAATCCCGGACAGGACTTACAGTATTGTTTCGCGTAATTTTCCGAACCGCAATCCCTACGCGATGCGATGCGACGCGACGCGACGGTGCGCCACGACGCGACGCGACGAAAATCTTGGTTGACCACCGGGATACACTCCTGTCGATTTGCATCTCCTTCGATCGATTCCCCGGAAATTGTATGCTGTGCTGTGTAACACGTTCGTTCGCGTTTCTTTAGATGAAAATTTAGTACTGATTCGATCGAAGACTTGCTTAATCGTGACGTCAGCTGAGAGATAAGAACTCAGGCATCAACTTCAGAGACGTCTGTACACTGCACTGACGAATATTTCGATATTTGTTTCACAAGGTCATATTTTTAGCGTTCTATAATATAATCTAAAATGACAATTCTAGAATTTGAAGCTAGCTTTGAAAAATATCAAACAGTCAGATTATATTAGGTTGTTGCGAATACTATTTATTACAATCTACAAGTTTATTATGTGTCATTCAAAGATACAAAGCTAATCCTATCTTCAGTTTCTATTCACATATAGCACTTTACTGTTAAGTACAGTTTATTTCAGTCTTCTTTGTATGAATGAGAAAATAAAAATATTAACAACAACATTACGTGATGTTTAATCAAAATGTGATAGCAAACGCACACGCTTCTAATCAATGATAGAAAAGGCTCAGAAATAGAGGTGACAATCTCACAAATACGTGAACGACCAAAAAATTTAATTTGCTCACAGAATACGATGTTTACAATCGTGCTTACTTTATTCGATAAGTTTTATTTAGAGAAAAGCCATGTTTGTTTGAAATCAATGTTACGAATGGGACATTTCGCATGCAACGACCCACGTAATAGTAACATCCGCAACATCATACAAAAAAAAATCGATGATCTGCCGACGTCCCTGAAGGGTTAACGATGCATGTACCACTTTATCGTATGACCTTCTGCTACCATTTTAGTAACTCAAGTATTATTGTATAACGCACGTGTTTCATGAATTGGAGTCATTGTTTTCCCGTTCCATTGGTCCTTTTATGGACTGCGGAGCGTTATATCGGTGTTACATCGTGCGGCGAGTAACCCTGAACTAGGATAGATACAGATGTAGAGTCTTTGTTTTAATGATTATTGTTTAAATATACACAGGAATATATCGACAAGAATTTTTCTGGGCCGTCTCTAAAGAGATCATATTAACATAAATGCATATACAAATATTAATGTCCTATCATCATACTTTCAGATACAGATTTAAATGTATTATGAATTAATTATTTTCTTATTCATTGTGTGAACCATACGGTTGCAAAGGAATTTATTCAGCTTTCTTCAAACTCTATAAAATGCGGAGAAATATAACGTGTTAACATTACACTGTTTACATCTTTACATTCGTCAAATCGACGATTCGAGAGGAGCATAAGAAATTCCACAAATATCGCCCTCAAAAAGTGACAGAAGGTTTAGGTCAGAAAACAGAGCGGGCCACTCTTGGTCGCTCTTGTCTCGTTCATTTTTCATTGAAATTCCGATATAAATGATAGCTGACTTTGACTAAAAAATGAGGTGAAGGTCCGCTCTACCGGTGCCTTATTCACAGCCTTTCGCCAAGAGGCGCTACACTAGACGGACAGAAGTTAACATCTGACAGTTTTATCCGACAAAGTTATGTAGTCTTCAACCTTACATTGTCCCCGCCCTTCTTCCAGATGTACGAAACATTGCAAAATTAAGCTATAAAAATGACGATAGTAAAAAAATTTTAAACAAAAAATAATTAGCTTGAAGCGGTTAACATTGTGATACGGATTTTTCCGAGATGTCAAAGTCACGCGTGCTTTCGTAAAAACTGTTATTAAATGAGAAATTGTCTGCAGAGAATGAATTCGTTCGGGTGTAATTGGTTAATTTCCAGGTGACTTTTTAAAGACTGACACATTACGTTGATTTAAAAATATTAGTTTACTTGTTTTATCTGTTTTAGAGAAGATAATCTTCGAATTACAGATAAAAGAATAAATTCATCATATTTTTACAATAAATGTACTATTACACTCCATATTTTTTGTTTCCTTACGAACAACAGGAACATGTTAGATTGTGCTCTTACAATTAGTTAGATGACTCACAGCCTTTGTGTCCAACATGACCTCGTTTTTCAGTTACGATTGTTCCTTAGTATACTAACTGTTCAGCTATCCATGTAGAATAATGTTATCTATACACAATAATAAATAAATTGTATGGATAAATCAATAATAAACATTAATAAACAACTGTATGACTAATATATAATAAACAAGAAAGATCATTATATGATAAGCCAAAGAAAAATAAAAATGGATACAAATGTTTTCGCACAAAGCAGGTTCATCGATAGCGACTTCATGAAAACTAAAAATGATTAAAATAACGAGAAACGGTGATGCTTAGCATGCCGCGATAAAACATTGAAACCGTGCACACAAATTTTCGTGCTGACAGTCGGCCCGTTCCGCAGAGTCGATGAATAGTAAAAAATTAAAACAACGCGAAGCACTAATCAGAATGCTCCTCGTATCGCAATAAAGCGCCGAGACCACGCATACAAATTTTTTACGCAAGTTCTACCTCGGAATACCGCGAAATCTCACATCGCCGCTGAAAATATGCACTCTCTCCCCGAAAATGTTTCTATCCGCAGTCGGCCCGGCCCGACTTTTTCGCCGTGGGACGTTATCGAACGTAAAGGCAGTCGATTCGCCGAAACGGTTCTCAAAGCGTGGTATAGAACAAACGGGTAAAAACGCGCGCGGGGAATGAAGGCGATCGCGCAGAATATCGATAATGATAACGCTTCTGATTTTCCCGTCGTTCGGGCCCGGCCCGGCACCGGCCCGGCGCGGCGCGACGCGGCGTCTCGTATCGCGGTTTCCATTAGCGCCGGAGCGGCGTTCGCGTACAATTTTTTCGTATCGCGGCTAGTTCGATTTGGATAGAACGAACGTCGAAGGGAAAGCGAGTTAAAAGGAAAACAAGGGGCCAAAGGAAGCAGGAAGGAGGAAACAAGAAAAAAAGGAGGAAGTAACATTGGGTGGAGGAGGAGAAGAGAGAGGGAGAGAGAGAGAGAGAGAGAAAAAAGGGAAGAAATACTAACGGGACTCGAAAGAATGGGCATTAATGCAGCGATCTGTGCAGTCTGGCAGAGCGCGACGTTTCTGACTGTTGATGCCGCAATACGTTCGCTTTGGTGCGGCCAGTAGAAGCCCGCTATATAGTCGCTTTTGGATTTAACCAAGACCTTCGTTGTTCTGACGAAGTGGAGCCCGCCGGAGCCCAGTAGAGCGCAGTAAAGCGCATAGAGTATTCGGCTCGAGCAAACCACTCGAGTATGACATGAATTTTTTTCACCCTTCCCGTACCCCATCCCCCCCACAGCCCTCCGTCCTCAAACCATCTCCACCTCCACCGCCGGTATGCTGCACTTCTACTGAAAGTATCGCCCGGGCCAACCGTTTTTTACCTCTCTTGTCGAAAGTTCTCACTCTTTCTTCCTCGACGCGGGTAAACGTCGGAAATTAATTTGCTTTGCTGGCTTCTATTCCCCGCCTTATTGTTCCGCGGAAAAAAATCGGCTGGTTAATACACAAGATTGACGGAAAAGCGTGGAATGGAACGGCAAATACCGGGCGCTGCGGCGAGGGAAGCTTCCGCGGCGCACCGTTAGTTGAACAAATTCACCCCCCCCCCTCCCCCGTACCCACGTTCAACAATCTGCGAAAACGGGCCAAAGATGAATCAACCCCTTGGCGTTCGCATGGCGACTGTGAAACGACACTCGACGACGCTGGATGTTAGGAGAAACAGTTTTTGCGCTGCTAGGTTTTGTCGGTTGTTTGATGAAGCCGTACAGATTCGGAATAAAGATCGCAGTAATGTTTCGATATTTGTATATGAAAGAGATGCGTGTGATATTTGTTAACAAATCATCCCCAATACAACAGGATGTATTATTATACACCTCGAGGGACCCGGAAGTTCGATTGCTAAGAAGTGTGCCATGGTGCAGGGTTAATAACAAAACTTGTTTGGCTTTGATTAATTATTTTATGAATCCTTCGTTAATATATCGGTGACATTTTCCTGATTAAAATGAGTCGAAACACATCATAGTTCGGAGCATATTTGCTTGATTGAACCTCGATTATCCGAACCGACGATATTCGAGTTCTCGTTGTAATATTTCGGACCAAAAAAAGTGTCTTCAGTCTCACAGTCCCTTTATCGTGTAAAAATATCGTAGATAAAAATAAACAATACGTGGCAAAAGTAATGGCTTTAAGTTGAGCTTAGGTATATTGTTGTATGATGTTTTTTAAGGAAATTATTAGAGAAGATTGGGTCATTTAGTGAAATGCTTTTTTCCAGTGTAGGTAACTGTTCCACTATCCGAACACTCACGATCATTCACAATTATTCATATCAGAACTTGTTAAAACTTTTCATGAAAAAGTCCACCTTGAAAAGATTTAAATGAGGGTAGAACGAAGAGGAAGTCGATCATCTGTAGTGACACTTGTGAGAAAGAAAAAAAATCAGTAGAGGAGATCACGAAGAAAAACAGTGGAAGGAAGTGAGCAGAATGGCCTGTGATTTGAAAGGAAAAAATTGTGGAAATGGTAAGAGCAAGAGAAGGAACGAAGAATGTAATGATGAAAAAAGATAAGGAAGGCTATTTCCATGTATGTCTCGATTCATGTATGCAAGTATCATTCCAAGAAGCTGAATGAAAGATCTACATGTATGTAAAGTGTAATAATAAGGTACACGAACACCTGAATCACATGATGTACATGTTTGTCATAATCGAGAAACTCAATTATACATAATTAGATAAAAAATCGTATACCTTTTGAAGAATTGGATTTATATATAAAATTTCTTATAAAACCGGCTTTTAAAGTTTGTCAGGTTCTCATGCATTAGCATTTAGAAGAAGTAGAATCAGCAGGTCATGGTCAGACGCACAGACCGATTACTAGTCAATAGCATTCTTAATAAATGTTTAAATTCTTTTTGGCATAATATTAATTTTCGCATAATATTAAGCTAGTTTCTGTGCGCAATATTAATAGCACCAAAAATTATTTATATACAGTTAACGCAGTCTCATCTGATTGTTTAATGAAAACTAATAAACAGTATTTAGCCGATCCCGTAATAGTTTTATATAATTTAATATCAGCTTTATTATTCATTCATATCGTAAATTGATAAAACGCCTTTTTACTGTAAGTAGAAAAGGTCACTAATAAACAGACAGATTAGTCAGTCGTATTTCAGTATGATCACTAGTCGAATTCGATTGTGCTCGATGTAAACGAACCGAGGAAAAATGTTTTTCGCATTTAAAATGAGTTTTTCTGAAAGAAATAATTTTAAATAATACAAACATTAATCAGCTAGTTGAAAAAGGTGAATATTATTAAAAAGTACCATAAATTTAATGTTGCTAATTTTCTTTAGAAGCTGAAGTTTCTTTCAGAAATTCTAACCAAACACACGCCTTTAACGATGTGTAATTCAGAGGCAAGAAAAAGTTTCTGTTCTACAATTATAAAAAGTTTGTTCGTTACTACGTTTATTAAAATACTCGAGTGAAGTTGTCTATGCGTGTCACTCAAAGCGTGAACGTGTAATATAATCTACTGAAACGATGTATGCGCATGAAAATTCGCATGAAAATTCAAAGGAAAAACTATGAAAATCCCTTCGCAGTTATGAAATAATTTTCTTGTTACTGAGACAAATTTAGAGTTATCTTTCAAAGTTACTTCCCACGGTATGCGTAGAAATATTTTATACGCTCTTTAAATGTTTTCCATGTCCTTCACGTGTTTCAGAAAGTTTTATTCAAGCGTTTATGTGCAAGAGGTGCTTTAAAGCGTCACTTTCAACAAATCTTTACTATAATTAAAATAAAAAATATCTATATACAATTTTTCAGTATACTTAAAATTTGTAGAACTAAAAAAATTTAACAAACTAAAACTATGCAACACAAAACGAATAAAAAAACAGAATAGTTAATTTACAATTTTTTTTGTTTAATATTAACGGGAATACAAAAATATAAACAGTTCATAAGAAGCAGAATAAAAATCTAGATTTATAAATAAGTAAAATAAAAAAAAAGAAGCAGAATAAAAAACTAAAATAATTAAAATTGGTGTGCAGTGAAAAATATAACTTACACTATTATCTAGTTCGTTTCTCCAAAAAGTATGATTTCAGAAAAAATAAATGTCCATCGAACGATTACTTAATCTTACTATTTTTTAAATTAATTTTTACACGTCAATCCTAACATCTTAAACCAGTTTTGAAATTTAATGAAATTGCAATTTGTTTTTTAAGAACTAACAAACTCTATTGTGCATTTGCGGTTTTAAGATAGTAAATTTATACAGGTTTGCACAAAGTATGTAGAATAAATGTAGCATGAAAAAGTTGAAACGATTCATGGCGTAAAGGGTTAATTAAAGATTCTCTTGGTACATCTGGTAAACCAGATTCTTGGGAAACCAGGCAAATCGAAACGTCCTTGGTTTCAGCAACGCTCTGAAAGTGGACGGATGATAATTCAAGGAAGATGGGAAGGCAGACTATCTGAATTTGCAGGAGACGGTCGATGATGCCGGATGTGGACTGCGGTCTGTGTCATGCATCAGCAATTCACATCTCTCCAGCCTCATTGTTTGTGTCAAGGAAATACTGAAATCCCACGTCTACGATGTTCGTTGCGACTACAAAGAATGCTCTGAGATTCGTCCCATTCCGGAAATGCGTTTTTACGATTTTACTCGTGGACGTCTGTTTTCCTTTGTTTCTCGTAATACTTTGTACCCGACATCATCCCTCCCTGTGTAATGCTTGCTCCATAGCCTCACAGTTTCAGCACTTCGTGCGTGTGGAGTCGATCGAATTCTAAGCCATCGAATGCTGTATCTCGTTCATTTTCGCACGAACGTGATAAAGGATAATAGCAAGGATTCCAGTTTAGCAATTTAACTGCGAATAATATTTATTTCGGACATTCTTTTAAACTAATATTGCTGCTAACGTGAAAATTATTCTTCAGTATTAATCTTGAAGGTAAACAACGATAACTCATATTTTTAGTAAATTAATTTAGTAATGTTTTTTAACCAATGACTAAACGATGGATTTCAAATTTTTTAATTTATGATAATTAAAATTTATAATCTAATAAGAATGATTAAAAAGCTGAGTAAAGATATTTTTGTTATTGTCATAAATAACCACTCTTAACGGCCTGTAGATTTAAGGATAAAGAGAAACTAATTAATAGTATTATTAGCATTATCGTTGTACACTGTTATTAAGCTTTCATAACAATTTGTTTACTTCCTTATAAAGGGATGCAACAATTCTCACTATTGAAGCAGTTGAAGAGTTGATTAAACGGTAATTAAGAGATTTTACACCTGTAAGGCCACGCGTGGGTAGAATTCCGCCGCGAGCAATTTGGTCAAACAAAGATTTTTATGCTTCAGGGGTTCCCTTCTACAAATATTGACATGAAGCTTACTCTGTAAAGTGTGAATTATATAGATAGCGAATTTAATACATGTAGAACAAGAAAAGTAGTTAATACTGTTATTAACAATTATTAATGCCAATTATTATTATTGCGGAACGCTATGGCAAATTGGAACTACTGCTGAAGTATAAAAAAGTTTAGTACATAACAATTAATTAAAATGAATGAATTAAATTTTTATATGACGTTATTTTATACGAAATTGATATTTTAGTTGGGAAAATTGAAATTGAAATCTATAATTTGTGAATATAATTTCTGAATTAAATTTTTACGTCATTAGAAGAATTAATTATATGTATATACTATCAGTACATGCAGTAAAACGGGTGGCTTTGCATTAATCATTTGATATAACTTTAAAATTTATTTAATATATAAATTGTATATTACTATGCAATAAAAAAATATAAAATGAAAGTTTACAAGAAAATATAAATCATTTTTCATATACCTGTCACACGTAGAAATCCAAGATAACAACGACGCTGCCTATTCGGTAAAAGTTGTCGTAGTAATAATACAATTCCAACTCATTAAAAATTGCTCAGAACGATCTTCTCGAGGAATGAAAAACTGAACAAAACTGCAAGCACAAACTATAGCGATAGAACAAGTAGCAATAATTAGCTCTATTAGTATACTTAATGAACCTGTAAAAAGGGTAGTCGAGAGATTTATATTGAAGTTTATTACTCTCGGAACACGGCTCGAATGTCCTAATCTATTCGACAAAGTGCATAGCCGGGATAGAGTAAAAGTTTATCAGCGATCTGTGCTCGTGCTCACGCATACGGAGTTTCGTGGATTCGTAAACGTAACGAAATTGTGCCGGTTAAACGAACCGAGCAGTGAAATCAAAGTCGGCGAGGAGGTCGGGAAGGTTAATGGTGTACGCATACGTTAAATGTGTAATGGTTAGCACGTAAGCCTGTAAGACTGCCAGCACACGGGCTCCGCAGAGGGGTGAAATTACACGCGAGGCGTCGGGTCAGGCACGCGAGGAAACGCTCGCGTGCGTTCATTCTTCGCACATGTACGAATTAAAAATCCAGACCGTGCCTTTTATTCCACCCCGGGGCCAATCCCTGGCCGCGCCGATAATTCGATCAATCTCGATCGACCGACAGGGGTGGGCCGCGGCGCGCGATAAAAGACATTCCGAAACCGTGGATACTGTTCAGAGCATTTTCTGAGATTGATCTGCTGGCTGTTACGTGGACAACTCGACAATGCGTGTACAGGACAGGTAAGACTCGTTACATGCTCGAACGAGAAGAAGGTTACCTAAGAGGCATCGGTGTTGAGTGCACTGCTGGGTAAAATTTATTGGAAAAGTATCTAATATACTATTTTAAGCGTCGTCGTTCTACTGTTTAAATGAAATAGCGTATTTTAAGCGAAATTTTCGTAAATGTTTCTAGTTTGACGATTTCAAGGATTTCTAGACTACGAAACCAGGTGGAGCAGAGAGTTAATATATTAAAATGTAAAAATCCATAATATTTTTAAATTCATCTTCTTTTTAACAGATGTCAGATTGGTGACTGTTTCTCCGTGACGTCAGATTGATAACTAAAATCAGACTTGTTACATAATTTTTTTTTTAATTTGTTGATGATTTACAGACAACTAGAAGAGATTCTACTCTCCTGAATAATCTCAGTAGATTAAATAAAGTTACAATTGGCTATTTTTCAAAGAGATTAATTAATTGTTATATTTAATATATTTGAGGCTCTGTAGTAACAATGGGGGCTTCATAAAGTGCTGCATTTGTATTGTATAATATCTAGAAAGTGGCTTATGTATATACAATAATTAGACTTAAATTACCCAATATAATGAATAATACAAATGATGGGTAAACGTGATTACTTCCAAAAAATATATTTCTTTTTGTAAATTGAATAAGTAAATTCTATATCTACGTATCTGGAAATTCCAGAAATGCTAAGTATTGCGAAACCACTATACTTATTATTTGCAGTTGATCACTGTTTATAGGAAGTAAAAATCAGTTTTTTTCAAATGAAGTATGAAGTACAAGAAAAAGTGTGTAAAAAGTGAAGTTCTCTTGGACAGCTGATGTAGCATTGGAGTCACAGCTATGGCTTGGCCACCTACCATTCGGAGGTACAGCGAGGATCAGAAAAAGCACAGTATAAGAAACTCTAATCCAAAGAAGATAGGACTACGAAGCTAGAACCAGAACAAGTACGGATCGATGAACTCAAATTAGATCAGCCCAGACCCGATAGACTTTGATCGAGCCAACTTAGAAGTAACAGATTAAATTAGACGAAAGCAGGATCGGGATACTCGAATCAAGCCAAGCAAGAACTCAAGTTAGAGCTACCAAAGATTAGGAGGCTCAAATTGAGCCAAGTCAAGACATAGACATTGAAATTTATTCGACATAGAACCGAGAGGTCCGAATAGAATAACCTCCAAGGTGCTCGTACTAAGCTCTTTCAGGATGGAGATTCTTGAAGCGGTTTATCCTTGAACTCAAACAGACAGATTTGAGCGAGATCATGACCTAAAATCTTGAACATGACCGAGGACTTAGGGATTTCAATGACTCAACTAATTCTTTGACCTGGGGAGGGCAAGGTCCCTAAGTTCTGGGAATCTCTGGATTTATAAAATCTTGAATCTATCGACATAGGTCCTTAAATTTAGCTATCTTTGGATTCGACTTGATTGAAGGACTTCTGACTTGGGTCTTTATGCTGAGAGGTTCGCTATACCGCATTCCAGGATCAGTCGACTTGACCCTTCAAACTTTCATTCGACGTGAGCTTCTAAGTTATTTAGTCAGAATTTGAATCTCTAGGTTTCAACTTGGATTGATATTAGATTCTACATTCATATTTCATAATATTTGCGCTATCTTTCTTAGAATTGAGTTTCCAAATTGGAAGGTAAGCTTGTTTATTAATCTACATGGTTTAGTTGTTTGACACCTCTGAAGCATTATTTTTAATATAGAAATTCATATTATGAATTCAAGCCTAGGTTACTGGCTAAAATTGATTTAATAGCAAATTAATTATTTATTACGTCTTTATGCACTTGCATTGTGATAAATTCTGAATTTATAAAATCTTCAATATTAATTTCTTTCATAGTACGCTATATCTAGTGAAGTAAAATAGTTGTACGATTAAAATTGTGTTAAATAATGTCAATAAAATTTGTCAATAGATAGAACAACTGTTTAAGGGAGTTTCTCTTTGCTAGTAAAAAATACCAGTTTGTTTACAGAATTTTACAGTTTACTTTCTCGGAAATGTCTCCACAAAATCTCAAGCTAGAATTCATGATATTTTCGAGGTTGTTCATTGACAGCTTGGTATTTCGATTTTTAACATGATACCAAAGTCTAAAGCAAAAACGAGTGAAACGTTATCCCAGGTTCTTTTACGCAACTATTTCCGAGTCGTGTATGACGGTTAAAAGCGACATATAGATTTCGAGAACAGTGGAATAATACGTTCAATATAATGCGGGACACCTGGCTGCGGTATCGAGGAGCAGCGAGAGAACAAATAGCAGATAAAAGATCATTCATTCGAGGAATCGTGTGGGATGCGGCAGGAACAAGTACCACTTTACCTGCTACACACGTCCGTTACAAGCTTCACACATGCGGTTCATTGTTCCGCGGTACGTTCATGCGGGCATTGTGCATCGGAAAAACAAGACAACGGTAGGGAAAGAAAAAGGGGAAGCGGTGGGAAGGAGTGAGAGGGGAGAAGGTACACGTGGAGCCGGTGAAAAGCCATCACTGGCTAAATTCGCGAAAACGTTTCGTGTTTGACGTGGAAAGGTATACCGGTTCCCCTCGCACCGTCGGCGTCGGCGTCGGCGCGGTTCCATTTGCGAAATACACATCGACCACGAAATTAAGACGAAGCTGCCGCTCATAAGCCGGGTCCGTCTGCTATTTACGCAATGCTCACGTGTACGCTCCGTAAGTGTTCGAAATGCTCATTGTGCCCGGCCTATATTGCAGCGCAAGAAAAGGTAATGGTAGCTTGGGAGCGGGGGGGTTGATGGGGGTGGATGCGAGAGTACACGTGATGCGTTGCACACTTATGAAATAACCCCCTACTTTCCTCATCCCCTGTTTCGCCTCACCTACCCACGCCAGAAGAAACGTGAAGGGAGAAACGGTTGCTCACGTGCACGCATGTACGTGTGTACCGACGGATCTCGCGGGGGGTTGAACGGGGGAAAACGGAGCGGGGGCAGGGTGAAAGGGGGCGATACAGGGGGTGAGGAAGGGGGACCGAATCGGAGGCGGAGGAAGCGGAGGGAGGGCCAGAGAGGAGCAGGCTGTTTGGCATGAGAAGCGTTCATCAGCCCCGAGGTTTTAAATACGTGGCGAGGAAGGGAACTAAGGAAGAAACCACCCCCGTCTCTACCCTACCAGTGACGGATTGATTAAAAATCTAGGGGGCGAAAATAACATCGGGCGCCTCCCCGGTACAACACGCGCCTCCGCACTTTTTTTTCACTGATATCGAACGCGAACATTGCCGCTCCGCACGATTTCCTTATCTTGTTCTCGATCGTGTGATCCGAGTGTCATCGCGAGCGCCGCGGCAAATCTGTCGTCATCGAGTTCTTCGTCGCGAACGTCGTGTGTCGCGTTGATCACAAGTTTCCTGTGCACGTTCACAATTTTTTATCACTCCAAATGCAATATCGAGTTCCATTCTGATATAATTATACGAAATATCGTGGAAATCTTGCATTTAATTATTATTAGCATCCGATGCGATCGGTTTGCAGAAAATGTCGAAAAATTTAAGTTATAACCCCCTTTGAAAATAAAAATTCTTAAAATAATCAAGAAAATGGGTTAACATTCGAGTGGGAAAAATTTTAAATGAGCGTCACTTTTTAATGCATTTTTTAAACAAATCAATATATCTAAAATGTGATTGTGCAGCTGGAGATTGTATTAAAAAATACATAACTTTCGCATTTGAACCACCCCTCTAGCTCTAATAGTCTCCGAGATATTCGACCAAATATGGTTCCGACCCCGAACTCTGAGGGCTGTTTTCACCCCTGCAATGAGGAAGACAGAAAATAGAAAATTGCGTCCAACATTTTTCTAAGATCTCCGTTTTCCCAAAGATTCATTGAAATCGACGTGTATCCCTTTGATACGTGCTTTTGTCAGTCAGAAAGATCTCTGTTCACACTTCAACCCTAACTTCTACAGATCGATCATCTTAGGGTGATCGAACAACGAATCCGGACAAAAATTCTCGAACGCGTCCGTACCAACTTCCGCAGTTGGCTCTCGCCCGCAACGAACTCTCGCAGGATATGAACAGTGGTTTTTCTTCGCAACCTGGAGTCCGTCGGAGAGTAATCGAGGACCGAAAGAGCGAGAGAGAGAGAGAGAGAGAGAGAGAGAGAGAGAGAGAGAGAGAGAGAGAGAGAGAGAGAGAGAGAGAGAGAGAGAGAGAGAGAGAGCAACGTAACATCAGTTGAAATAATTACAGCCGTGACACCGGGTGAGTGAACTTCGACGTGTAAAATCAAACGTGGCGTCCAAGATCAAAAGCTTGTAACCGGGGAAAATGGAAAAAGGGAGCGGGGGAGTGGCGAGGGGTGGTGGAGCTTACGCAACGGCAACGTGTAATTTTAAATAGTCCGCGCGGGAGCGTGGGTGGACCGAGGCGAAGGCAGGACGAGTATATTCCGCGCTTTCTGGGAACAGGGGTTGATGTGGGTAAGTTGGATGAAGGGTGGGGGGAGGGGGTGGGGGTGAAGACTAGCAAAGGAACGGGTCTGGTGCACGAGGGAAGTAGAGAGAAAAAGGGCGAAAGAGATAGAGGCCGGAGAGTAGACGACGAGGGCTGTCGGAGATAAGACGCAAACGAACCCCCTTTCGGGTGTCTCGATCGATAGCTCCACACGGAAAATTCGAAAGTAAGATGCAATTAAACAGCGAGCGAGGGTAAGCAAGAAAAGGGGTGAGTTTTCCAGCCCCGTAGGCCCTGTCTTCCCCTCCCACCCCCTCTAGCCACCCTCATCTGCCTCCGTCTGGCTCTGCCTCTCTCTCTGGAAACCCTCCGACTCCGTTACCACCCCTAAACCGCCCCCCTGCCCCTCGAATCCACCACCTATCCTGCCAAGCTTTCCATCCTCTTTACCTTTCTTCTTCCAGGCCTGGCACTGTCCCTCTCTATTGGACAGTGCTCGCGCTGCACCGTCTCTTTTCCATGCTCTCCTCGAGTGTACACGCTCCGGCCTGCGTCGTCGGCCCGAAGGGAAGCAACCCTTTTTCTCAACCCCCTCTAGTATTTATATTGAGCGTCTTAAAGAATCTTCCTCCTTCTTCCCGTCCCTCCTTTCCTAGTTTTCTCTCTGTTTCTCTTCTTGTTCGAACAACCACCCCCAAACCCCCACCCCTCACCTTTTCTCTCATCCTTCCTCTTCTCCTTCTTCTAGTTTCTGCTGTTGCTGCTGCTGCTTCTTCTTCTTCTTCTTCTTCGTACTCGTCGTCATCCACCTCTTCTTCGTCTCACCCTCGTGACGTCACTTTAAATACTCTTTTCCAGGGTGGTGGGTTGGCGGTTGATGGGTATAATGGAATTGGTAGTCGTTGCCTCCGGAGGAGAGGCAAAATCATTCTGTCTTATTTCTCTTTAGTGTGTTTCTATCTATTCCTTCGCTCCATAGATCTTTTACTATGATTCTTTTTCTGGCGGACTCCACGGCGTCTCTCTTTTTCGTCCTTTTCTCTTATTTCCTCTTCTTCGTCATTTCAATCTTCCCCTTTTTTTTCCTACTTTGGAGTCGCGGAAACTATCCGAGTTTTAAAACGATTCGTTTAAACACCACATTAAAACCACCGCTTCTTTGTTAATATTTTCGGATCAAACATTAATCTACACTTCAGTTCGTTCACGTATGGAAAAACGAATAAACTAGATTTTGTATTTTTGAATTATGCAATAAATTATTACAGTTTAACTTGTCTCACACCATCTACATGCTAAAGTTCTTAATAATAATAAGAATGATCACAGCCGATACCACGATGGGAAAAAATAAGGAATTAAAACAGTAACAGTGTTTTGAAGATTAAGACTTTTGAAAACGTACGAAGAATTGTTGTAATTTAATTTTGTTACCGATTATAGTGACAGGTGTACCGAAGACAGTAACCAATCAGTTGACTAAATTTTTAGATATCAGAATCACAGCCAATTTAAAAAACTTAGTTTTAAAAAAAACATGTTCACAGTCTTTTTTACCGTATTTAGGTAAAACATAGAAATTTTTGAATGGTATTTTCAGAATGTTTTTTAGACGTCATCTTCCGAGACAACGCAAAAGACATACATTTTTCTTAAACATCTGAAGTAGCATACCTCCTCGAGTCAGCCTCCTCCGGATATTGACATATGTATGAACCGCGATATTCTTACCGTCGAGTGTTTCGATATATCGCTGAATCATACATTTGCAATTTTAAATGAATATGAGGAGTCACTTAAATTAACATAAGGTTGAAAAAAGACTGAGGAAAATATTAAGAAGTATGGATCGACGATCGCTGAGGAGTGGTACGACTGCTCAGGGAGAATATCTTTACTACTGAAAATGTAAATAAAGGTAATCCGTAACAAGATGCATTCATTCTGATGCCGTCTATTAGTTATTCAGATATCGAACACTTGAGATATCGATATTTTACAATATATGTACATAAAGCTGAATAACTTAAAAAACTGTTAATTCACGGATCTATGTTTATCACAGCCATTTTAGTTTCTTCTGCGAACCCTCTTCAAGAGTTCCAGAACGATCTTCAGTTTAAAGTAACAATACCTACAAAATTATTGCGATTTTTATACAATTAAATAATTGCACTTTTAGCCCGATATTCAGGATATATCTTAACAAAGTAGAGTTCGAGTTCACAACTTTAAGAAGCTTAACAAACTGATTGTAGAATCATTTTCATAATGCAGATAAAAACTAGTGAAATATAATACTGACAATTTATGACACAGTGAAGACACGTGTTTGATCATTGCAGGTTCATTCTCCTTGAAAAAAAGTAGGGAGAAACGCTATGTTGTGTGATAGGTTTTCTCATAGTTTCCAATGTTTTATGCATATTTTTATATACTGTTGCTTTATACCCAATTAGTATTCAGAAAAGATTTACTGCTACAATTCACCATAATTCTGAGCATTATTTCTAACAAATTGTGACCTGTATATTTTTTGAATACGGCCAATTGAAGTACTGAATTGTAACATACATTTCTCTTTATGCTTGAACGTCATAAGTAGACAGCGGATCTTTATGCAAAATAAAAATTTTCTGAATGGCAACAAACTCAAGTGATATAGATATTTATTATCTTTGTTAATATGTTTAATAGGTTGAAAATAATGTATTTTTAAATTCTTTTAATGTTTTTACTGTTTTAAATTATACCTACTCATTAGTGTTGCAAATGCATAAAATCCGCTGTCCAGTCATAATAGATAAAATATTTTTATGGAATTTGTATCTGGTGATACCAGTCTATCATAATGATAAATTTTCTATCGTGCACTTTATGCTTCTATGCTTCGAGTCATTATTGTATTACAAAGTCAATTTGCTCTCGGTTTTATTGGTCCAGTGCCATTCTGTATTGGTATTTGAAATTTAATATTACATTTTTTCCAAATAAATTTAATTTTGCTATCACGAACATGTTGGACAAGACTGTAACTGTTCATTTCGATCCCTGAATTTTCCTAATGCATGTAGTTTATGCTAGCATAGAAAAGGACAAGTTCGCAGCTGGATATAAGCTACTTCTTCACAGCAGTGTCCTTTTATGCACCAATTTCAAGAAGAGAAATCAAGACTGGATAGAGTTAAGTATTTAAATGAAACCGTGTGTCTTTAACGACATGCACTTCGCCGAGCAAAGTCTGCTACAGTTCCGCCTGTAATAGAAGAGTGCCGCATGCGGTCTGTATTACAGTCGCCAGACTCTAACGATAAGAATATTTTCTTTATATTTCTTTCTTAAACGTTTTGTTACGCGACGGTAATAAATTTATAATTAGACCGCCGTGTACTTTATTGGTCCTAAGCATAGTACACCTATACCGGTCGCGCGTCAATGTGTGGCCGGAGAAACATTAGCTTCTTGATTGCAATGGTGATCAGGTTAAATTAAAACAGTGAAAGTGTCTCGCTAGACAGAAACAGTTAAAAAGAGCATAGAAACTTTTATAAGTTTCATGGATTTCCCTGCATCCTACATTGACGTTACGAGCGACTTAAACACGTTTCATACAAATATTTAAATATAACATTTAAAGATTGTGAACATTATTTGTTGAGAAGGAAAATTTTTCCAAAGTTTGATAGAAAAATAAATACTTCTTCGTTTAAATTATTGTGGACACTTTTGTACGTTTCGTTCGAGAGAATATACAGGGTGTTTCCTAAATAGCGATAAAACCGGCTGGCTAGTGATTCCATGTGGAAAAACAAGTTGAAAAGGAATAAAATTTTTTTGTTGGATGCTCTGTTTTCGAGAAAAATGAGTTCGAAGATCCCGTCGGGTTAGCATTCTCTAGTATTTGCAGGAAGTAGAACCGGTCGACCATGAACAGACGCATCAGTCGATTCCTACCTCGTAGCATGCGTATTCGAATCTCCAAACTCGATTTTCTCGAAAACAAGACGTCAAACTAAAAAGATGATATTTCCATTTTTCGCTTGTACCATGATTTCGGAAACACTCTGTATATTTCTGTGGAACATTTATATAAAGGGACGTTAACTTTAGGAATTATTTAAAATATCTGTTCTGTAAGAACATTTTAATAATAGAAAGTAAAAATCTGTATAATAAAAATTGCATAGAAACAAGCTATTTAAGATTTTTATTAAAATTGATTTTAGAACGTTTATTAAAATGGGTTTCATAAGAGAAACATTAGCAATGTTTAGTTGTCCGCCCTGTATAGGTTCTGAGTTAGTTAATACGTTAAGCGATAACTATTAACTCCAAAAATTCTCATAAAATCAAAATATTTTAATTAATAAAGCTGAAGCTAAATGTTTATTACAGTAGTTGTTTGATTAATCATTTTGCATACTAAAAAGGCCAATAAAATTCAGTTTAATAATTTATAAACCTGGTCATAGTTTGGTGTTGCCTATATGTAACTGACGCGACGTGACAATTAACGTGTTAAAATTGATTGCAACCTGAAATATTATCACCCGAAATTTTTTAGATATTTAAATGATGTATACTACGTGAAAAGTAAAAGCAAAGGTTCCGCATAAAAAAAATATCGTAAATACGGCTCGAAGCATTATAAAATATTAGGAGTAAGTAAATTATTCATTTTGCTCCGTAAATGTTTTGAATAAGACTACGATAAGTTAGTTTTAAGTAACTGCAGTGTATAAAGCTCGATCTATAAAGCCGAAGATCGACGGTTCTTCATTTTCCTTTCCCGCTCGTAAAACTTCTCACGTAAGATCGTAAATGTCTGTCGTCAAAGTGTTACGAAACTTTCCATCGCCATCGATACAAAACTACTGCGATGTTTTGAACCTGTAATCGGCAATATTTGTTCCGGTTTCGAAACATAAAATTCATACACGTGATATCACTATAAAAGAATAATAATTAAATTGGTAATTCACAAATAACAATACAACTTTAATGTGACAGAAAAACACACTTTCAGTCGTCTTTCCCGAAACTGTGTTTTTCAAATTTAGTCTCATGGTATCCCACGATGTACTCGATCGATTAGCTTCGAGAGCTAGTACCATCAGTACACCTGTTGCTGCAGCAAGTATTAAATTTTACAGCTGGAGTTAGCTTAACAGAGAAAAATGTCACCGTTCAATCGTTAATTCTTTTTAACACTATACTGATTATAGTCATCTTTATTTTAAATAAACAACTGAATTGTTGTTTTATATTGTCTAAACAGAACTGGCAAGATCATAACAGTCATTCGCAATAGGTATTTTCCTCTTTTCTCAGACGCATTTGAAATAAATAAACAATATGAAAAGACATACAAGTTCTTTAACACTAAACCTATTCAGCACTAAAAGCGATAAAAATGTTTTAGCTTTAAAAAAATGATGAAGCTCTATTTCTTTAAATTTTGTGCAATTTTTATTTCAATATGTGCTTGGATAAATAAAATGTATCGAATCAATTTCTATGTAAGCAACTACATATTTTCAATAACTGTAAAATGAATAATATTAAACCGATCATTTGACCGGCAGTGTTAAAAACGCAACACAACTGGCTACTTCGATCCCCGTAAAAACTCCTTAAAGTTAAGTTAAAACACCGCGTCCTAGAGCAGAATTAGCCTTTGAGAGTGGGGTCCAACGGCGCATCGAGCTAAAGCGATAGCTGTCGTGAAAGATCAACGAAAATCGATCGACATCCGATACGTGGAACTGATTTGCACAAGTTGCGGCACAGCCTGATCCGATTCCCAGTCCCCCTGGCTTCGTGGATGACGCGAAAATATCAGCTCAATTGGGATAATACAATGGATCACCCGGCGGAGGGATCGACAGGTTCTCCTTGATCCGTGAAAGTAAACCGTGTGCCTGGGCACAAAAGGTGTAGACCGTAAAGAGCCGAAGACACGCATCGATGTAGGAAGTAAACTCGGCGAATTTTACGATCTGCTACCGGGCTTCTTGATCGACTGCGCAACGCGTATTGCGAACGCGAAACCTGAAGGGATGGAGAGCGTAATTCTTCGTTACGCGTGCTGTATATTGGGTGAGCGCAAAAGTCCGTGTTCGACTTGAACGTAAAACGCAAGCGTTTGCAATTCGAAGTACACAGTTTTATTAATCGATTATGTGGCGTGAGTCACCTAGCACCTTAAATATCTTTGTTGTTTTTAATGGTACATTAAATGTCTTAAAACAAAGTTGAATAGTTCAATGGAGCTCGCACGGTGCTATAAAAATATATAAAAATATTTGTTTTTATGTTATGTTTTTTTTAGAGATATCAAGATCACCTTCATTTTCTTTTTAAGCACTTCAAGGTCACTCAAGGTCACGGACAGAGAAAATTTATTTTCGTTCTCCGTCTTGGATAGCTCCTCCCGATCACAAATCGACTTGAATCAACGGGCATCTGACGTTGACACGTGAGGGTGTTATCTTTCGTATGCAACATGACGTCAAACAAAAAATACACTCGTGCCAAATTGCCATAAAAATCAGGCACCAACTTTTGCACTCACCCAATACTATACAACCTCCAGATTCCTTTACCACAGCTCGAACATCGAGACCGTGTTTCCACGCGTATGCCCCAGTAAAATGACGAGGAATGCTTCCCTCTTTCCGGCAGACAGGAGGTATGCGCAAACGTAGTAGCTCTGTTACCTGGTACTCGTGATTTATTCATTCTACATACATAATCGTTCACCCATAAACCGAATGGCAGATACCTCTTGCTTGGCCGCGTACATCCGAAGCGAATAACTTATCCTTCGTAAATCTCTATTTTCTCGGCCGTTTAACCGTCCTACCAGTATATTGGAACCGCCGTGTGACTTTTAATAGAACCGCTTCCCTTTTTTACCAAAGGAAAATTACCTTCCCCGATGCAACGTTTCTTCCTAGTGGCTCACTGTACCGATGCTTTACTGCGTCAGACGTACATATGTATCATCATTGTAAAGTTTTTGTTGCGTGTATACCATCTGGCTACAATGAAAAATTGTAGCGATTGCGAACTTTTAACTAGCGTTCCTGTAATCGCTTTTTATAAAGCGGGGCTCTGTGTCTTCGGTTTTAAGTGAACCGCGATCGATATTTGCTTTTAGCGAGTTTGATTAATTGTCGTTATTGAAATTGATCGAATTGGAAATGGTCGTCGTAAAATGTTGTTGGTCAAAAATGAAATAATTCGACTGTGTCGATGGCCAGAGGTCAGTTTTATTTAGATAGAGATCACTTCATACTATTATTTATCTGTCTAATATTGCACGCGTATATATTGGAATCACAATATTAGACCTATTCTTTCTTATACCGGGTGGTTCATTAAGTCATCTCCGCGGTTCTTGCAAATACGGAAAAAACTTTATTAACACAAGTTTTTCAGTATAAACATGACTATACTATAGCTATGACAGTTTTTTTTATAGGTTAAGGAGTTTCAGAGATTTCAAGTCGACCTTCGTTTTTCAAAATAGAAACATATACTTTTCTGTGCACTCATCATTCTGTATAAAAAAAGTATTAATCTGTGCATGTCGAAAAATGATTAATTTAGGAAATATTTCAATTTTAATTTTGTCGAATACGACGAAATTTTCAGAGTGTGTATAACTAACACATATTTCTAATTTTCATTACTATCTCGAATAAAAAAGTTTTAAAAAGCGTCTTTCCAATTCTTCATGTGATTCTTACCAATTGGAATTTTCTAAAAATCGTTTTAAAAATGCTTCTAATTGCTAAAAAAAAATCAAGTCACTTGGTCCAATTTTAAAAAACTTTTCCCGTTTTGAAGGGCGTTCGAATACTCTCGTGGGCCACTGTGGTTCGGGAGCGACGCCGCGTCGCGCCGGTTTGGGTGCGCAACAAGGACGCGGGCGGGGAGCCACGCTCTTTGGCGTATCGGTGCAAGAAACAAAACGAAACGAATCGGATCGCCGTAGACCGCTCCCACATCAATCATCTTTCGCAGTTTCGTGGTAGAAAGGATCGGTTGCGGAGCAAATCGTTCCATTGGGGGTCAGTCCAGGTTGCGCAACGAGTCAACGTCGGGCCGTTCGGTGAGACGGGATCCGTGGTACCGGCACGAGGAATACACCTCGAACGTATAACTGGTCTTGTTGACTTAACGGATCAATTTGATGCAAATCACTCGTTTGCGATATACACGTCTGCTTGTAGCATTCTCGGATCTCTCTATTCGACCTAATGCGGCGCAGAGCGTGCCGGGTATAGCGCTCTCCTCGTCGTCTCTCCTGACCCCCCTCGTTCACCCACCATAACCCCGTTGCTCTCCTCCTTGTCGTCGTCGTATCCATGACAGAGCATTTGGAAATTAGCGAATGGGCCAATTATCGGACCGACGACCTGACTCAGGGTAGGGAGGGCCCCGATTGCGCGAATCGACCGATCGACTCGAGAAACGCGGGAGGATCGTGGGTCATGGGGTGACTGTGGGAATCCCCGTAACGCGTCTCGATCGTTTATCGATCGTTACGTCTCCTGACAGTCTGTTAGACGTCGGTGAAACAAGCGAAAAATAGACCTTTTTCGAAAAAGGTCCTTCGGTCATTGATACCCAAGAATAATTAACGTCGTAATTACACTGCGGATTTCTAGTCGAATCCCCCCATTTTTATGGGGTATTCTATAGAAAACAGAGTCAGAGAAAATTTATTTCGTTGATTAGGCGCGGACATTTATGGAAAAAGTGAATACGTGAAATTTAAGACCGTGGGTAGATCCAAAAAATTCGTGAATATCGATATATTGTTTTTGACTTATTAAAATTATTCACACTAGATCTACAGCTTACTAAAATTTACTAGGTTACATGACTTCGGTATATCAAAATATCAAGAGCGTACTTATACAGATTTATAGGAATTTGTCCAAAGCAATAAATTTATTAAGCAATTCCCCATAAATATTTTCAATCTCAATAATTGTAAATAAAAAAATTTGAATTACGTCATTTTGACAGGTCTGGTTTGATCAATTAGGTAAAAAATTTTTATTGGTTTTTTATAAAGTATGTCTCCAAGCACTGCAAGCAGACTAATGATAAAAGGAAAGTAAAAATGCTTGCTAGTTTTATTGATATATGTGCAGGTGTTCCACGAATCCACATGCCATAACTGCATTAAGGTCCGCAGTTTAATCATGATGTTATCGTCTTGGAAAAAATTGACAGCTCTCTAAGGTAACATGAATATTGTTTGGAAAATTTAACAAATTGCAAGGCACAGGTTTTGTTGGTCGAAATATGATTGATGTGTTTATAAAGCAACTAACTTGGTTCATTCAAGACGCGTGCCGTTGGCATTATGGTTTCTATCGAGTGAGATGTCAGTTCACATATTTCACTTTATTCATTTAATTTCCATTAAATGGTTATTGTTTGAAAATTGTTATTTCTTTTATTTCAATGGTAAAATTAATTGTACATTAATATTGTCTATTTCATTAACTTTATCGTATACTCATTTTATCCGAAATTTTATGTTTTCTTGATTTTAGAAGATTTACTAATTTTTAATAGAAATTATCTGGAAAGAACTCTGCAATTTTCTGTCACATACTCTTATAAAATTTATGAGTATTCTGATTTCATAGTTTTAGTATTTTATTAAATCAATATGATATTTTTCTAATGTTTAATCTTAAAATTGTACGTAAATTTTAAAAAAATGTAAATATAAAACTTATGAGTATACTGATTTTATAGTTTTAGTATTTTATTAAATCAAATCTACTATTTTTCATGAAATATTACAAAAACGTAATTTGTTTTGTCACAATGATTTCTTCACTTTTGTGATTATTAAACTTACTGTTAGATAAATTCAGCACAGTAGTTATTTTGAAAATTGTTTCTAGAGTTACATAATTTTGTTAACTACAATGAAGACAATTTAAAAAAATTAAGTTACCCTTCTGAAAGTTGTGTAAGATTGATTTTCCCTTTTCAGACAATATGCCAATCGTATAAATTAATTCAAATTGTAGTTGTGGCAAATGTCAAATACTATTAGCGAACCTGTTAATTGTCTTCTATCAAAGAGCTGTAGTAGATGAAAATTCACCCATAAACTCGTCTGTAACGCGTCCCAATAGTTCACTAAAGCAATAAGAGTCCTCAATGCAACATGTTGAACAGGTCACAGTGATCTTTGATCTGTGACTACGATTTAATCGCTCCTGGAGCGGGCTACTTTATCGGTGCGATCCACCCCTACCACATGTCCCCATTTCAATCGTTGCCTTAGGGATCGCGCAAATTCAAAATTTTCAATGGATATTACTTACACTTTCCTTCTTATTAAAATAAATGGCTGGTGGTCACTGAAAATTGACCTCTTAACGTGTATAATATAGCATCAAAAAAATAATGACATATTAATTAAATATACTGAAAATTGATCCTCATACGATTCTCAAAAATCCTCAAAAAATATTTCACAGAAATACTTCAATTTCATACTACAATTTATTACCTACAAATTTATATTTTAGAGAAACATATCAATTCCAACACAAGGATAATTTGACAATATGTAGGAACAAAAAAGCAGTTAATTTTCACCTGAGATGTCTTGTTTTTGTTAAGAACATACTCCAATAATAATAACTTGCAAATATCACAAATTTATATTGTTGCAAATGAATTTATTTTTAAAAACAAGTATAATGTTAAATATATTATTGAATATTTGTTTCGTATCAGTGACCACTCAGCTGTATAACTACCACTGTTTCATTAATGTTTATTTACTACTCAGAATGATGACCTTGACCAGGTATTAAAAAATCATCAGGATCTCATTTTGACGATACAAAATCAAAATAAGACTTTGACGACACGTGTACATACCTTGCGTTATTCGAATAGTACGTTTCGGTCCGAAAAATCGAAATTAAATCGTTGCGCAAGTAGTTAGCTTACGTGCTGGATCATTACACGATGTTCGGTCGCGTCCGTGCAGCTGCGCCATTTCTGGGCCGGCTGAAAAATGATGTTCATGGCAGAAACAAATGCCACGGAACGGTTCGTGCGGTGTCTGAGAAGGGCGGACCGTCGAAAAGTTGGCCGCGTGTGATGCGAATTCGAAGGTAGTCAGCGGCCGAGGAGTATACGAAACGGAGCCGATCCTGAGTGGCCGTGGCGCGGAACAGCGCTCGATGGAGCGGAACTACCAGTCACCTGCTCGCTTCCGGCACGTCGCTGTGGTTGTCCTCCCTCTCTTCTCTGCCTCCTCCGCTATCGCGCGAACCCTCGGACAGTCCTCGAACGTCCCCGCTATTTCCGTTCCCCCTTAACATCGCCTTCTTTTTCCTTCCGCCTCTTAATTTCGACTGATCGCCCGCATATTCGCGATACAATCCTCCCGACTGACCTGTGAACCAATGTGTGCTCGTTATTCGAGTAGAAAGTTCCATCGTCTTCGGCAGAATGGTGGGGAAAAAAACTTTTTTTCGATGATCAAATTCTATTAGCACGAAGAAGTTGCATACCTGACACAATAAAAATGTGCGAAAAAATTTCCACTCGGTCGGATAATATCTTAACTTAATTTTCAAAATTTTAGTAAAATATCCACTATATTTGTTAAATGAAGCAAATACTCATCAGCGGTTTTGGAACGACTGGAATTTTCCTGTAATTTTTGATATTTTACAGTGCCGATCAATTCCGATTGAAATTCCGAAAAATTCTTTTAATATATTTCCGATTAATTTCTTAGACTAGTGAAATCCACTTGTGTCATAACGACGCTCACTGGAAACATACGACAAGCTTGTCATCGTAATCGAACGTGCTAAAAAGTGTTCTAAATCGGAAGAACCAGTTCAATTCAGTAGAAACGTTTTCAGAGTTCCAGACTTGACCGCGTTAACAAGAGCACGTTCCATTATTGCCGTGTCAACAGAAACGAGTAACCGGTTCCTAGAAATAAAACTATTCATGTTTATAAGTATGCATGCCGTATGCGAACACGTAAAAAGCATACACGTGCAGAAAAGAAAGTTTTACGTCGCTTCTGCTTTTACAATTCAAATTGCTTACAGGAAAAATTAGCTTTTTGTGGCATTCTACTTTATGATGTGGCAACTTGTAACAAATTCAAAACATGCGACTGACGCACACGATGCTGCCTGTATCATATTTGTTGTGAAAAATGTTTATTTATATTGTATTTTATTCTCCCTTGAGAATGATCCACATTAGGATCGAAACGTCGGGAAACTTTTAATTGCAAAATTGCTTAAAGGTTAAAATTAGATCGAACCTGCAGCTCATTTGCGAATCATTTATTTAAAAAATTTTTGCGATCGATATAACGGAATATTGTTTAATATTGTATTTTATGTTTGATGTAATAGTATGATATTCATAATATTTATTCAATAAACTTATGAATTATACGATATTTTATAGCTAAATGAAACTAGTTAATTTGTCTTAAATTATTTTACGGAAACTTGTTTAATAAATAAAAACTTGTTGTCGTACGGAATTGTTAAAAAAAAATATAACTGTTTATATCGAACATTGGTTTTAGGTAATAACAACATAATGCACGAAAATGGTGTTCATTTGGGTCTTCCTATGACGATGCGAAACCACCATATGAGGATTTCTTTCCTATTGTCCTTACGATAAGAAAGGTAGGGCGAGGGTTGAACAATGAATCAGATATTCTTAGCGAGCCTCTTTGTGATCACATATATAAGTCGTTACGCGAATGAAAAGTTTAACAGGTACGTACCACTACAGAGGTACTCTTACACACGGTGTATACATAGAAATCTCGGTGGCCACACTGCTTGAAGCGTTCCACGCCTGGGAACGTCGAGCATGACTAAGCGTTACGGTTGTTTCGGATCTGGACTGGACAAGCAGATCGAACGATTCGACCGATGGTCGCTCGTTTAATCTGGGTACATTCAAACCCAGCGTATGGAACTTGCGGCTGGCGACGAATACTACCATTTCGGAGGGTCCGTTTACTGTATTCATTGTTCCTCCTTACGGCATTCCTTACCCCCCCCCCTTCCAGCTACTAATTAGATCAATTAAACTTGGGGTATGAACAACACTTGCTGGCCGAATCTCCGGAAAATGTACTTTCCAAGTCCGGAACAGTGATCTTTTCTCCACTCTTCTAGAGCGATTAGCGAATTGATTCCGAGTGATTCTCGTACAAGTTTCCCTTAGTTGCTTCCAATCACTCTTAGTAACATTATAGTTAACACGTTTCCACCGGAGCATTTCAACAAATTCTGTTAAAAAAGGTACTGTAACTTCTTAACCAATTAGTATGTCTAACTCCTAGAACATCCCTTATAACTAGACAGAATTTTATGCATCCGTGAAAAAAATAAGTAGGTATAATTTAAAGCAGTTAAAAAATACTATTATATTATTTTCAATCTATCAAAAATATTAACAAAGAAAATAAATTTCTATTTCACCCTAGTCTGTTGCAATTCAGGCAGAATGTTTTGCATAAGGGCCCACTGTTTGCTTATGGTAAATCTGCAGAGGAATTGATATATTAATTAATAAAATAAGCTACTTGATAACATATCAATACTTAATCTATCGAAAGCTTATTAACAAACATTTTAGTGATTATGAACTGTATCTAAAAGAATTTTCTGTTGAATAATCATTTTTAAGAAGATTATGAATGAAATCGCTTTTGGACAATTCATTAAAAAATTCTCAATTAATGATCGTCGATTTCGAGAGATTATTAGAAAAGTGCTGGTAGGTAAACGGTTAAAAGAAACATCACATTTCGAAAAAAAACCGCACTCTTGTAATTCTTATGGGAAATGACGAACGAGTTAAATTACTTTGGCTGTTTCATACTTCTACTGTTGCTAACTAGGTTGTATTATCGACTCATTTATCAATGAAGAAAAGAACGAAGAACATTGTCTCTGTCCGTCCGGTCCTCGTCAAATTATCATGGCGCAGTAAGAATCCGCGCTTGTTTCGACCGGTCTTCAATTAGTGGATTTAAATGGAAGGTTTAGGAGGGTTTAAGCCAAGAAACAATCTCGTTTAAAGTTTCGGTTTTGCCGACACTAATCTGGAGCTAAGGCTTAACGACTAACCTCCGACTTCCACTCGCCATCCACCTACGTCTATACAATACATATAAATAGAAGCAAATTTTCAATCCAAGAAACGAGAGACTGCTGCGATACGAAAAGATCCAAATCTTAAAAGGTCTTCCGATTTTGACTGTCGAAAGAAGACGCGAGGTTCGGATTGTAAAATTGTAAAGCTTATGGATTCATTTATTAATCTGTAGAGAACATGCAGGATTTGTTTTATAGTAACTTTACCATTGGTATAAAGTCAGCCATTGCAAACCCCTTAAATACCAATTTTACGAATAAATTTCAATAAATATAAATAAATACAAATTACTAACAGATACAAAATACCAGTCCAAGAACTGATTTATTCTGTAACCAGGAAAAATGAAATTAGGCAAATAACTTATATCTACTGATTGAAATATCTACTGACGAAATGAGTTAAAATGGACCATGAAATATATTTGCCCTAGACTGTTCAATTTTATTTTTTCAGAATGAAAATCCTAATTTTTTGTGTCAAATGTTTAGGATTACTTGTCAGATATTATTAGCATGGAAATTCTATGACATAATGTCTAGGTAGTATAAAGACAGAAATATATACAGCTCTAATTTCGCAGAACCAAGAAAGACTGTAGAATGCCTCAAAGAAATAAGCATGATCACCGAAATATAATAAGATCCGCCGCCGTCGCTAATGACGTCAAAGTCGATGCAACGAACAGCATCGAAGAAGAAGAAAATATTGTATATATATACACCATTATTATTAAACCTAATTATGTTCATTTCTCCAGGTACAGCGATCGTTAACTTACGTTCCGTGGCAACTCTGTTTTCATCACTCTACGGTGTATCAATCTGATCCAAGAGACGGACAAGTGTTAAGTATTACACGTTGGCGCGCGTTCGATATCAAACGTTACGATCCGGCGTGCGCGATGCAATTACAAAGTTAGCACGTGCAGCTCGCAGCATGCGTAGGGATTGAGGAACTGTAAAGTGGCGAGCGAGGATATTGGGACCTCGGTCTGTATTTCTGCTGGAAGCCCCAAGTAGAGAGGCTAAGGGGCCCATTACGCGGTCGTAAACCTGTAGGCTACGTCTCATGCACTGTTATACGCATCCCGTGCAACCTCCGCAAAAAATACCACATTGTTCTACCCACGACACTCGCATACCTGAAACAGAGAGGGAGAGAGACAGAGAAAGAGAGCGAGGGGCTATTCGGCAAGGGATATTAAGTAAAAAGAAAGGGGCGGGCTTGGGGGACAGGGGGAGGAGGGGAAACACACCCGGGGAGTCATCTGCGGAAGCTGCTTCGGGCGTGCTTGATAACTTCGAGGATTCTGGAAATCGTGAACCCGCGTAGATTGCTTTGTATCCGTTCGCCTGCTACAGAAGGATCATTCCAGATGCAAAAGAAGAAGATTCGCGAAGAGACGACCTCCCAAGGACGAAGCGCAGTGGTCCCCGCGCCTGATCTAGCTGTTCGTTCGGTAAAAAGATCAACGTGTATCGATATTTATCGAACGTGCCTAGCAATATTCTGACATTTTTAAAAAGACGACAATTTTTTTAACACTGTCTATCGGCGACAGCATTTTTGGAAGTCTACGACCCATGGATATGGACTTTTTAGTAGATCCTTCAACAGCGAGAGGAACTTCAATTGTAAACCAACAACCTTTAATAACGTAATCTAATAATTTCGTTTGGGATTATCGTGTGAAAGAAAATTTTTAAGCTTTAATTTTTAAGCTTCGTACAGCACAATTAGTGATAAGTTTATTAACAGGCTTTCGGCTGTCGTGAAACAATTGTTCGCGTTAATTGCAAAATATAGTTGTTTTAAATATAATTATTTTAATGAGTCGGTAATAATAGAATGGTATTTTTAGATTCTCTAAACGGTTTTACTGTTTTGTATTTGATCTATTCATTTTTGCCACAATGCATAGAATCCGCAGTCTAATGATAATTATAATTTTTAAAGAAACTAACCGAGGGTCATTTTACTCCTCACATTTGTATGGAACTAACCAATTAAAAGCTAGCTATCTAACTCGTTATAATTTAAGTGAAAGCAATGATTTTTCGAAGCCTTTATATTAATTAACAGAACTCAATAAACGTGATGGTCTATAAAATGGTGGCAATTTTAAACGGATTCATTTTTTGTGTCACACTTTGTGCATACAAAACAATGATTTCGCAACGATTCAGAATCGAGCTTTCTAACTGCTCGTGCACATATCACAGGAGGATCAAACGGACGTTCTAGGGTACGTATGTACAGACCACGCATCAGATGTTGCGCACAATGTAGCATTTTAGAAGCAATGTGAAATATGTGACATTCGAAGCGTACAATGCGACGCGTGGAGGTACACGCGCGTTCCGAATATGACTAACAATCTGTTGGACGCGTGAAACCGAGAGAACTTTCGCATTGCCGAGTAACTGACTCGAATAGAAAAAGCTTTTATTTTCCTTATAAAATTAAAAACTTTAATATTTCGTTAATTTTTCTAATGTTTATCTTAAAATAGTACGTAGATTTTTAAAAAATGTAAATTTCAACAGATTATACAGTGGCCTCAATTTTAAAGTAAAATTTACATTTACGTGGAAGAAGTTATCAAAGCGTTAGCTGCTTAAAAAAACAGTAATCAGACTATTTTCCATCATTTCCGATTTCCTGCACCAAATCCTAGTCTTTTTACAGTATTCGTATTATAAACATTAGAAACTTGCAATATGGATAGATTTTGAAAAAATCTATCTCTGTTACATTGGAAAATAAACTTCGATTTAAAATCTGTTTTACTGTAATTATATTTTATTTCCCTGTATCTCTATAGGGTGTTTAGCTACACCCCTTAAAATTTCTCCCACCTGTAGCTAAACACCCTGTATATTGAATATTTGCAATTGTTATATATTACTTTTTAGGCTTTTTGCTTCGATTTTGCTAGACACTATTTATGTTATGTATTAATAATAATTGTCATGTATTTTGTATGAGATTTATATAATTCAGTGTAATGATTCATTACAACGTATTTGCAGTGAATAATGTTATTAATTTGCAGACATTTTTGCATCTATTTTACCTACCCATATACCTTTTCAAAAATAGGCTACAAGGACATTTCCGATAACCAAATATACCGATTATCAGAAAACAGAAGGACATTCCAATTTTATATATTCATTTCGACAATTTTCCTTAATTAACGTTTCCACTTAATTCCCAATGGTAGCGGCACGCCGCTTGTACTATTAAAAATATTGTCCAGAGGCCCGTGGTGCGCCGAGTCTGCCGAGCCGGCAGAAAATGACAAGTGTCGCCGTCGAGGCCGTTCTATCCTAATAATCCAGTGTGAACAATACGTTGAACTGACAATCGCGTCGGTGGCTTTAAAAATATTTTCATTCCCGGCAACGTTCACGTTTCCGGGGCTCGTCGGAAAATTCTGCACCGCTCTTCAAAAACAAAAGCAAATACCTTAATATCAAAAACCTACGACGTTATGCCATGTTAACTCGGGCTATCTCGAATAAAATGATTCCGTCCTCGTCGAGAGAGAAGATACACGGGGGAGAATAGGGGGAGAGGGTTGGGGCGTATGGGGAGGGCGATGCTGCGAGAGCCGGGCCGAAAGAGAGAACGCGAGACGAAAAAGAGGGACGGCGAATCGAGGGAGAGAAAAGCGAACTGTCGTTGGTAGGGTGCAGGTGCGAGAAAATCGCGGTGCCAGGTATCGCGTTACTAATTCAGCGACCCCTGAAATACATCCATTCATCGGCGCACACCAGGTACGCGGATGTATACAGGAGGAACCGAGGCCTCCTACTTGGATCTCTATTCTATCTCGTCGTCGTCAGCCATGGGGTTCTGGAAACAGAAACGACCCAGTGCAACCGGGACCCACGGAAAAAAAGAGGATTCGCCGTAACGGTGTTTAGGAGAGACGAAGAGAGAGAGAGAGAGAACACGAATCCGCGAAACCAGCGCGCCGCGCATCGCCGACAAGAGAGCAACGCGAAATAGGAGAGAAAGAAATGCGCCTGGGAATAGACCGAGAGGACACCAACGGAAAAATCGGGGGAAGAAGAGAGAAACAAAGTTCCCGTATACGTGGTGCACACGTACATAGACGCGTGGAAAGAACGAACCGAGAGCATAGACGGAGACAGAGATCCAGGGATAAATACAGTGCGGAGCGCGAGAGGTGTACAGAAACCGTGCAGAGAGACAGAGGCGTTCGTAAACCAGGAAGAAAGGGGTGGAACTAGGAAGGAGAATCGAGTTCGAGATAACAATGCGAGCGACAGAGAGCCGAACCGGAAGCAGAGTCAATGACTCGAGCTTCAAGTCAGTCCATTCGAGGTGACAAGAAAGTGTACGCGCAACTAGACGCCGCCGGGATAAACGCGATGCCGTACGAATTTTATTGGATCAGCCGACGGAAAATAGATCGCGGATTATTTTAACTCTCGAATCCCGACTTTGAGGTAAAGCCAAGATGCCCCACGCTGATTCAAGCCCCCCTGCGTGTTAATAATTTTGTCATTGTTGTTGCTATTTATGTGTTACTTGGTCTTTGATCGACAGATTTGCAGTTATCGCACAATGTTACCGAGCGTTATTTATTCCAAACGGCGATTTTATTGTATTCATTCGTTAGTAAAAGAAACCTAATTAAACCTGTCAGTACTGGTCTAATGGTTCAATCAAATTTTTTTTGTTATATAAGAATTATAAATTGAATGAATTTCTTAACTCAATATTATAATAACGACTAGGGAATGTCTAAATAATTTTAATCTTGTCGTTCCTATAAAGCAACAGTATTTACAACTAGAGTAGTATGAACAATGATTTCTAGACTAAGGATTTTATGCATTTACGACTAAAACGAGTTGGAGAAACACAAAAACAGTAAAAATATTAAAGAAATCTTAATATAATGTTCCATTATTTTTAGCCTATTAAACCTATCGAACTACTATTTTACTTCGGTTTGTTGAAATTGAGTTCGGTTTGTTGAGTTTGTTTGATTTGCATACACCAGAACATTCTCTGTAAAATTTTCATGCAGTACATAGCAGAAGTAAATAATAATTAATTAAATAAAAATCATAGAATACCAGAATGAAGAAGGATAAATAAATTCGGTCAAACATTCCGACGAGTTGAAATTCACAGGGACGAAGCTCTAGATCACAATCAATTGCATTCCCGCAAGAAAATTCTCGATCAGGCATCGAATCATCCTGATTAGGAGAAAAATGGTTGCGTGGAACGTGGAGCGGATGCGAACGGGAGGAAAGAAACGCGAATGGAAGAACGAAAAACTCGAAAGGCAATGCGAATTCGTGCACGCAACTTTAGCGGTACTTTATCTCACCACCGATCGATGACCCAACAAGAAACTTAAGCTTCGCCGCGCCGCTGCGAAAAATCATCGACTTCCTAACGAAATTAACGACGCACTGCTGCATCGCCTCCGGAAAGAAAGGGATAATCGTGGAATCATCGAAAGAAAATTCCTCGAAGGCAGTTTAGCAGCGGGTGCAATTATTAGCATTACTAAAGGTCAATTTCAACGAAAACAAAACTTCCGAATAAATATTAACTCTGTTGCATTTCGTTCAAAAATCGAGATAATCGGAAATTTTCCGAAGGCAGTTTAGCAGCGGGTGCAATTGTTAGCATTACTCAAAGTCAATTTAAACGAGAACGAAGCTTCCGAACAATGGTAACGATGCTCTGGTGCATTTTCACCAAAAATAGAGATAATCGAAGAATTCTTGAAAGAAGATTTCAAAATAAAAGCATTAGGTTAAATTATTAGTACTACCTAAAGTGAACCTCAACGAGATCAAGGATTTCTAACGAAATCAATGATGCTGTATCACCTCTAAGAAGGCAATCGAAGATTCATCGAAAGAGAATTTAAGAAAGACGGTTCAGCAATGGGAGCAATTATTAGCACTGTTTAAAGTCAGCCTCTTGACGAAGTCAATGCTTCCTAAAGAATATGGATAATTGAAGAAATCATCCAAAGAAAATGTAAAAGTAAAGATCAGCAGAGAGTGCAATTATTAGCTCTGGTTAAAGTCAACTTCATTGAGAAAAAAGCATCCTAATTAAATTAATGACGATCTATCGTTTCGCCACTTTAAATAGGTATAGTCGAGGGATCATCGAGAGAAAATTGAAAAATGAAAGTTTAACAGTGGGTGCAATTATTAGCACTGCTTAAAGTCTACCTCGTTGAGAATAAAGCATCCTAATGAAATTAATGATGATCTGTTGTTTCGCCTCATGAAAAGAAAATTGAAAAATTAAAGTTTAGTAGTAGGTGCAATTATTAGCAACTGCTTAGAGACACCGCCAGCGAAATCAACTATGTTATGTTACGTCGCCATCAAAAAAAGGAGATGATCGAAGAATCGTCGAAACAAAATGCAAAGTAGAATGTGTTGCCATCGGTGTAATTATTAGCACCCTTTAGAGTCAGCCTCGACGAGATCGAAGCTTCCTAACGGAATTGACCATGCTCTGGTGTTTTGCCTCCGAAGAGGCACAATCGAAGAATCATCGAAGGAGAATTTGAAAAAAGCATGGTCAGCAGTGGGTGCAATTATTAGCACAGGTTAAAGTCAACCTCGGCGAGATCAAAGCCGCGTATTCACTTGCCGTAGCTGTTGAAAAAAACTACCGGCGATCGCTTCTGACGCGCAATAATCACGTTTCTACACGGATGTCGATGACTATCACGAGATTTATTTCACGTCAGTTTTCGTCCCGGGCACTTCGCTTCCCACACTTGGCTCGCACGACCCCACATTAACTTCATTCATACCTCGATGTCCAGACCAAGATGCGCGACTGATGCGTGTCCAACAGATAGAAGAAGAGAAAGACGCGGGACGAACCATACCGGAATGTATTACGAGAATCGATCCGCTTCCTTCTTGTTCTTCTTCTTCCTCGCCTTCTTCTTCGTCCTCTGCGTCTTTCGCGTTCGAACGCGCGGGGATACCTCTTTCCAGCCAACGTATCCTCGCTGAATACTACACTTCGTCGAAACTTCTTGTCCCGTTTGTTTTCTCTCGTCCATCGATACTTTACGCAAATTTTTACCCTGACCGTGGAGAATAGGGATCTGCACTGGGAAAGTGTAGCGAGCCAAACGTCGCTGCGTGACTGCAAATAATAATCCAGAATTCCCGTCGTTACTGCAACCAGATGTAGAGAAGAGCACTTTTAACTGTCCCTCATGAATTCATTCATTATTACTGGGGCTTTATGTAAAATAATAATTGTCTGCATCGATTGTGAGAAATCGAAACCAAATAAATTCTTTCTTTATTAATTTGAATAGATGGGGGATATCAACTCATTAAATTTCAATTACTTAATATTGTTATAAATACGTAAAACCCTCTAGTTACTGCTTATTATAATGCAACATCTAGCAATAAATATTTAGAGTCTGTTGTTTTGTGCTGTCCAAATTAAATTAAAAAATTAAGTATAATAAGTTATATTATTGTTTAAAATGCCTCACTTGTATTTAATTGAATACTTGTATAACATTTTCTAAAATTTAAGTTATAATACGGATAATGTCGCTGTTTCTCTTATTTTGTATGATTAAAAAAATTGTTAATTTCTCCAATGGGTGAATAGAATAATAATTATCTAATTAATTTTATAAACACTTTAAATTTAGTAATCATCCGTTTGTAATAAGTTGTTTACTTTTTCACCAGTCAGAAACGTTTGTGTTTTCTAAGTTCCACGTCGTTTCAGATACCAAACGGATACTTCGGTTCATGCTACCGGAAGTTCAGGAACGCGGAATAGTTTCCGCGACTTACAGGTGGTACGACTCGCATTTTCTGAGCGTTTAACTCCATAAAAAGGTGGAAAGCTTTGGTTTCCTTGTCCCTTTGATCTTCGAGCCGCGTACTCGGCTAACTTCGGATCTAGCTTGGACATTTTGTACCGATAACTTGCAGACGACCGATAGTTTCGACTCCTAAATCCAATCTTTAAAAGTGATCTCATTGAAACATCCGTTCGTGCCACGATGACTGATTTAATGAAATCGAAAAAGGAAGAATCGACGAATACTGAGATCTCGTAGAAAATTGAGAAACCTGCGCGACAGGCTCGCGTTGCGTCTACGTTAATTTGATTAGATGTGTATTTACTTTAACGTGATGCCGTTGCGATGATAAAAGTCTTATCGTTGGTTAATGTAATCAAACGAATGTATGGAGAAACCAATGAAATTAAGAGCGATGTATAGAAGGTTCCCTTGAAAAAGCTGTCGAGAAATAATTTCTTACGTCATTATATGCATATCCGTAAAACGTTTCGTTAAAATTTCTTCATTTTTTAACAGACATTTCTTGTTAAAAATGTGCACTATATGATTATGTGTACTATGTCTATATAGTTTCTTCAAATGTTATAAGATTTATATTAAGAATCGACAATAATTATTAATAATCGAAAGAAATACTAAAAAACATAATTTAGTGCCCGACATTAGCAAGACTGATTAACAAAGAATGATATTTCAATATTTATTATGATGGATACAGTGTTACTGATTTTTACTAGGAAATAGAAAAAAACCGGCGGAATCAATCAATTATTTTTTAAATTTCATTTTTCAAGTCAATATATTTTTGTAATAAATTTCCAATGTTTTCGGCGCTACCACCAACACAACACACTGCATTGACGAAACATTCCCTTGAGTTGGATCGTAGATTTGATTTTAATAATATTAAAATTGTGGACAAAGAAGCTAATTTACATCAAAGATTATTATTGGAAACAATTTATATGATTAAACACCATAGCGTAAATCTTAGGTATGAGACCCCTAAGATACATGAATATTACGCAACATTACTGAATCAGTAATGTTTTATGATGACATTGCTTTCCAAATGAAATAATGGTATTTATAATTTCAAATCATCAAATAATTCTTACATCACATACAATTTGTTCGCGTAAATCTCTTCCAACAAAAATTGAATGTTAATAAATGAATTTACCGAATTGGTACATTCACATAAGTGGTTAAAAGAAATATTATATCGTTCAAATTTACCGCCTAATATCGATTGGTATAACCTCGTGTCAAATACACTCAGTGTAGTGACAGTAAGCATTGTCGACGCACGCATAGTGCGTTGTGTCACGATGCTCTTATTCAAATATTAAATCACATCAAAAACAAGTAAGCTAGTTTTATAAATAATAGTTATAAAAATTTTTTGGTCAATATCAATGATATATTTTGAAAATTATTACAATATACATATTTTTACAGACGCGAGCAAATACATCTTGAAAATGATTCAAACTAGAATCGAAACGTCGATGATTATTTGATAATCTGCAAAATTGTTTTTGATTTAGTAATTGATCGAGCCGTAGCGCCGAAAACATTGGAAAATTATTAACATTAATACGATCGATATAAGAAACATAAATATATTTTTGTGTTGATTTTTGTATCGAATGACGAAAGAGAAAACACAGAAGAAGCGCGAATAAAGTAAAATACAAACGACAAGGACCTCCCCATGGTTAACAAGTTAATACCATGCAAGGATCGCGATATAAGTTCTCGTTCGGAATGCGCCAAAACAATCTCGTCCTGATCGAACGATCGATCGAGGAATCCACATGTCCACTAGTGTGAAATTACCCGCTTTCGACGCGCTCCTCCTTTTTTTCGAGCCGCGATTTCACAGTTCGGCCACGGGTGTGCGCGTTTGTGCGTATCCCGCACGAATCTACGTAATCGTGACGGATAAAATCCACGGATTCGGCTCGCCGTAGCTGCCTGTCAGTCCGTGAGAATGTAGAATAAAAACGACCGTGGATATAGATGCACGGGTGGAAGGGGGGAGGCTGAGTTTCTTGTCTTCAGTTCGACGAATCCGCCTACGTTTCAGTGGACACGCAGCTGTCCACGTTCTCCAAACATAAAAGTCTGCGCAGACACCGGAACAAACCGCGTCGACTCACGTTACACGAAATACACCGGCTAAATCACACGTCCTGGTTATTTAATCGTGTACTCGAGATCCAATAGTGGGCTGAGGTTGCGAACTGTTCTTGATAAGGTTCCTCAAGCCCATCTAAAGATCATAGCAAAATCTGTAAAATATTGTAACATAATCATATATTGTATAATTAGTAATGTATATGCTATATAAACCTTATATGGTTTAAAGAAATAAATAAATATAAATCAATAAATAAACATAATTTTAGAATACAAATATTATAAAGCATTTTGATCAAGAAATACTATTACGATCTACAGGTTTAGTATACGTCATTTCAAGGAACTAAACCGATTTTTAAGGTCTTCAGTTTTTATTTGTATATCTGATTTTACTTTCATATGAAGTTTATTTATATCAGTGAGAAAATAAATATATTGACTATTGTAAATGCACTATTCGTCAATGATAGGAAAAGCCCAAAAATGGAGACACCAGTTTTATAAAATAATAAGACTACTATTACTATAAAGTAACACTTATAAATATGACAAAATATGTCGAGTAGAATGATGCTTACTTTGATTCACAAGTTTATTGAGAAGGTTACGTTTGTTTAGTGTTATTTTTTTTTTGCTGATTTGTTTTTGTGAAATTAACTTATACATTATTCCACGGTTCTATGGTTTAATTAATGTTTCTCGGTGAATCATAGTTCATGATAGCTTTACTCGTTGTGACTCGAAACATTGCGACAACCGTTCGCTTTTCGACGATCCGCACACTTTTTCGAAACTCTTCTTCGTTCTGTGTGACTGGATCTCCATTGCTCGGGTTGCAAGTGTTGCCATTTTTTGGACAACTGATTGGCTCTTGTAAAGTTTTCGCCTGTAACTTTTTCACGGTTGACCAGCCAGTTTCTCTTTGCCGATTGTTCGGTACAAATGGTACGTGGCACTCGTCGACACGATAAGCTAACGATCGAAGAATTGTCTCATGCTTAAAAAACGAGCCATTGCGTGGACAAAGTTTAAGGAACGAGTTCATTCTCGCAGTTCATTAAATCCCGAGTCAGGCGAAGTTGTCGATAAATCGTGAACTACAAACAATGTTTCATACTTTGACTAATAAATATTTTTTGTAGTTCATGTTACAGGTTTTAAACGAACTATCGCATCGTGTTGATAAACGTTGTTGAACTTCTTGTCTGTTATTAAACAGTTTAACACGTTGCGAGAACATTAAATTGAATTTACTTACAATAAACGTTTAATTACTGTTCACGCTGGGAAATGATTTACAATGAAGTAATTCTTGCGAATTAAGTCGTGAAATAAACTATGAGGCAAGAGGTTGAATGATTTATGTTGTAATCAAGTTTACAAGCTTGCCATACGAAATAGTGATATTTAATATGGATAAAGTCTGCAAAAAAAGATTAAAGTAACTATAACTATTTTTAAATTTATTGTAACCTTCTACGTTAAGCACTCAAATAACATATTATATATTCTTCGTTTCTCAATTGAAAAATTATCATACGCGTAGAAGTAAAGTGACAATTGTTGCATGTCACCTACGTGCATTTACATTAATTTCCGTATAAATTCCCGCGAATAAATATATGAGTCACTGTATCAACTTTGCATGCAGCTGACTAATAGCAGTCGCGCGACGCTCCACGATGGCCAAGCTAAAACGCAGAGGTAAAGGGGATGACCGAGCACAGCAATCATGAACGCGTCGATTCGATTAGTTCCCGCTAAGACTTTAAATACTCGTCGACGTTAGTTCGCCAGTGCGGCGGCGTGGCAGGTCGTCATCATTGACACCATGGCGAGATCACAAAGAAGCCATCGCATCGGCCGAGTAGAGAACCGAGTTCCGTCATCAGAGGAAAACCACAAAAGTGAGAAGTTCGTAGGTAGTCATCCGGCAGAGGATTCTCTGACATGGCAGGGCGTAAGGAGGGAATGAAAGGTTGTGGAGGGAGAGGCAGGACGAGCCGTACAGTTAAATTGTTATGACATAATTAGGGGCGATCCGAGGTACCGTCGGTGGTGATGCTGGTGGAGGCGGTGGTAGTGATGGCGGTGGTGGTGGTGGTAGTGGCCGATGACGGGGCCGAAGACAAGGGCGAGAGAAGAAAAAGAGGATGGCAAAGAAGAAGGACCGCTCGAAGTCGAACTGGAATCGAAACTGCCGGTGCCAACCATTCATTCTTCACTCGGCCGTGGTACCATTTGACCAGTTCATTCAGGGATTTAAGACTTTTCCTAGAGCTCGCCCCGTGGTTTTGTTTCATTCCCCGTTTCTTTTTCGTCCACAGATCGCCACTCTCGTTCCCGTCTTGTTCTCTTTCTCTACGCTCTGCTCACAGTGCAGTTACGCTATCCGGGCGTCACGTGAGCGCAATTTTCTGCGCCGATGACGGGTCGTGCAGATCAAGCTACGAACTTCCTTGCATCGCGTTTTACAATCTAGCCGCGCCTTCTCAGAACTTCGGTCTCTCTATCTTGCTCTCTTTCTCTCTTTCTCCTCTCCGCCTCCCACCATTTCCCGTAAACACGCCGTCGATATTTTGTTCCCAGTTGGTACCATTTCGTCTGAAACGCGGCCACTGTGTCTTGTGCGACATCAACTCTCAGAAATGTAGAATGGAGAATTTATTGCTACAGAGCAATTCGAGAGGGGAAGGCGGGAAACGGTTCTAATCGTGACTACATTCCTGTCGCTAATTATCTGTTCGCGTTTAGGAAAAACTACAAATCGATGCGTCAAGTTACGAGAGACCGTTCGGTGAAATGCTAGTTATTAATGATGATTTTAAATAATTTCGTTTTATAGGACGTTCACAATTGCATTTGCCTGTCGCTCTTTTCCACGTCTCAGATGATCGCCATTCCCATCTATACTTTAATCAATTATTCTTTACTTCGTTATTCTTTGCACACGCTTCACTCTCTTCTTCTTTCACGTACACGCCGACATATTCTTCAAAAATTACATTTATAATATTTTCACACTTGCACGTCAAGCTTTAAGCATTCTTTGTGAAAAGAAAGCTTCAATCTTTAAATCTACGGTGGTTCCAATCACTAGAAAAATCTTTCAATGTTTTTACAGACGTTTCAATCTATAATGTTTTGGACCAAGAAAACGTCTTCAGTTTCGCAGTCGCTGTATCGTGCAAAAATATCTTAGACAAAAATAAGCAATGGATGGAAAAAGTACAGACTTCGAGCTTAAAAATGTGTCCAGATATATTGTCGTATTATTTTTTTTGAAAACGAAATTATCATAACTCAAATATCGTCAATTTCTCAACACCACTTTATAATAGATATGGAATGCTGAACGAAGAAACAATGTAGAAATTGAATATTTGTTCAAAAATTATTACCATGAACTGAGACGAATAAAGAGAAACTGTAAAAATTAACTATGTGTACCGCTTACGTCGGCAAAATAAAAGCACAACAAACACAACAAGGTGGCGCAGCAAACGGTAACAGTGATTGCATTCAGTCCAGCATGTATTCTCTGACGCGCGGTATCCAATGAAAGAAATGACTTGCGCAACGATTACTAAATCCCCCGATGACTGGTAATATGATTGACGATACTGTCGTCGCGCTGATGCGAAAACCACTAACGTCAGACTTTCTCCGCACTCTTATCCGTCATTCTACACTGAACATAGCATTTTAAAACTTCGGAGAAATAGCTAGGAAAAATGAGCACGCTCATTTCGTGACATTTATAAATTAAATGAGACGATGACATCCGACGTTATCGATCTTTAACAATATTCTGACTGGTCATTGTTGAGATCTACGTATTTCCTTCTCGCAAAATTGAACACATATTCTTACGCGAAAAAAACGAATTAAGATTCGAACGTGATAATCATTCGGTCTTTTGCTTCGTCACCAATTTCATCTCGGGTATCGCCATCAAACATGGGACGTGACAAAACGCTACAGTAAATATTTCAAAAATAGAAATGAAAAGTGACAATTATCACCGTTGCTGGTTTATGTAACTTTTATTTGGTTATAATTGATTTACTTCACTGTCTGCAAGTTTTTTAACATTTGCAATTAGTTTCTCTGATGAATATGAAATATGTCGAACTAGTATGTCCTTGCTATTAATAATATTCGTTTGTTATCGTATTAGTGTCATTTAATAGATTGCAGATTTTATGGATTTATGACAGAAGTAGGTGAAATTCAAAACATTGGAAAAGTGAAAACAATTTTATTATTGTTTTAATAATTAATTATGGTTTTTTACAACTGATACTGAACAGTTTTATTTTTCATAAAGTTTTGCAAGCTGGTCATTAAAATATATTATACTGACTTGTTTCGCAAAAAATTTCGAAAAATTGATACCGAGTGAAAAATGCTGAGCCAAACGAATGTTACTACAAATTAAAATAAGATACGATTCTAATATCATTACAAACCTATCACTTAGAGTAGAACAATTTTCACACTCTAACGCGTCGTTGTTCCTCGCTAAAATGGTTAAACAACGACACAGCAGGACAAACAATCAAGATCAGAATAAACGTACGATTACTCAAGAAAACCTGTACCCTGTCTCGCAGCGAAGCGCCACTTCAGGTACTGAACCAGCATCGAAGCCCATCGGTTGTTTGATTCAAGCTCAATTTGCTCCGAACGCCTAATTATGTATTCTGTTAATTACCGAAAGTTCAAGCTCAACAATCGGTTCGGTTTTTCCTCAATTTAGCCCCTATCACGGCACTCGAAACTTTGGCAAACTCTTTACTCGCTGGCTGTTCTCCCCTCCCGCTCCTTTCCGGTGTATTGTGAATTGTGACCCACGCATCGAGACTCGAGATTCGAGGTTCGCGCGAATCGAGACCGCACAAAAGTCAGTCTCGAGGGTAGCACGGTTGCACGGTTTTAGGGTTGCGCGGAAAAGTCGGCGTTTCGAGTCACGCACAGTGATCCAAAATCGTAAAAACCCGGACTAAATTCAAATTTGAAATTCCTTTCAAAATTTATGAAGTTGTGATTACAGATTCCTAAATGTATAATATTATGGCATGCATAAACTTTGCTATAAGCAACTCCAAATTTGTTGAAAAAGCTTTGGCTCCGAAAAAATGCTTTAGAACGTTCATATTTATTTCTAAAGTTGATATCAGTGAATTAAACTTTTTCTTTAATGATTATTTTATGGATTTAAAATTCGTTCAGGACGAACTAACATATAAAAATCAGTAAATACCAACTTTTGTTAATAATAAGTCCCTAACTATTAAATTTTGAGGCCATATTTATGAGACAATAATTGTTTAAAATTACATTCTAAATCAACTGGCAAAAACTTGTTGTCCCGAGACATTCCCTATAAGGAAGGTTTCTCATCTTAAAAAGATAGTACCAGAATCGCAATCTACAACTCCAAAAAATTTTTTAATTGCCCTATTTGTAAGTAGAAATGTACAATTAACAGATTTATGAATTTGGTTAAGGATTTTACTCTTTTGGACCACTGTTCATTTTGTGGCGCAGGGTGGCGATAGCGTTGCATTTTGTAAATTTACACGCTGCCTAAGCTCTGCCATCGTTAAGCCATCTGCCGAGGCCTCTTTGCATGTAATCACATGGTGAACAACATTGTACGACAAATCGAATCAGATCCGAGGGAGGAAAGAGAAGGAGAGAGGGAGAGAGAACGCTTCTTGGATAGAGGAAGCCGACCGTTAAATAGATAGAGGTGGAGGAACGGGGTGCAAGAAGGCGTATAACTTGGATGAACAGAGATTATCATCGGAGAAGAGAGAGACAGAGAGAGAGAGGAGAGAAATGATACCTGTTACCAGATTACAAAAGTTTATATAGATTCACATTTTTATAGACAAATTCGGTGAAACTCGCGCTAAAATTCTATTTTCCGTGAGAATTGTTTTAGCGGTTTAGAAGTGATATAAAAGCCAGACAGATTTTATTGAAATTGCTATTTCATCCCTTCTTGGGGATCTTTATTAGCTATTAATGCATGAAGATTTGCTATCTACTTATTACATATGACTGGATTAGATTTCATGAATATTCCACGCAAATGGGAAACGTTACTGTGGAAAATGGTTTTAACAGAACTGTGTCGACAAGTTGTCTTCTCGACACTGTTTCACTTATTATACATTCAGACTCCTATTTGGAAAAATTGTTTCATTATTTTAAGCTGGTTTAAATTCAATAATATTAACTAAATGAAATTTTGTAAATTAATCATAAGAGACAGAAGTTGAATAAAAATGTTTGTTTTTTTCCTTTTAATGATTTTAGTAAATTGGAAAGACTGTGACAATACTCTTAAAATCGTCTGCTGTTTTTAAAATTTGTTATGTTAGCATGTTTATTATAAATGCATAAAATTCGCAGTCTAAATGAATATCGTGTATTCATGTAGATAAATAAATTAACACATTTGTGTCAAAGTTACATCTACATGTTTATATTCATGCCATGTTTTTTAATCTTAAACCATCTAATCGTAATTATTCGCGATAGATTAATTATACCTATACATAATCGCTACTCATTAGCTACAAGTTTATCGTCTAATAATGTTTGCGAATGAATATAGTTTTAACTACGTTTATGTGTTTAAATATAGCCAAATGTATTACTGATTTCCTTTGCATTCCGGGCTTCTTAAATAAATTCGTGAACGTATTACTGGCAGACTATATAAATTAATAACTGCAAGACATTTATAGTAGTTCATTCGGGAAGCATTGGCGGAGGTATTATCTAAATATATAATATACACAGACAGTGATAAAAATTTACGTACATCTGACAAATCTGGAATATTTAAATAAAGAAAATAAAATTATTTAGCTAAAATATTTTGAATTTCATCTTCATTAAATTTCTTATAGGAGAATTAAGGAAGTACGGAGTCGTAATAAAACATTATGGACAGTCAAGAGAACACATATAAAAATGTAATGCAAAACATGTACTTCATAAGAATGCCTCATAAGACGCACCTCACGCGAAGATCCGCAGTTTAATTATAAAACAAGAATTTCGGAAGAATCTCGTAAGAATTCCGTTGTTTCCGGAATATAAATGTGTGTTTCACGAGCAATAATTCCTATCAATTACTTGAACACGGGTATAGTGATTGAAGAATATATAAAAATAATTTAACAACAATAAGCTGAGTATCGAGTAAATGTTATATTGACTGCAATTTTCACCACATTTAATCTTCGTAACTTGCAAATCAATTAACCAATTTCGATGAAATTTTCAGAATTCTTATACGAGTCTACAACACGCGGTTTAACAAATTTTCATTAAATCTAGATAAAAAGTTACTATTACTATTATTATTAATTTAATGCTTTAAACCATATAAAGGTTTATGTCAAAAGTTACTGTATGTAATTTTTCAAAAATTTTCTTTACAGGTCATTCACTAAACTAATCCCAGCTCTGCAGACAAATTGAAGTCTGACTCATTTATAAAAAAGTAAGTCTGATTTAAAGCGTGTGCGATCGATTGTGCGAGTAAATCGATAGTGCAAGGGGTTAATGCGTTAAACATCTGAAATAATTGTACGAAAGCAACCAGCAATACAATCTTATTTCCGAGGTGTACGTATACAGGCTCGCTGTTGGCCGCTCGGCTACACGCTCGAAGGCTGTGAAATCTGAATACGTGCATACGTAGAAGTACCTCTGTGGGGGTCTTTATCGCTGTAATTCGTTTAAAAGGAACTACACGGGCGGGCCGGACCGTGAGTGCCCTCCTAAGTCATGCTACGCGGGCGAATGTGCTTACCTGTGGGAGCGCGCGCGCCCGCGCCCAACCGTCTGCATGATACACACACATATGCGCGGCCAACACAGACTATAATTGTACGTCTCACGAGCGGTTCGTGACGCGGTTAAATACATTTTTCGGGCCGGATGATCGATGAAGCCCGATAAGCGTGTTCAATTAGCGTAGCGCCTTTGTACACGAGGGCGACTCACCGAATTTATTTATCACGATGATGCACCGACGCGATCCGAACAGTTATACACGGATGTTTGATATGTCTGTTTAGCGATTATCCAGCGCATCGCTCCCCTTCTTCTTTTCTTTCCCGTTCTCAGCAGTAATTGCGAGGTCGGTCGAATTTAAACTCTCCAATTTTGTAGAGGATAGTCGAATAGCCTCGGTCGGTTAAATTAAAGCTCACTAAAAATATATAATGAGTCAATCGTAATCAAACCTTTCTTTAGAATATAAACACAAACACTTCTTGATTCGTCATAGGTAAACACGAAACATTTTTTTTTTAAACAATTTTACAAAAAACATAGCCTCATAAACTGATTTTATAATTTTCTTTACTCCTGTGAACATGAAGAATCAATGTCTGAACATTGTTCGTCTGCTCAATATTTGTATTTGTTGTATTCTTCGTAAAGGATGCACTTCGTTTCTCGAGTAAACAAATATTTTTTTGTCATCTTGTCCTGCTAATTTTTAGATGTATTTTTTGCAAATTCAGGGAACACAAGTTTGTTTGTATTAATCCATGTTCATATGTTTATTAACAGTTAATAACAATTTCATAAACAACCATCGCGTACTAAAAACTACATAACGTTACTTCAGGACGATTACTTGGAAAACATTATAAAATCATTGAGACCGGATATTGGCTAACTTTTCTGTGAATATTCGCCCTCTTTTCTCCGTCCTTTAAAGTCTACATGTCGTTCGTCCATCGTGTTTCTTTTCTGCCCTCCCATTTACCGATCGATCGACCTAATGAAATGCTAACGATCGTACCGGCGGTAATTAAATTTACACGTGACGATGACGAGTCACCGAACACCGGCGGAATCGTAAATTCGATCCGTCGTGACGCGACGCGACGCGACGCGGTATGGCATGGCGCGCCGCGACGCAGCGAAACAACCCGCCGAATTTGTATTTGACTCGCCGCCGACGGGTTTAATTTACTCTCTCTTCCCCTTTGGTCACCGCAGTGGATCGCAACGAGAGTTGGCGACTCCCGAAGAAAAACTTTGCCTTAGATTTTCCGGCGAAAATAAATATTCGACGGCCGCCGCGCCGTGCCGTGCCGCGCCGCGCCGGGCTGATTTACTCTATCGCAGAATGCGTACGGACTCTCAACGAAAACGGGACGGTGTTAGCCTACTTACCGGAGTTTCTGGCCCGCCATCCCTCTTCAATCCCACTCCTCTTATCGAGCATCCAGCCAAATTTCTCTGCACACCGATATTGTCAGTTCGTAACCTGTGATACCGTCAGCTTAACTCTCGTGTCCCTAGAAATACAGTAATGTCTCGATATATGGTCGGGGACAAAATTAACTGGACACCCATTATATACTAATAACTTTTTTAAAAATTGTAACAAACGATTTGATTTTATTTTCTTGAGACGTTAGAAGAATGAAAATTAAATTAAAAATTAGCATTGGTCGAAATTGCGAAGGAAAAAGTCAGAAAACAACATTTCAAGCAAAAGCAAAAATTCGAAAAAATTAGATAAATTTGTATAATTAAATAGGTATTTATACAATTCCTGAATTGTACTTGGTTTATCGATACTAACAATTTTTGTGCGTATATAACCAAAATGTCTCTTAATTCTTTAATTATAGGACTATTATAAATTAATTTAATTAAATTTGCAACAAGATTTATTGAATCTTACTTAAAGAATTATTATAATCTATCACCGAAAGTTTCTACCGATAAAATGGAACGTAGAACAGTGGGAAAAGAAAGTATTCGTACACCAGCAGCTTTTTCCATCAATTGGCACTACAGTTTTTACTGTAACACATCCAATCTGAGAGTTATATTCACCAGCCTGTAGAAATTTATTCATAAAAAGCGAAATTCTTGCGATAAAGTTTAATACGACTATCTTCGCATCGTGTTATAATAAGAACAGCATTGAAAGAAAGAAATAGTCGACGATGTATGAACACTTTCATTACTTACAATAAAACGAAATAATGTAACAATCGATAAATTTACTCATGCTAAAAAGCTGAAGCGAGATACAGCCTTGTGCACAACTGAACATTTACATCGCAGTAAACCCGTAATAGAACAGACTTGATCTCACGAAATTTCATAAATAATAATACTCAAAAACGACCACTGTTTTCCTGTGCTATAACAAGAATGCTAATTTTATTTTGTGTTTCAAACAATCCCAAACAACGTTTCACTAATATCTTCGCTAAGTTTAGAAATAACCGAATTGAAATTTATTATGACAGTCTGGCGGTGAATTTATTAATCTTTCTAGACTAATTTCCCCCTAAACTACTTGTGATCCACTTTAAAAATTCTTCCATGAACTACGATGTGCTTTTTCAATTTTTTATCTGACTACTAGTGTCCCTAATTTTTCAGTGAAAACGTTCCAGAAAATATTACACATTCTCAAACTTGTAATTACCTATTCATTAAAAATAATTCAGAAAGACATTGAATGTATATTTCATACCATAATTTTGCATGACATAAAATAGTCATTTAAGATTCTTGTATGCTATCCTTGGTTAAAATTAATCAATTCAACAAACCGAGCGTTTGTTGTCATTATTATTCGATAACAGTTGTCAAGCATAAATGGAATGTTAATACAAAACTGAATATATTTATCTCTTCATCAAGTGTAGAATTAAAAACTTGAGCACACATTCGAGGAAGGTCTAAGCATAGATCAGAAAAAACTAAATATCTACTAATAAATTATTATACATTCGAATGGGCACAATGATCAGCTTATTCCTCACTTCTAATGTGCAGCTTCAGTTCTCCATATTATGAAACATTTAGAAAACAGCGTATTAATGACAACAACACTTAAGATGGCTGACTGGAACAGTTAGGGTACTGAAGCAATTATGCTACAGTATAAACTTCAACATGATGAGGGCATAATAAACGTTACTTTTTCGTTAAATATGAATTATGTTGATTCTATGCCAGGTCAGTCTACATTAGTATTTTCTGTACAGCAACTAAGTGACCGGTGACTTCTAGCAAAGGCGTATCGTTCAACGACATAAAGTCTCGAAATCCCGGATTGAGTTGTCTTCGTGTCCCGGAGTCTAGAGCAGCGTTGTCCGTATTAATCATCATGGACAGCAGGTGTTATTATCCGTGAGCCGGCGAATTGATGCGTAGGCGCAACCTGCATGGAATGAATCGTAAAGGTAGCCATGCTCCGGTAGCGTCGAAGCGCGTTTGCCTCTGATCTACCGGTCCTCCGAGTTGTTTTTTCACGTTTAAGAGGTATATATTTAGTGACGGGGAGGCAGTGGCGGAGGCCGAGTAGAAAGAGGAACAGGATGACGGCTGTTCCTGATGCGTTAAATTAAAGTTTAACTCCGAAGCAGCTGATGGCTAGGCTGCCGATGGGTTAGAGATGAAATTCGTGATTCCCTCTCTTTCTCCATCTGCGCACACGGTTTTCAAACGATCCGTTTGATGAAGCAGCGCGGCGCGGCGGCGACGACGGTGGCAGATGCGAGGAAGTATTTCATGTTTAACTTCATTCATTTTTCTTCGCTCCCCGCCAAGCGAAACGGAACTTCCGCCCGCGAAACGTTTATTTTAATTACTGTTCCAAACGAAGGAACTTTTCGAATTATTGTTCGGGAATTGTTGCTTCTCCTCTCTCCCTTTTACGACCGCCTGGACATCGCGAGCAAATTGTTTCCGTTCAGAGCCGCCGATGCCGCGCCGCGAGGTTCTCCTAGCTCTATCTAGCTACGGGCTTCGCAGTGCTTATAACCAACAAACTCCTATTCTTTTTTTTCCCCCGTTTCACCGTCATACGGACCGTGTAGCATTCGTTCCCTCCGCGGCCTAAGAATCGAAAAAAGAGTCCAGCTATCCGAACGATTTGCATAATTGAAGTTAATCAGCCGCTTTATATTTGAACGTTCGCGTCCCGTTGGTTTAGAACCCAGGCGGGGAGGTTTGTCGAAAGTTTCAAGTGGCCCGGTTACACATTAACTTCGCATGGAAAATAAATAGTACACGTAAACAGCCAGTAGCGGTGGAACAGTCGGTCTGAAGGACGATACAAGTGGTGGTTCCTTAAATCCATCTATTCAAGCCAGGGGGGAGGACGGCACAGCCACAAACAAACATCGTTCCCGGGGAACCGTGGCGGAGTATCGCTTCCGTATTAATCCGGTACTTTGATCATAAAATTTACATTCACGTACCTCGCGCTCCTTCCGTATGCGGCGCGGCATCGTGAAATTCTCTCCCCCTCCGCCCTCCCCTCTGCCCCCTGCGTCCGTTCCGGCCGGTCCCGACCGAATCCAGCAGGATCCGACACATCTTACAACCCTTTTCCTTACTTAAATCCAAATAAAGGTTGAGATTCTTGAGTCTCCTCTTTCCCGTCCTCCCACCATGAGTCCGACATAGGCGGCGTTCTACGAACCCCTCTGGATCGGAACTGCATCTCCGTCTCTGTTCGTTGCGTTTGCTTTCCAGCCCTTTTCTTCTTTCTCCCCTGTCGCCTCTCTTACTCCCTCCCCTCTTCGTCTTACACCCACCATCTTCCACCTTCCAACTTTTCCTCTCTCTCTCTTTCTCTCCCTCTCTCTCTGTTCTCTCCCTCTGTCTTTCTCTCTCTCTCTCTCTTTTTATGCTAACCTCTTCCCGGGGTCTATCCATCTTCGTTCGACTCCCGACCGGCTTCGTCCTTTCCCGGCCGTCTCTTTCCTTCCATCCCTTTCCCGATGGTGCTGGCTCGCTCTCCAGTAACGAGAGGAGAAACACCCTCGCTACTTTTAATCGACCCACGCTTTCTTCTGCTTATACATACCTAGCCAGCCCTGCCCCCACGCCGCCCGTCCTCATCTCCATCCTCCCCGTTCCACGTTCGAGCACTCCCGACCCACCCCTCCCCCCCGTCGCTTCTTACGTCTCATCTTTACCACCAACATCGTATATAAGTACCTAAGGGCGTTGTCTTTGGTCTTTCGCGTATTTTGCGCTCCGTTCACTACGAAATACACGGGGGGTAGTTCCAGGATTAAATGCGAAATGAAAGCCTCGCCGAGGAAAAGACGCCGAGACATTTCCGAAGGATCCATCCTACGATTTTACCGTCTTCGTTTTTGACCACGTAACCCGACCCTTCCCCTCCCCTATCCCCGCGCTCGCCCCCACCACCCTACGCGGAAGCTTTTGCATAATTTCTGCGCGAGGAAACGGATCCCCGGGATACGAATTCACTGATTGCCAGCCTTCCGCGATAGAATTTTAACGTTTATTCGACAGCCGATGCTTATCTCCGATCGGATCTTAAGCGGGGATTAATTATTCCGAAAAACCACGATCATCCGTATTTCTAGAGAAAACCCGCCGTGCTCGTGGATGATAATTGCGGATCATTTTCGCGGGAAAATCAATTAGAAGTCGGACTTTATCCGTTTCTGAACGGAAGTATATTCGATTGCTAGATCCTATCGGCGATGAGTTTACATTTTTCAGGGATTCAGATCATTTTAACCCGGTGTTCCAGACTGTACATTTTCGTGTACACGACTTTGTGCTATTGTTAGTCGGAATATTCAGGTTTATGTTTCCGTTGGTTTTCTCGAACCAATGCTTTGCTGCTGCTTTTAAACACTCCATCTCCTGTTGAAGAAGATCGAAAGACTCTATGGATCAATAAAAATGCATTATGCACGATTTAGTTTCGAATGCAAGAGTTATCCCCTTACTGGGAAGGGTTTTTCAAAATATTTAAGAACGTTTTTCTTGAAAGCCTAGATTATGTATCAGTCATAAATAATAGGGAAAATTAATATTTACTGATCTTGTGGTATGGTCTTGCAACTTTAGAAATTAGATGAATAGCTCTGATGTCATCGATATATCGACATTCATCTGCAAAGGGTTAATTGTTATTTTTCAGATTCATAGATCACCAGAAGTATTTCGAAACAATTATTGATCAATATTTAATCTACAATTATCATTTGAATGTCCAAAATTATTAGAATGCGAATCTCCAGGAAAAATGAAAATTGTTTAAGTTAATTCTATTAAACAGAAATGGAATAAATATATATTTCTTCTTTTAATAACTTTAAGAAGTCGAAAAGGATGAAATGATATCTTTAACTACTTTTAATGACGTTGCAGTGTTGTATTTGATCGATTTATTTTTGTTATAGATGCGTAGATATTGACACAAATAGTGAAATGAAAGAATGACATAAATAATTAGAAGAAAAAATAAATGTCATGTTAAGAATTCGTACAGATAATTCACATTACATGAATAAGTACAAATGTCTGGCCTGTAGTCAGACGAAAGAAGGACTATTCTCTACGTCAGTAACAATCGGAAAAATCAATGAAAAATTGGAAGAAGCACTAGTTAAATAAACATATAAAGACAATAGTATTGATTGTCGAATGTTTGAGAAAATTTCGTGTATAAATATTTAGTTCCACAAGTGAAACACGGAACAGAAAAAACATCGAATGAATTTAATATTTCTGGTACACTGTTTACAATCTATTAAAATTATTAAGAGAAAATCTCGATTAGTATGCACTCCTTGAAATAGATGCGGACAATTTTTATTTTGCACAAAGATCTAAAAGCAATTAAAATATTTTAACTTATAAAAATGACAAAGCTCTATTTATTTAGATTTTGTGCAATTTTTATTTCAATAGATGCTTGGATAAAAAATGTCTCGAATCAATTTCCATGTAAGTAATTTTATAATTTCTTTTATTTTATAATTTATTTGACCGACAGTGGTAGGTATAGTGTTAATAAATGAAGTCGCAGCAAGAAATGGGACTGCATATCCGCGATGGGAATACGCCGAAACGTTCAGTCCCCGTTAGAAGAAAAATCGCTGGTAAACCGTAACTAATGAAAAGCATGCTTTCTAAACTCCGAAAGTCCTGACGATCATCTCGGGGCCCGTTCCCCGTGCCCGCAAACGCTTCTGCATCGCGAATCATCCGATCCCCGAAGTTCCCTGGAAATTATATGATTTCCCGCCTATAAGTGTATACCAATCGAGGAGTTAGAACTCCCCCTCTAAAGAAAATAAGCGAAATTATAGCAGGGATCGAGGCAATCAAAACTTCTAACCAGCGAATCCGGCAAATGACTTTCAATCTCGGCGTTGAACCGCGCGGTCCGCGTATATACGCGACCCATACCGGAGGACAATGAAACGCTTTGTTTCGATCCTGCGGGACGAAGGAGCAGCGCGCGGCTTCCTTTCTTCTTGCTGCCGCTTCCTTCCTGTATCCAAGAAAACGCCGACGATTCCTGTAGACAAAGAAGATTGAGTGCAGGTGCAGGACAGGGGCGGAATACGCAGCCCCGGCCCGCGTATGCAGCGATAGTTTCGCGGTTTATGGCCGATTACCCGGGAAGCCGTAACGTCCCGTATGTACATACGTACGCGCGTAAAGTACATATGTAACGATGCATGTAACAGCGGCGCACACCAACGAACGCCGGCGAGGATGCATCGCGTTCCGCCGCGCCATCGAACTCGCGCTCGTGCGTACGCGCAACGCGCGAATACTGCGCGAATACTGCGCGAATACTGCCGGGAGTATGTGCGTGTGCGTGCCTCGGCGCGGCTCTTCTTCTGCAACAGTCGGCAGGGATACATCACCTTGCACCACACAGACCGTACACTTCAAATACACTGCAAGTCAGTCAGTTAACTCTGAGTCAGACCTTTCACTTCGTGGTCCAGAGAGCACGGTATGGTGCACGATGGTTCCCACAAGTGGAAGCCTTCACCGTCCGATGCTACAGTTTGTTTCTTGTTTCCAAGGAGCACCGAGGAAGGGGGCTGGGACGAGAGTCCATGGACACCCATGGACCATGATGCGCCTGGACCTAGGCTCGCCGCCGACGCTATTAGATTCGGTGCGCGACCACCGGTTTATGGATTCGATAATGCCGCTGTAAATATTCAATAGCGAATCGGTTCTTGGGAAAAAGGACGAGTTATTGAACAGATTGTCAATCGGCGAACCACTTTCTATCTGTGCTTCAAGGATCAGGAGAAGTCGTTTCTAGCGGGGAGTGAAGGAGTAGCACATTTTTCTGTTATTTCCATTTTTCTGCATTCTTTAGCACTATTGGACACGTAATTGAAGAGATTGGCTACCAGTTTTTCTGTGAAACTGCGAATAAGTGTACGATGAAGATTTGTGTGTTGTAAACGCACTCTTACAAGTTGAAACGGTACATTATACACAGACTACTTTGACGTATTTCAATGAAAATGTTATTTCAAATCTCCTGTATCGTGTTCTTATTTAGATTTATCCCATTGTTGAGTTTTGCTATTAGATAACATGATTAGTATTACAATTTTCAATTTCATATTATTTCTACTCCACTCAATTAATTTACACAGAAATTTTTCGATGACAAGATTTTCAACAGTTTCAAGTGGTGAATTATTTTCCAAGTAAATACTTTAAAAAACGATCACATATTTGCAGCAGATTCGCATTCAAATAATACTCCATAGAAATACTCAATCAAGATGAACTAATTATATGAAGTTCAAAAACGATGTAAGAAAAAATAAGTATTTGTTTCCTTCAATTTAATTACTATTTTAACTATGTTCGAATATAAGATGTAAATAATAACTAGATTGCTAAAAATTATGCATTTATATGTACAGAACGAAACTCTTTAAACATTTTTTAGATAAAAACTATATACAAATTATATTGTTCGATTTTCCTTGAATCTATAAATTTGCACTTTTCATGATTGAATGATGACTGCATACTTTTATAAAAAGTAAAATTCGTAAGATATAGAAACTACATAAATATTTCTTCCTTTCCATAATAACTTTAATCACTTAAAATAATACGAACAGTGTTTCTAAACTGTACAAATGTTTGAACAATGTTGCTCGTCGTAAATGCACAAAATCCAGTGTCCAATGATGTCATTTAACGAAGTCGAGCAAGGCTATTGACTATAGAAAAATTACAGAATTAACAAGGGGCCGGTCGAAGAACGTACATTTGCTTGCCGTGGTTCGATTATCGTATCGTGATCATGATCATGACGAAAAGCAGGAAACGTTTTCTCTTAATATTCGCGGATCGCATGTGTCGCAACTTGATGGGGTTTTTTGCATGAGAAATCAGCGAGAGACAATGACTATGTTATGCCCGGGGTCGTCGAACGATGATGATTCGACGTCGCGAACTGCGAGTTCGTGTCTTAATCATCAGCATGCTAGTTCAGCAGCTAAAGTTCAGCATATTTATGTGCGATCAGCCTAAGTGGAGTGAATTTTTCATGCAGCTTCCTTATTCTCTCCTTTCCGAGAAGACGATTGGAAACTGGCCTCGCCGCTAAACCGGAATGTTAACGATCGAATGTGCGTTATATAGGTCAGGATACACAATTTTACGACACACGCCACTCCTCTTATGCGCATGATTATTTAGCGATGTATAATAGAAGGCTCGCGGATGGAATGTAGGAAATAATAATTCGAATGAGTAAGGATCGCGCTCGTCGATAGATTGTGCACGAAACGAATAAAGAAACCGCATTCCGATCGATTATTAGTTTCATAATTCATCCTATGAATAAGATATATAGTTAGGCTCTTTATTTCGAACCACGCCGGCGAATATTTTAAAGGAATTTAATATTTCGATTGATCGGCCGACTTCTTGATATAAATATCGAGTACTGGTAATAAAAGTATTGCCCGTACTTTGTTCCTATAACCAATCAAAGACACCGGCACGGCAGTACATGTCTGTATCAAAGATGGATTATTGGCTTTGTGGTCACTTCGATATCCCCCCGATGGTGGTTACACGTAATAAATAAAAACTACCGTTTGAGGTAACCTTTGATGAGTTCAAGCGTCCATTATACAGAGGAACATGATAACCGAAGACAGAGAACAACGGAGGACCATTGTTTATTCTTTTGTAAATTGCGAACGAATACATTAAGCCATTAATTAGGATAAATAATTTTATTCAATCCATATTATAGGTTGTTAAGCGTTCCTTCGTTTGACAAAAGAAGTCAATCCGCGATTCATTTCACCTGATGCAATAACCGAACGTTTATAATAATCAGTTGCGTACGTAAATTTTAAGTAATTCTAGTTCAAATTAATACAACATCTTCTACAAGATTACAATTATTCAATTGATATTATCATAAAATTTATAGTGAAGTTTAAATAATCTAGTTCAAATTAATAAAACATTACACGATTAAAAATTTTTCACTTAATATTACTGTTATTATTTGAAAATAAAATTTACATCTCCCAGAAAGTACATTTTTGTAATTTTCCAGTTGATATTAAGTTAAGTTGACGAAATTTTCGTGACATTAATAAATTCTGCACAGCCTTGGACGATGAAAAATAATATAACGATGATGATACAATTGTCAATTACATAAATTATAGAGTGCGATACATTGTATCCTCAAGGAGAGTTTCAGAAATATAATGTCTGGTCAGGATCGAAGAACCCGTCAGGAAAGAATCAAGAATGAAGGACGATGATTGCATCGGTCCAGCAAAGAGCAAACATCTACCGATACTTTGTACTTACACGACTTTATGAGCAATCAGCTGGTGCTGGCCAGCGCAAATTGTTTGTTCCCCAAACCCATTTAGCTCCATTCCGTGAAATTCTACTCAAATAATCACAGCTTCAGTTCCTGCCAATTACGTTTTTGCAAGCCACACCGTATACAGCTTGTTACTCATTTCAAAGAAATCTATGCCCTGAACGCGGATACAATACTGTTCGATTCGTCGAAGTTCACCGCTTACGATCTCATTGTTCCATCGCATCTTCGGCTAAATTAATTTCACCTTGGTCACGATTAGATTGCATATTCTATACGTCTATAATAAATATTATTAGATGAAATATACGACGGCGAGAACATTTAAACAATTGAAAATTCCCATTCATTAAAATGATTATGAACAGAAATTTTATGTGACTCTTATATCTTAAATAATAATTAAATATCTTAAATAACAAATAAAATTGCGAACCATATTTGAAAGTTTAAAAAAGTGTTCGCGAATATAAAATGGGCTAAAACTTTTATTCTATATTGTACATTTACAACATTTATCCTCCGGCGTATAATACTTTTAGCAGTGTTTCTTCCATTAGGTCTCTGAAAACGCAACAAGTCCCCAAGCGGAAGTATTACATTTTCTTCAGTAATCTCCCCGTAGTCGGTAATTAAATTTAATCTTATTAGTTAGCAGAGTATGCGCCTTTGTAGCGTTCAAAATACAAGATGCAACTGAGTAAAGCGCAACAAGACAGGGGCCTGAATAAACTGCAACCTAACTTTCTCGTTATCTAGTAAACCCACTCATCGATCCGATAAACGTCTATTTAATTTTCGATTTTACAAATTGCTCCAGAAAGTCCCGAATTACCGTGGTCATCCGCGGTCTACTAATTAGATCGTAACAAAGCACACAGCGATCATTCATCGATACTTTCAAATCTATAGAACAGGGTCGAATCCTCGTTAACAAGACACGTCGATGTATCTGGGATCGAAAGAAATCTAAAACTTCTTAATTGGTGAATGTAAAAATATTTTTCGATATGAAATTTTATGAAGATTGCAAAAGCGAATTGTAGATAGAGTGCTCATCATGTCACTTATCGGCCCATCAAATCACGATTGTGTGAATCCTGAAAGCACTATCTCTGTATGCGAATATTGCAAAATAAAATAATTCTAAATAATACTAAACTAATACATGACTATAATGTTTTAACTTATAGATGATGTAATTTGGAATAGCAAACAGGTGCATCTATTGAATGCTTAGATTAACCTGGTTCCGTATATTGTAAAACTGAGCACGATTCCGAGGGGTGAATAAATAAATAAATATCATAATAATTTAACTTAGCTTTAGAAAATCATTTCCCTGAAAAGTAACACCTTCTGATACTACTACGCGATTTTCTACTGGGCCAGATTTCGCTTCACTTTGAAAAAGTAAGAAAAGCTTTGTAAGATTCACAATGCTTATACAGCAAGTTATATATGAAATTCCTTAAAATTCTTAAAATTCCTTTAAATTACTCTGAGAATTTCTAGATTAAAAAATAAAACAGGTATCTCTCATTGCTACCCCCTCCTCTGTATCGTCGTTCAGCAGCTAAATTAAATCGTTCGATTGTTCCATTTATACTTATCCTGAGAATTTCTGTGTTAAAAAATAAAATAGGTATCTCTCATTGCTACCCCCTCCTCTGTATCGTCGTTCAGCAGCTAAATTAAATTGTTCGATTGTTCCATTTATACTTATCCTGAGAATTTCTGTGTTAAAAAATAAAATGGGTATCTCTCATTGCAACCCTCTCCTCTGTATCGTCGTTCAGCAGTGAAAGAGGGTTGAACATCGAAAAAAAGTCACAGCTCTATCGATACCGAAATGCTAGACCGCAATTTGGGACCAGCGATGACGAAAATACCTGTTGTCCACGGAAACACGTTGCCGCGAAAAGGGGGAAGGAGCGAGGTCGGCGAAAGAGTAGGCAAGAGACAGTTGGTGGGGATCGATGGGGGAAGCGAAGAGGTGCGAGAGAGGAGAAAGAGGAGAGTCGAGAAAAGAGGAGCTGTCGCGCATTGAAGTCTCCGAAACGGCAGGGTGCTCTCGCCAAGAGTAACACGAACGAACGAACCGACGAACGAACGAACGGACGAACGAGGGAACGGACGAACGAAGGAACGAACGAAGTTCAGTCGAAACAACGTATGTGGGGAGGAGACGATGCTTCTTGCGGAGGTGGTTAGAGGGCACGGGGGGTACGGGAAGGTGAAGGGGGACGAGGGTTTCAGGGGGGGGAAAAAAAGAGGTGGTACGAAGCAGAGCGGAGCGAAGCAGATCGGAGCAAAGCCGAGGCACAGAGCCATTGACCCGTGGAACGAGGGGGTAAGCTGTAGGTACAACAAGAACCCATAGAGGATATATAACACCAACACGTACGTACGTGTCCATATAGTATCCATACATATGTAATGTACGTGGTACCGGCGCTGATATTACGGTACAGATAGATCGAGAGCGATTAAGAAATCCGTGACGGCATTGTGTTTGCTCGCTCTCATGACGCCTGTGTCGGAGTCACAAGGACCGCGCTTACAGCTCGGCTTACGTTCACGTTCTTCTCGTTCACTTGGAACTTCGATGATACACCCGGGATTATTTGACGAGTTCCGAGGGGTACACGGGGCCGCCTACGTCGCCGGAACGCGTTGCACAACGGCCAACGTTTCGTCACTGTGTCGCTGGGGGGCACCGTAGACGGTACTCTTTTTGTTTTACCGTACGATTGCCAACGGGACATTGCGAGAAGCCAGTTGACATGTTCCGGGCAACGCGATCAGGCAGCTCCTTTAATTTCCCGTCGAAAAATGTTACCGTGATAGCGCCTCTCTTAGTCGATCAATCGAAATATGATACAATGCTTGTCACACGCAGAATAAAAATTGCGCGTGTGAACTGTACGAAACAAGAGCCAGATAGAAATTTAATTCTCTTTTTAATGATCTTAATTAGCTGAAGCTGACACACTGATGCTCTTAAGTTATTTAATCTGTTCGCTGCTTTGAATCGCGCTTACCCATTTTTGTCATAAATGCATAAAGTACGCAGTTTACTGATGAGTAGCGAACCTTCGTGCAAAATAAAGATTGTCCAAGTCAATTGTAGGAGACAGAAGTTAAATAAAAGCGCATTGCTTCTTACAATAATTTGATCAAGTTGAGGACTGCAAGGCACGTTCTGCCGGACTATCGAGTATAGCAGATCATTGGTTGTCAGATGATCAGAATTTTATTGTATATGTATGTAATACGCAGATAGAATAATTGCAAAAATATTTAACCTGATTTTTTAATATTACGGACGATATTCGGACGATAGAAAGCTGATTAAACTGTGATTTGATTACTTCACTTTAGTCTCACGACCCGTTTGGATTTAACGCGATTAGTATTCCTTAATAGCTTTGTATTCCCTAAATAACTAAATTTAGTAAGTAACTAAATTTAATTCCATGTAACTAAAAAATGCGCCACTTTAGATTCGAATTAATTGAATAGCTTCGGATTCTTGCTAACTACATTACCCTTTTCCCGTATTCCATGCCAAGAAGCATAAATCGTAACAGAGAGTCTATTTTCTGTGATTCATTGTGGATCGCTCAGATAGCACATAGCACACTAGATTAGTATTCTGAAAGGTCAAATGTATCCGAACAACCCACACGTATTGCTCTTACTTTTGCTTCAAAGAATAAATAAATCACTATCGTTGAATAGATTATATTTATATGTGAATAATTTAAATTGTCTATAGGTATTAACACCTTAGAAACGACACGCGAGTTTCTTTGTGCACGACTGAAATTATGTACCGTTAAGAACAGTTCGTTATAATGTTGATTAAGATTAATTTCGATGCTTCCATAATGCATATTTTCATTATGACTACCAACCAGACAAAGCAACAGGATTTAATTGTATTACATAAATTACAAAAATGTACTTACTGAGATTATAATTAACTTTTATTAAACTATGTGTATAAACGAATCAATCCGTCAAATAAATTCTCACGGATGCATTTTTATTTCTTCAATAATTTTGAAAACAGAGCTTTGAAATGGATCATTTTGACTCCTGTAGTAGTTCTAGTATTAATTGGGCTTCTACGTACATTTCATATCTGTTTTCAAATTCTAAAAGGGTCGAATCGACCAAACTCGTATAATAAATTTTGAAACACTCGTCAAAGTGCGATGTAGTTACCTCCGAGGAGTTAATTCTATCACGATTTAAGCTCGATCGAGAAACATCGCTTCCCATAGAAAGGTAGAAATAATTAGTTATCGAGCAAAAACCATTACCCAGCTGTTCGACCAATATCGGCTCACACAAACGTGTGTTCGTGTTCATACCTGAACGACAATGACAAAATCCATTAACTTTTACCGAATGCACTCCGCTTTCTAAATAACGATAAAATCGACTTTCCTCTGTTCACGCTGCATCAAGCATGAGCCACGGCGCTCAATAAGCGGAATCAGAACGTAACATATAAATTCGAGCACTGCGGACACTCTGTGCGAATTTAAATCTACGACGGAGGCAGCCTGCCGGAATGGATCCGGCGCGATTAAGAAGTCCGTGACGGTACATTGTGTTTTCTCGCTCTTACGAGGCCGCGTGTGGCTTCGGCTTCGGCTTATGCTGTTCTTCGAGTGCACGTCGCTTTTGCGGATCGATGCTCGAGAACGAACGTGTGCGTTGCACGTGTGTAGACGGACGAACGTGGATGGAGGCTGCCGCCGTGGTACCGATCTCCGTGGCCGCCCAGGGTCATGCCCTACCCTCTCGCGCTACACAATAATCTTCTTCCTCGTCGTGTGTGCTCTGGTATCTCTACCGCGGACCACTCGATGGGCCCTTCGTTTTTCTTCCCCCCTCGTGCCCCGTCCAGCCCCCTATTCCATCCTCTCAGCACATACGCAAAAGTCTCGGTGTTGCGACCGCGTGATTGTCCTTCCGATCGTAATTCATCCGATCACCTGCGCATTGCTCTGATCCATACCGCGTAGACAAGATTCGTAATACAAATTCGTTCGGTCATCTTCGATATCTTCTCATTTATTTATTTAGTTTCTCTTTTTATCAAGAGTTTAACGTCGCGTCAACTCCTCGATCGTTAGCGACGCCTTAATCCTCGGACCGTTTTTATAGTTGTACAGTTTCTTCGTCGATTTTTTAAACTTTTTTTCTAAGGCTCTTTATTTAGACGCGTCAGTCTTTTTGTTGACTCTAATGAACCAACTGAAAATTAAAAAGACTTTTATTTTCCATGGATGCAGTCTCCTCCGACCAAGGGTTAAAAGGTATTTTCTGTTCTGAAAGTTTATTGTAGAATAGTTTAGTTACTCTTAGAAACGTTAATAGATCTTGACCTTTTTTTTTTGTCTTCCAAATCGTTCTTGATGATTTCCACACAGAAGAATTCAGATGTACATTAGATACATGTCGCAGTTTAATACGAGAATGCCGCAGCAATTTGCCCGCGATGCGTGTCGAGATTTGCAACCTAAATAACTGCATGCATGCTGCGGTCTTCCCTTTTGCAAATCTTACTCAATCGATGCTGCGGCTGTACACTCGCCCCCTTTTCATCCGTTCCGTCCGCTCCATTTCTTTGTTTTTTCGTCGTTCTTGTTTTACAGCCTTGTCTCGATTTTTTGCTTCCGCGGGCAATTTTCTTCGGCAATTCGAACTGTACGTGAGGACGCAATCAGCGGTGAGACGAATGGCACAATTCTGTAAACTATACACACACGTATCGGTGTGTTAATCTACTTTCTGCTGTTTTTCCTCGCGTGCCACGCCTCCTGCTTTTCTTTGTAAATTAACACTGGATCGACAGAACACTAAAACCGACTATTTTTATATGACACTATAAAAATAACAGAAATCTATTTATTCGCATAATACGTATCCAAAGAAATTGTATTTATTGACCAGTCTATAAATTTTTTTAAACATTGTAAATATTTTCCTCAGGAAACTAAATCCTATGTAAAATATGTATGTTATTAGAATAATTACATTATTTGCTATGGTTCTTAAACGTTGGTATGTCATTTTTTTTTTGTTTTATTTATACTTTTTGTTTTATATATTATTCGCCATTTTAATAAAAGACCAATCACATAAATTAACCATTTATACAAATTATTTATTTGATTGTAATTTTATTTTTGCAACATAAATTCAGACCTAAACAATTTATTTCTGAATACAACTGTTTATTTTCGATCACTCTGTTTATATAAAAATTGTTTTTTCAAAACTAAAGACAATTTACAAGATATAAGAAATGATACATAGTATATGTATGTGAGTTACTTTGGACAATAAATATACGATAGTTTTAATACTTTATAATTGGTACAGTCAAGTGTCTCCTCAAAACTTTTTAAGGTTAATAATGTTGGCATAGTAAAACTCCATTTATGGGCACTAATTTTGTCACAGTACCCTGTTTACCCAACATGTAGCTGAGCTCTTATTATCCGAACCCAAGAGGCCACGCGGCGTACCGCTTATGTGAACTCGTGTCTTCACCCCGTACTTAAACATCAAAACAACATATATAGACATAGCGTACAGAATGGAGGATACTCCATTTAATTCGATCCCTGTAAATATCTTTGAAATTGTTACCGATATTGAATAATACTTGAAACAAAAATTTTTAAATACTTCATATATAATATATAATTATCAATAATTTTGAGGAGGACATAACTGGACGCAAATATCTTTTTGTTGGTGCACACGTAGAAGACATATGAACAATAATCTTTTTATAGAACCGTATCATTTATATAACCAATCAATTATTAAGTAGTTAAGATATGTATAGTATTATATCCAAATAAATAACATTGTATCACTTATAACACTTTGAAATATTAAAACAAAAATATATTTAGAATCAATAGCTGTTTAGCATAAGCAGTTCAATTAAAATAATTTATATAAAACAAAATATAAAGCAGGACAAAAATTATTTTATATAAAATAATTATAAACAACAAATAAAAACTAATGGAAGATAGAATTAGTGGACTCGTACTATTTGAACCCTCTATTCAATTCTTTATACTTTATTGACAAATTCATTTCCAGAATATTGTTTTTCAGAAATTTCTAAAAACACTGACTCAATGTTAATGAGCACTTAAAAAATCAAGCTTTTCAACAACGTTAACTGATAAACTATCTTTTTCCTTATTACCATTTTTTGCGACATCGTAAATTAATTATTATCTTATTAATATTATTATATAAAAATAAATCGCTTACACATTTCCAAGTTACTTCGTTATCAGTTCGCTTCCCTTTATACTAGTCCTTTCGCGAATGGTGGCGTACCTTAGAGAGCATTTTTTTAGATATTCGCTCATAAAACGTTTTTCTTGGGTTAATAAGATGCCGTTAATTATCTCCCTTGATATTTTCGTCCTTTATTATTACAAGATGGCCCGGTCCTTTTAGTCTGTACCGCGATTCTTGTAAAGATCCTTTGCTCCTCGTTCATATTTCCCTTTCGCGTACATCTTGTTCTCGGTTCTGTTGAAAAAGTTTTGCTCTGGTAAAGGCCAGTATTGTAACTTGCCTACCTGCTCTTGTAGATTACGAAAATAATTAGTAGAATAAAATTTCTTATAAATTGAACATTCAAACTGTATTGTTCCGTTTAAAGTTGAATGCTAACTTATAATGTTCAAAGACTCTTTTATTATATTTCAAGGAAGATTAATGTTGTGTCATTACAGATTAAAAAAAAATTATTTTCCTATCGTATTAATGAGAAATATAATATACCTCGTGTGCGAGTTACAAGAGAAAACCGCGTGAGTAAGTCTGCATAGATGCGCCGAGCAGTCAAAGTGATTAATTTATATTAGGTTACTTATGAAATTATTTAATTAAGCATTTTAATTTTACTGACACTGACTGTTCGTTCTGAAGGATATTCTTGATTCGTATTAATTAATACATTTACAGTTTAGAACTTTTTAAAAAATTGTTCAACTGAAATGGTAATTTTTGTCATGAACCAGCAAGCTACCATCAGAAACGTAATTCAATTGTTTAAAACAATATTTTCAAGTTTTTTTTAATACAGCACGAGTCAATGTGAATCATACTAACAAGCTTCCTTCGAGTAATTCGTCAAGCTGGGCGAAACCATTACCAGCGGTGGGCGAGGCAGATAAATTATGTCGTTGCCAAAATCAGGTTCATCAACCCAGGATAAGTTAGCTTGATTCAATTACCACGTGGATGTTTTCTCTCGCACAGTTAGTTAAAGCGAATACATTCCGAATCCACAAATTGGACTCCCTCATAACATTCTGAACACCATACACGTCACCTAGCAAATTCAAACTCAAAATTGCTTCCGTAGAATCACGACAGCAGAGGATGAAGGTGGACTCGAATGTTCTCGTCCGCCAACAAGGGCATTCTCCCTTGACCATGTTCCGGCTACACGGACACCTGAACAAAGTGGCAGGCGAAATCACGGGGCGAAAAAACGCCTAGCTGCAAAGATCATTGCACCCGGGTATCATCGTTTCACGGATCGCGTCAAATGGAACCGCACGCGGTTCGCCGGGCAGCGGTGACGGGAAGCCGAAACACCCATAGGAGGAGCAGACCGGCTAACTTTGAGGCCTCAAACGAAAAGCAGTTAGATCGTCGCGCGTTGCGGTTTCGCAGATTCGCTGACGCTGCCGCGGAAATTGAGCGGATTCAAGCTTGAACTCACGACGGAATGGAGTTGACAGAGCAGAGGACAGAAGAAAGCGGCGCGTTGTGGCGGTCGAGCGAAAAGAAAAAGGAAGGAAGATGCTGAAGGGAAGAGAACGAAATAGAGAAAGAGGAAAGAATGGCGAGACCGAGTAAACGTCTGGGCAGATAGCTGGAGGAACGAGGGGATAAAGACGAGAAACGGATCACGGATGAAGAAGGACGGGCTGGTTCGGTGGGACAGGGGAAGAAAGAAGAGGCAGCAAACGGCAGAAGCTTCAACAGCCGTCGGTGAAGCGAAAGGGGACACGACGGGCGCCAGCCCAAGAGACACACAGGTGGGCGTGGCGCCTATCCCTACGCGGCGCACCGGGTCGCCAGGATATGAAATTATATACGTTGGTTAAGGGTATATCCCCCTTTTCTTTCTCTCTCTCTCTCTTTCCCTCTTTCCCTGGCCGCCTCTTTTCCCTTCGCCGGCGGCTCGCTTCCTCCTCCGTGCGAGCAACTCCCCTGCGTCCGCATTTGGTTGCAGTCGTATTCCGGTTGCAGTCGCAAAGCCAAGCCAGAGTGTGGCCACGGGCACAGTACGAATAAATAAGAAAAGCCCTGTGCGCGCTTGTTCCGTCACGAGCTGCGGTCGACAGGATGGACGCCGCCGTCTCATCTCGCGGCGGCCAATCAGCCTCGTAATCACTGAGCTCTCTGAACGTTCGTTGTTGCCGGTGACTTAGGCTCTACCTACTGGCTTAACGCGCCGCAGCGATGACGGTGGCAGCTCGATGGTCCCCTCTTCCTTATGCTCCTCTCCTCTCCTCTCCTCTACTCTGCTATACTATACTCTACTCTCCTCTCGCGGCTTATCCTATTCGGCTGTCGTCCGATTCGCCGACACTACTTTGCCCAGAGTGGGTGGAAGATGTAGAAAACTTCGAAAAGTCCCTGTGGCTGTGGACAAGGCAGGTGGGAAGTATGTTGGTCTGATTGGTTGTTAGAGTCACATCACTTTGCTATTGGTAGAAGTGTCAATGTCGATCCCTGTGCAGGCCATGGAGGTGAAGTAAATTTTGAAAGTACTGTTCGTGACTGTGGAGGTAATGTGGGTCTAATTGGTTATTGGGAACCAGATCAACGGGACAAATTATGAACCGATAGGGTCTCCTCTTGCCCCTAGACACATTAGAGAGAAATCATCGTGAGAAATCGGCTTCCGTATCGTGACTGTGGTTTCCGGTCATCAAGGGTGGTTGTTGACTAGAAGAAGATCCATACATTGATGCGAGATGGGCATTGTTAATTTTTATGGAAACTTGAGAAATGGAGATTTCTAAAAAAATGATGCATTAACTCGATGCATCAACGATAATCGAGAGAAACTCTACCAGCGGGAAACAACGTAAAAAAATATAGGGTACTCGCAAGAAAATTTCCACAATTTGAAATTTTCAGTGTTCTAGTGGAACTCACGATTGTGCTCTATCCTCGTGAAAATGCTTACGCCCAAACAAATGAGGCAGTTCAGTCAAGTTCTGACCGAGTTCTCTGCTAATTGTGCTAAATAAATCGAATACAGCTTTGTTTTTAAATCTTTTAGGAAACGATTCATCACGCTTCAATGTACGCATTGTTATACAAATTGTTTCATTCTGAACGTTCGCGTACTTGTTGGTAATACTATAAATAATTTGATTGAATTCCTACGTTTTATATTTTAAACGAATTCATCAAAATGCATTGAACACACAATCTTATAATTTGTATGAAAGCCTGAATGAATTTATGTTATTGTACTGCCAAAATCAAGAATCATGAATATTCAAAAATTAGGTGATTTTGTTTATAAGGTAGACATTAATAATTATTTTCTTCGATAATGAATTTGTGATAACAATGATACCAAATTATTTAGAAAGCTTCATATCTATAAATTGACAATAAAAATTGTAGTTTTGAACATCATTTCGTTAAACTGTTCTTTAAAATTATTGGTTTCTAGTCAACTAGCCAGTGCATGGTAATCAAAATCAAAGCCTTTAACGTATTCCCCCATACTTTCTACAAATTAATCAGTCGAGAATCTGAACATAACGACAGTTGTAAAGTCAGGTCGTTGAGCATGCATGCAACCCTATAATAAGTGACGAGAACGTACTTGTCATTTCGAGCCTACAAAGGTGTTAATTTACGAGCCACTTAAGCGTAGCACTAGAAGCTTTTGCTTTCTTCTCTTATCGAAATAATCTTAATCTCCGAATAATTGGACAGATTTTGCGAATGGAACTGTCAATTAAATGAATAACTGTATATCTAGTGATAACTGCATTAAAAATTAAGTGAAACATAGTCTCTGAAACTAATCCTCTAGACTTACCAATTAATTCATTACTATTTTCTAGCTAGGGAATAATAGTTCTGTGCGATAAAAAATACATGAAGACAAAATGTGAATACTGTTAACATTAAATTCTTCACTCGGCGCAAATTAATTATTTACTGGTTCGCTTGTAAGAATGACATTAATAATAACTGTATTTAAAATAGCAATTGTAAAATAAGCTTTTGTGCTCTAAATTATTGACATATTTTATAGTATCTATACTACTGAATATTTTAATGTAGAATGAATAACTGAATATTTCATTTGATTGTCTGTGTTAAAAATGTCACTAATATAGTCAAATTAATTACTAAAATGACTGTGAAAGTCAGCAAGTGTCACTGACACATTGGTACGGCTGATTATGTCTGACATTCGCATTCCACATCTACTTTGCGTCCACGTTTCAAATGAAAACCAAACTACATGTTTATTCTTTATTTATAATTCTGTACTATTATTCATATTCTCGAAAAATTTATAACATCGTCCGTCATGTGGACAATATTTTTCATATTGTAGTTCTGGTAATTTGATCATCTACTGTAACATCAAAATGTGAAATCATTAATATTCCTATAATTGCATATTTTTGATGTTTACAAAAATTGTAGTATAATTTAATGCATATACCTTCTTCAATAGAATGCCTGTTTGTACGATGTTCTCGAATAGGCCGCAGGAAGAGGAAGTTCAATGCACAATAAGTGTGTGTATTTAATTATTTAACTTCCTCACGCTTTCGTACGATAATGAAAGTTCACGAGAATAGATACACCGTGCTATCGATGCTGTAATTGCAGTCTTTAAGCAGTGTTTAAACCCAGTGGAAGCTAGTGGAAGCTAGTGGAAGCCGCGCCTTTTACCTTCCGAAAGGAAAACGGCCATACCTTCTATCGACACGCAAGTTCTATGTCACGGTCATCTCCTTAGCGATCAGGAATAATGTACCTAGTCAATATAAACTTACTATTTAATAAACTAGCCGAATGTTTTTAGAATAATTTTGTCACTATCTCTATATGTATATTTGTAACTTTCTCACAGCTAGAAGCGTTGAAGAAGCAAAGCAGACTGTGGATTTTATGCATATAGAAAAATAATAAATAAATAAAATATGAAACAGTAAAGCCATCAGATGAATTCAACACCGTTATATTATTTCGAACTTATTAAATTTGAAGATATTGAGATATATAAATTGAATAAAAATATAAAAATTGAGATATATAAATAGAATAGGAAATAAATTATGGTTTGGAGAAATGTTAATAAATTAATTGACCGATGCAGTAGAATATTCCCAAGAAAATAGTATTGAGTTATTTACTGAGTTGTACACATTATTATTTTTGGAACATATTAACACTAAACCTACCACTGCCGATCAAATGATCGGTTTTATATTTTTCATTTTACAATTATTTTTTAGATTTTTTTATCCAAGCACAAATTGAACTAAAATTTGCACAAAATCTAAATAAATAGAGCTCTGTCATTTTTATAAGTTAAAGCATTTAGGTATTAGCACTAAATATTAGGGGGACCGAAAAGTAATCAAAATTCCTTCGATGAGCTCATATTCACAGTTAATTTGTGTCGAAGGATTTTTTAAAAAAGGGAAACGAACAACTGCCTTTACGCTGGCAAGAAGTGTTAGAAAATGATGGAAATTATTTTGTTGATTAATATTTAAGATTTTTTTAATAAATAAATGTTTTTCGCTAGCAAAAAGAAATTTTAATTACTTTTCGGTCCACCTAATATTTGGCAAGAATAGAATGAATTTTACATAATCCATCCCCGTTCCGCTGAGAGTGCGCCATTTAGAAAAATATACCATTTCCGAGAAAATCGTGCCGGCCGGGTTTCTGATTATCCCGTAAGCACACCGTGAAAAATACTAATTGCATACTTCGCCGGCGTCACGGCGAGCGTACACATTTCGCATCTTTCGTAGGAGAGTTTTCATACGAGCAAGCATTGCTTCATGCTTGGCATGCCATACGCTCCTGAAGAGGAAGGCGACAATTAAGGCACTGCGCCTTCTGTCTGCCTGTTTCGCTACTACAAATGTTTAGCGCGTCCCCAATTAACGGTGTTACCTTTTGAAAGGTGCACCTATTGTACCGTATGCATGTGACACAGGAAGAATACGAAAGTGCACGTTGATAGCTCTGGGTGGGTAAGGAAAGAAGAGAAGAAAAACAATAGAGGAAGACGAGCATTCCAGGTGTAATCTGTATGTGAACGAGGCCCAACCCTTGCTCCACCAAGCGAAGCCACCTGCTAAATAGCCTTAGCACAATCGCGATGACCTATGGCTGTTTGTCAAAATTCTGCAGCTGCAGTTCACCTGACCGAATGCTGCGCTAAGATTTTATTCGTATTCTCCAATAATTAAAAAAAAAAAATGAGTAGACTGCAAGTTCTTACTCGGAACGAAAATTTTCCAAGACAATTGTGAGAAACAAAAATCAAATAATAATTATTTTTTTGTCTTGTCAACATTGTAAATCAGTTGCCAAAAAGTCAAATTTCATTTCTTAAACTTTTTGTTAAACTATGTAAATTTTCACAAATACTTTGATCATGCCATATTATAGTATGCAAATTGTCATAAAATGAGGTGTTAGGTTATAAAATATTATTGCTACGCTTGACACTTTATGTGAAGCATTTTCATAAAACAATTCAGGCAATATACATTGAATCAAAATTTAATGGTATCAGATTCTTCGAATCAAAAATACAATCAGGATATTAACATTTCACACATTTTTTAAGGCTATAAAAGTAAATGAAAATGTGTATTCTATTTGTTTGAATCTGTCACACTGATATTGTTGTTATTATTTGTGCATAGAAAATATTTCATTTCCATCATGAATAATCATCTTCGCAAAAATGATTTTAAACTGTTTTCTAGTATCAACAATACATTTAAATAATAATTCTACAGTGCATTAAATATTGCTATAATGCAAACCAAGTCCACACACAGCTACAATATTCTTTCATTTATTTATTGTATATTTTAAAAATTTTCGGATAGATTTACATGATGCCAAACTGCCAAACAATGCACTGTGAGTTTATTTTTCATTTTCAGAAAGTGATAAATCCGAATTCCTTTAAATTCGCCAGGAGGTGTGAAAATTTGCATAGATTTTCACAATCTATATATAACTATTCAATCAAGCGAAATCTTCTTTTATCGTCGCATGATTCGCCAACGAATAAATCGTTCATTCTATTTGCGACAATACGATACCAGGATGTGGTTCATGTTCGATGAATCCTATGTTCCAGAGATTGGTGTCTACGTAGAACTGCAGCAGAGCTGATATTGAAATAGAATCACGCCCCCCGACAGATCGGGCTACGTTCCATCTCAAGGATCTTACACGCTTCAAGGTAGCGTACGTACGTGCCGCAGCCACCTCGATTCTTCTATCTACTACCGTGTATTTTCACCGGGTTGCACGACCGTTGCACTCCTTCATTTTCTTGTATGTAGAAGCGCGGGAAGCATACCCGCAAAAATCAGACTCGTAATTGATACATGCAACCGAGCGGTCGTGCACACCTATCATTTCGGACGATGTCCATATGTCACGCATTCTGTCTAGAGAACCGCGAAAGTATTCGAAAGTTTTCACATGAAATCTTTAACCTGTCGACGTTACGAATTCCACAATGTGCTCATTCCAGTGGGCAGAGATAAGTGTCGTGGTTACACGTGTGTAATTTAAAAGTTACATGTCTCGACATATGTGAAAAGTTCAGGACCGAAATGTCGCTTATATCGTGCACTTACGTATTACGTACAGACACAAGTGAATGTAGGAAAGGGTAACGAATAAACAAACATCGGTGAGACGATACCAATCCAGTGATAAAACATGTTTTTTTTTAATTATTTCTTCACGAAAATTTTATCGACACATTTCTAACAATTTTCAAATTGAAATCGCACCAATCATAATACGATTGTGATCATATATACTTAGATCAAAATATACATCAATTATCCACATTAATCAGTGGAACATGGGTGTCCGGATAATACAAGGTGTCCCAAAAATGTTCCAGTTCCTCGAAAGGGGCGGTTCTCGAGGTCATTTGATATCGAAGCAGCAACTGCATGGATGGCTGAATGAATGATTTCTAATTAAATCGATTTCTGCTCTTTCTTTTGTTCACTGCTTTACCACAGCGCGACGCCATCGCTACACTCAGTGAAACCTGCCGCCGAGCCGGACTCTCCTCGCCATCGCGCTTCGTGACCGCGCTCTGATTGGTCCGTGCTTGTCGTTAATAACTCCTTAACAACGCCGAGGCGGACATTTTTGCAAATGGAAATGTCACTTCGAATGACCTCAGGAACCGCCCCTTTCAAGGAGCTCAAACATTTTTGGGACGCTGTATGTCTCGACATATGCGAAAAGTTCAGAACCGAAATGTTATATCGTGTACAGACACTTATGTATCACGTACTATTCACTTGTTCTCTTGCCAGAAATGTTAAATGTAGCAAAGGGTACTAAAACAATACTAATCCAGTGATAAAAAATTTTTGTTTATAATTATTTCTTTACGAAAATTCTATCGACATACTTGTAACACTTTTGCTAATTGAAATTAAATCAAACATAATACAATTGGGGTCATATTTACTTACAGCACAATACAGTAGAACCTCGATTGTACTGACTGCATTAATCAGTGAAACATGAGTGTTCCAATAATGTAACAGTTAGCTAGCTACTGTGCTAGATTAAATCGTTACTGATCTGTACAATGAATCGTGTACTATATGGATCGCTTTAGATTGAGCTATTTACATTCGAAACACGTATTCGGATAATGGAGAATTCAAATATCGCCGGTTCGTATAATCGAGGTTCCATTGAATCGTCTATTGAACAAGCAAACATGCTTCGAATAGTGTTTCATGTTTGGTATCATTTTAATTAGAAGAATGTCGTAAATATGTTGGTGAAAGTGTCGAAAAAAATTATTAAAAACAAAAAAGTCCAGTAAAAGATGGAGCTGCGTTATAATTTCTGCAAATCTTTCAATTTCAGTACGATATTTCCTGAGCGAATTTGTTTAATATAAAGAATACAATGATTATAAAAAATCATGACACAAATAATATAAATAAAAATGTGAACTTTACTTGATTTAAATGTATCAAACTAGTATTAGAAAGCTAACCCAGCGTTATTCTGATATAACTTGTTAATTACAATATTAATTTTTTACTGCTAAAATGGTTTGAAAAATGCATATAAAATTTTTAGAAATCCTTCAATTTAAATTTCAATACCGTAACCGAAAATGGTATTCAATTTGACGCCAGATTGCGGTGTCAGTAGATAAAGTGTTAAAAGCTTCTCTAAAGTGCTATGATACTCCCCGATATTATTGCGGTGAGCTTTTGCCGAAGATTTCCCACGTAACAGCCAGGAGACCGTTCGCAATGATTACGTCCCCTTACATTTCCACGGTTATTTACATAGACGAAGAACGCGATGGTTTGGAGGGGGCAACTTGTAAATTGCAAGAAGACCGGCAGCCCCGAGTAATTTAAATCAGAGGATACGTGTATTACCATCGATATCGCGCAGATGTGCACCGAGATATGCATTCACTTGCGGTGGAAGTTCGTGGTCGCAGCAAATCCTCGCTCAATTTACGATGTTACAGACGAAGATTTTCTGTTATCCCTACCCGCCATTGCTACCTCGCCTTCCCGCCTATTATCTACAACCTTCCCAATCTTTTGCTTTGCTTCATTCCCCCAACCGCGTGAGAAAACGCATCGGAGGTAATACGTGACACGTGGTTTCGAATCGGCTGTAGCGCCAAGAATGCAATTCGATCAAGAGCTACAAGGGGAAGCATTGTCATGGTCGATATACAATTTCGAGACTCCTAGCTTATTACGAGCGTCGGAGGTCTCTGGCGGATGTTACAGAACGATAGTGTCGCGTGCTTCCACGGAAATAAAAAGGTAATCAGTTGCAACTAGTGCTGCAGTTTAGTTTCTAATTTTCTTCGGGTTTAATCGATGCGACATTCCGCTATATACGGTGTATTTGAAATTACGGTACACACAGTTGCTGATCATTCTAAAAATCGAAATATGTCGACGAAAAGGAATAATATTTTTTCGTCTGACATCTCGTTTTCGAGATAATTGAGTTTGAAAATCCAGCGAGTACGCGTGCCAAGTAGGAATTATGCGTCTGCTCATGGCCTGCCGAATCTACTCCCTGTAAATAGGCAACTCGAACCCGGATTTTCAAAATTATTTTCTCAGGGCTCAATGTGAACAGCGATATTCTGTTTTTTAATAAATTCTCTTCGAACTGATCTGTTTCTTTTTTTAACAAAATATATGTTCCTGTGGAATTTTGATGAAAGGATTTTTGACCCTTAGGAACTTCAAAATGTTTTCACTTTGAACAGACATTTTAGAATCTGTGCAATAAAAATTCTGTGGAAATTCTGTTCGAATTTATCTGTTTTTTTTTAACAAAATATATGTTCCTGTGGAATTTTGATAAAAGGATTTTTAATCCTTAGGAACTTCAAAATGTTTTCTCTTTGAATAGACATTTTAGAATCTGTGCAATAAAAATTCTGTGGAAATTCTGTTCGAATTTATCTGTTTTTTTTTTAACAAAATATATGTTCCTGTGGAATTTTGATAAAAGGAAATTTAATCCTTAGGAACTTCCAAATGTTTTCTCTTTGAATAGACATTTTAGAATCTGTACAATAAAAATTCTGTGGAAATTCTGTTCGAACTTAGTATTACGATCTTCTTTATCTATATTCGAAGTGTTCCCATACTTTATTTTGCTACTTAATTTGTACAATCTTCACATACCGACGGGCGTACTGTTTTGTAATTACCGTAGAACAGAAAGCATTTATTATAATATTTTGATAATATTTGTTGCTTATATTCCGTTTGATCAAAAACTTTACTTTCAGTCGCTTGTAAAGATTGAAGTATTAACAGGGCTATATCGGGGACGAAGGTTCCCCGCACAGCAATAAAACAGCAGTGTAATTTCTCTCTGAATATAATTTCTTTTACGACTACGCTGGTTTGGGGAAGTAAAATATTTATTTTAGATCGATGGATTTAACGAGGATGGATATAAATTTTATAGTTAGCGGATTGTAAAGCGTTAAAAATTTATATCACCAATTTCGTTCAAACTTGACGAAAATATTCAGTGCTCTCCACGTAAAGAGTAAGAATTACATCACAGATGAACATTAATTGGACGAAGCAGGTGTTGCTTTCTTACAAAATTTTTGGTTTGTTCCATAAATAATTGAACAGAGTTACATAAAAATACTGTTAAATTATAGTCTCATATAGACTGTGTCAAAGAATAAAACCAATAGTTTCTATTTTATTTAATACTTTACCTATCGGAAACCCATAAGAAATTATCATATAACGTTATCGAGAATGATTTACTGCTTCTTTAATGAAATTGTTACTGACTATTGAAAAATGAAAAAAACCATAAAGGTGAATTATACATTTTTAGAAATTACTAAATAACTATCGCAGATAATTTAAACGTTGATATTTATAAGCTCCTCAAACACAGTAATATCAAAAGTTTTCTTAATCCAAATTGCATATTTTAAACAAATGAAAAAATTCTACAATATCTGAGACACAGAATGAGGATTAACCCTGTTATAGCAGTACCAAAACAAGAAAGATATTTTAAACGTTAGCTAACCCATCCTGTACACCCGAAAAACTTTCAAAAAACTGAACAATTCTTCGAAAAATTCCACAGCGCAAAAAATTAACAGAATCTTTGAATATTAGATAGCCCGGATAATAAGTGTTCGGATGCGAAAGGTTCTCTGCCCAAAAGAAATCGTCGTCCCCCTAATTAGAATCCGCAGTTATCGCATTTCTGGATTTATGAATCAGTATGAGGGACTGCGTGGCACAGTGCGGTAATAATTTTTATCGTCGCCCGGTTCCATCCGGTGAACACGAGTAAAGGTGATGATTGGGGCCGATAATAATTTTTATCGTCACCAGGCGAGGTAAATTTGTTTGCCAGGCCGGCGCGGCGCGGCGAGGATGATGATCGCCAGTAGTGTAATCGTCGGGGTAACCGAACGCCGCGTGGAAAGTCCGTGGCAGCCGGGGGGGGAGGGGGAGGGAGAGAGAGATGTATGTATAACGTGAGCGTGTATGTCACGCGCCGTCACGACCGCAAACACGGCCTCATCTTTCTCTCCGGATCCGTTTCTCTCTTTCCTTCGTCGATTCACCGGCTCCGGCACCGACGCTGCACTGCGATGCACTGCACTGGCGCAACAACATACGGATGCATCTGCCGGGGAGATGCCGGAGCAACCCTGAACAAGCCTGGCAGGCCGGTTGCAACCACACGTTCACGTCCGCGTATGTTACGTAGACAAGAACCCCATATACGTCCATATACGAACAGTTTAAGGTGTTACGTTACACAAGCGGACCCGTGATAACCTTTATGGCGGATGAAAGGGTTTTAGAGATCCCTGGCGCTCTGATCCTCCCGGCCAAGTATACTCGCGATTAGCCTCACTCGACTTTTCAAACCCCCGTGATTGATGCATCTGCTATTCTACGGGTCACTGCAACTGTGATCCTCGTTCTTCTTTTCTTGGGGGGGCGTTCCTGGCTCAGTATTCGAACAACGGATAACCGATGAAATATTATTCGTTATTTCTTCATTCGTTACACTTCAGTCTGCCGGTTAGCGACACCGATCGGGACCAAGATGCCGGCTGAAGACGTAAAGCAACTGTTGCTCGAGCGTATTCGGCTCGCCTTCGATACAGAGTCACGTGACCAATCCGATACTGGCTGAGAGAGGATAATTTTTTCCCCTCGATTCGTGCTCCCTCGTCTGTCGACTCTGCTTTGATCTAGCTAGCGATCGAGGATTGAGGTAGTTCGTTGACCCCCATATTGCTAAGTAAAAGACTGACAATAGTAATACCATAATAATATGCATTATGGTATACATTAACGCACTGCCAGTCAAATTTAGAGCGTTTTGCCCTGGGCGCTATGATTTTATTTTAAGGAAAACAAAATATAATAATATTTAGTTGCAGATATAGTACTAAAATGAATTTACAGTCTGGATTTTTATGCAAAATAAAATGTTTGAAGAGCTAAATATAACTTTATATTTTTCACTAATAATTTTAATGTAATTGAAATAATATGCTAACACTCTTGCAGTCTTTTAACTGTTCACTCTTTTAGTCTTTGCACTGTTTTAAATTGCACCTACTCATTTTTCTCAAAAATTCATAAAATCCGGAGTCTAGTTATTATGTATTATTTTACTACCCATAGCATGTCTCGTTCAAGAGAAGAATAAGCTTCACCTCATGCCTAAGTATAATCATTAACTCCCACAGAACGTTTGTTATTAGTTTTCATTACATTTATTAAAACCGCGAGAGGTTTTACTGGCACGGCCAGAAATATGACACTGGTAATTGTACGGTTCATTGTATGTGTAATGGCTCAATGTAATCTGGACGCAGATCATTCATACGAACATACATATATGGGTTCAAGGTGTTACGTTACACGTGCCGGGAGCCCGTTTATCGTAGATAAAACCGTTTAGGTGGTGCTGCTGTTTGCTGTGATAAATGATACTGCAGTTTCTACTCATTATTTACATATGTGATGTGCCCACGCAACATCCCGGCGTTGATCTCTCCAAAATACCAGGACCATCATATGCATTTCACATTAATCATATCCAGGGCTCTTTTTGCCCATGTCGTCCCATAACCGAGCCGATTTTACAGAACCAGCAAATATAACGATGCAAAAAGGTCTTTGTGACTGATATTTTTGTCTATTTTCGATCTTTCCATCTTAGGCGAAAGTTCCAGTATCATTTAAACATGTTTTGTAGAAATTTGAATATATTTAACCAAGTTATTATGTATACTTAACCAGAAGATGGATTGACATTGACAACCATGGTTCAAATAAATGCAGTCTCACTTGTAAGAACTCGCAGTGTTGTATACCGACGTCATTCCATATAGCAGTGACTCCGACTAATATTCGGACACTTTTAAAAAAACGATAACTTTTTTATGAGATAAGATTTTTTTGAGAAGTTAAAACAATTGGTTTTACAATTTTTGCAAAAAATTGGAAGTGGTCGGAATTGCAGAGAAAATACTAAAAGTTGTATTTTGCAACTTGTTTATGTGGGCTTATATTGAAAATTTAGAAAACACGTTTCGTAGATCTGTATCTTATTTACAGTGGCATTAGTCTTTGCAGTTCTGGAATAAATAAAAATCGTACTAAATTCTGTGGAATTTTATATTCAGGTATTTTTTGATAATTTTTAGAAGCCATAAATCAATGAAGATCCGCAGTCCAATCATAACTAAAGGGTCTTCTATTAAGAGGTGTCATTTTAAATTTCGCGCTATTATTGTTTGACTCTGTCACGTGGTTAGTAAAATTGCAAACAAATTGTCGACTGTGAAAAAACATCGTCTTAAACAGTTCTTAATGGAAGACCCTGTATATTAGACACATGTAATGTATTTCATTCAATTGTTAACGGCGTAAACACTCTCATTGCTGAAGATGTTATACATAGCCACGTCATTTCATGTCTGAAATGGGACATGCACATATACATACCCAACTTCCTGTTTTTCACCCAAACAACCCAAAACCTTCCAACCACCAAACGATTTCACCCTTGATTTACTCATCCACAAACTTTGTCTCATCCTCGACCTCTGTCCTGGCCGCATCATACTCGAACCTTATCCTAGTTCGTCATCCTCAAACTCTGGCTTCACTGCACTAGCCCTTACGATTCCTAAACCTCGCCACTCAAGTTTATTATAGAACCCAATAGATATACCGTTTTCCCTCAACTCCGGGGAGAGATTTCTACGAGAGAACGTTTCTATGATAGCTTGGCTTTCGTCGTCGGCGGGTTGAAAGACACAGTCATTCTTTGTAACATCATTCGCCTGGACAAACGTACAAAATTCGAGCGGTAGTCTGCTCTATTAACACTTTAGGGGTCTCAAGTATTTTCTTCTGCGCAGAAATCGTTGGGACAAAGTTTGAAAGCGTTATAGGTTTTTCCAAGCGTGTTTCGGGTATTCCTAGTTATAAATATTCAATTTTTATCGATCGTAAAATATTGAAATCTGTATTAATGTTTTCGGCGATCATGATCGAACCCGAGCGCCGAAAACATTGATACAGATTCCTAGTTATACTAGTTTAGTCTGAGAATAAAACATAATGTTCTCAACTTGTATTCAAATGGCTGGTCTTGGTCTAAATTCACTAACGCCGTTAATTGCGGGTAGATTTTCGTCGTTTCCCGACACACTGTACTCGGAGATCGAGTATCTGGCCGGGCGTAAGCTGGAATATTTAAGAAGCGGGCACGCACCCATCTTCAGGTGTTAAGTTACCCCTGCAGGCTCGGTCTTGCTCGCTATCGCAGATAAAAGCTCCGTTTCGCCATGGCTGCCGTAGCGGCGGCGGCGATGCTCGACGCGTAAACGTGCGTAACAGCCCGATGAGATACGCCGACCGTTAAACGCGCACATGATATCCAAATAAAATCAGAGGGGAGCCTATGCGAAATAAATATTACGTAGACGATCCTGCGGGATAAGCGAGGCACGAAGGAGAGGCGGGCCGGGCTGGGCCGGGTGTGAGAGGCCTTCAGGTCGTGGCCGCGGGAGATACAAATGATATCAGCTCGAAAACCTGCTCGGAGCCACCTTGCCTCCTGGATAGATATACACGATTCGTGTCTTGTTGATTCTTAGGCAGCTAACTGCGCGTGCAGCCACCAGAAGGATAGACGGATCTTTTTTTGCGGGAAAAACCCCGATGGGACGGGAAAGTAGTGATCGATCTACGTGCACGCTAACCTTTCTGGTGCCCCGGTCATTGTGGATAAAGCCACGAATGGAGGGAATTCGCGGCACCGCCGGATTTCTTTTACCAAAAAGAATAGGCCGATTACAAAATTCATGGCTATTGTAACAACGCTCGGAAATAATCTCGACCGTTGATCTCGACGTTCGCGAGATAAATACATGACGCGTCGTGTATCTGTTCAGGGAATAGAGGATCGCGTCGGGATACCTCGCGATCGTTCGGGTTTAATTCCTAGATATGTACTTCTTTTTCAGACTTCTCTGCGCACAGGCTCGCCGTGTAATCTGCCTAAACGTCCGTCACTCCTGTGTCCTTTCGTGGGAGTGGAAAGCGAAAGGAATTTCAGAAAATCGCACACCGGCCTAGAGTTCGGTGCAAAACGCTTCGCCAGTAAATAAGGGATATATTGCTTGGGAGGAGAGATTACTACTTGCGAACGACGGCAATTTCTTTCGCGGTTATGTGTACCGTGCGCTGATGGCGGGCTTTTTCGTTTCAGCGAACGCGGATTTCCTGTTGCGTCTGTGGATGAACTACTGGTGGTGATTTGCCGATTTTTTGCCTTTTGCATTTTTTTTGTCACAGAGACGGTCTCTGCTGAAAATAAATGCTATTCTTGCGGTATCGTTTCCAATAGAATCAGAAGTTCTAAAAACTGTCTTCCTCCTGTAATACGACACAATTTCCAAATAATATCTTCATGCTTGATGCATACAAAATAATCCTTGATAATCACAGAGTGATGTTGGTTCGTGGTTAAGAAAGTTGTACAAACCGCTTAATTGTTTCTGCCGGCAAGAAAAGTGAGAACGATTCCTCAATATTTCATTGCGTTTAAATTACTCTTCATTAGATGTGTCCTGGCCCGATGTTATCGCGATTCCTCCGCCCATTATTACATAGCAGAAACATCATTAACCATCGTCAAACCGGCATAAATCATTGTCAGGGTAACCGGGCGAATGTTCTTAACTTACAAAGTAACCCACACGTCCAATTAGCGTGTGATGCCTTGATTACACACCTTGTCGGGGAACTGAAAGCACTCACGACAGGCGATTTTAATGATCCTAATTAATAAATCCTTGAAAGCAACGCGACTGTTTATCCGTGTGAGTCCCCGGCGAAGTCCGAAGTGTCCGGGTTTCTGAAGCGTGCATGAGCCTCGGACCCCACGCTGGCCTGGCATCAACATTTTTTACTCCGTCCCGGGGAATAGGTACGCCGGCACGGCGCTCCAGTAATGATGGATTCGAGCGAGTGCCCATTTCGCGCGATCAAACCCGCGTATCGCGATCTCATCACCCGATTAAACGGTAATAAACCTAAATCAAAAGGACCACCACTCGACTCGCTCCGTCGGCAAAATAAAAAACTTTTTCATTGCTCTACTCTTTTTGCTCTTCTTATTGTTCCTTTATGTCTCTCGCTGTTCTTATTGTTCCTATTACTATATTCATCTTTCTGCTCTTCTTGTTGTTCCTTTTGACGTATTCATTGTATCCTGCACAATCGTGTTTTATTGTTCTACTCTTCTTGTTCTTCTCATTATTTCGATTCATTGTATTCATTGCACGTAACTTGAGCATCGCGTTTTATTGTTGTACGTTTCTTGTTGTTCTTATTGTTTCTGTTATTCTACTCGTATCGCTGTTTTTCTTATTGTTCAATATATTGTGTTCAATTTTTATTCCTTTTATTGTATCCATCTTTCTGTACTTCTTATTGTATTCATTTTTTATTCTTTTTACTGTCCTCTTGAGCCATAAATTTCTTTTAAATTATCTATAATTAATAATTAATAATTAATTATCTATTCCGTCATAAACCTCGCGTTTCTTATTTTTTATCTTTAACATCGCCGTATGTTCTCGTACATTTTAAAAATGCTAGTGAGGTTGCATATTTTTCCATTAAAGTAAGAAAAATCTCTACGTAAAATCATCTTGGACATAAAGAGGGCCAATACACGCAAATCTATGGAAAAGCATTTGCCGCGATATATATATTTTTACAGAATCTCGTCTTATGGGATCTCGTCAATAACGATAAAAATAATAAATAATCTCCTTACATAGAATCAGATTTAAAGCAGAGGAGCGTTAAAACTAAAGTTTACAAAGCTTGTTGCGCTCGAGAAGCTAGTCCGTGAGTTAGATACTCGGTTATACGTAGACACCACCATTGGCACGATTATGTGAGGGTGCATGTACGTGCACGGCGGAATACACTGAAATAGATGTAACACGGGGGGGTATATATCTACCGACAGTAGATATATACCTGGAGCCTCCAAATACACTTTATGAAATTCCATTTTATGGTATCTCGTCGGAGCCGAGGCCTTCGATTTGGTGCTAAGAACTGAAGCAACAGGTGTGACGCTCTAGCCTTCGCGTCGTTGCTCCCAGAAGCTCAGGTAATACGTACGTTGTCGAGGCAAATCATTTTAAGAAATCTTTTATTCACCTTGGTTCGGAGGCATGTATAGCTCCCTGTATCTATTATGCCCCTGCATTCGATATCCTGCGCGCTGATTTTATTTACAACCGGTGTATTGGAAATTGCGGGGTTTTAGCTTTACACCAAGCGAATTTTTCAGGTGACCAAACGCCATGAAACTATTCTATTACTACGTATATTGCTTTACCTAAAATGTTACATTCTTCGACGAAGTTTAAAGAGAAACTTCACTTTGTTAAAATGTGCCTTGTTGTTGTTTCGCATTCTGGTCGGCAACGTTTTGCATTTATAGCGAAACTTTCTTCAACATAAAAATTGTCTCTGTCAATTGCAAGAAACGGGAGTCGAATAAAAGCTTCTCTTATCTTATAACGGTTGTAATAAATTAATAATAATGCATCGATATTTTTAGATTCTTTCATAGAATTGAAGACTAGTTATTTATATTAATACAAATATTACACAAATTACTACAAATATTAGCTCCTATTTCTATTAATCGATGCAGAAAATATTTATTTTGCATAAAGATTTGCAATCGAATTATGATACAGAGAAACTTGTTCAAAGTATAGCAGTCAAAATACAAGGAAAAGTTATATACATAAAATATAACTGCTCTACAGAAACTATTTATAAGCAGTTATTTAACTCTGTACGAATGGTAAATAATTTTCTTAATTTTTTTTTTTGAAGATTTACATTTTTCTCGTAATTTTTATGCAGTACTTTCCACCTGAAACAAAATTTTGTTTTCATGTTAGGAGTTCATTTATGGGTGAATCGTTTAGTTAATTTGTGTAATGTAGCCAGATAGTTTACACACGATCGTATTGTTCGATCGAACTTGCGCGATGTCGTGGAGCCATCGCTGTGCTCATGTCTCGGATCTTTTAAGCGGCAGGCAAACCACTCACGCGGCGCAGCGGACCGCGAAATCGACGCTCACATATGAACCGAGTACGAGAGGTCTTCTGTTCTTCTCTTTTGCTTCTTTATCTCGACGTAGGAACGAAGAAAGAACGGCCGAGCCATGCACATTCTTCGCTGTCAGATTTCCACGACCTTTTCCCCGCCTTTTCAAATATATTTTAACGCCCGCTTTCACTTCCGGTCTCCTTTGTGCGCTGAAATCCCATCCTTCGAAATCAAAATTTCGCTGTTCGAATTATAGAGCCGTTTCTTTCCTAATGGAACAGGGCAAATTTTATCTGATCGTTACATGCCACGGAATCGTGACACCCTTTTACTAAGGGTTACGAAAAACAAATTGCTTTGCCAATGTGATTAATTAGAGTGGGCAAACGAATCGATATAACCACGACATTGGCATGTTAATCGTCAAAATGGAAATAGTGCAACATTTAACAATACTTCGTGAAATTTTACTTGTGTCTTAATTTAGTGAAATAATTGGATACAGATGCCAAATTTTATTTAATGTCGATATCTTTATGTTCGTCCTATGGAAGACTTTTGCAGTCTTGATTATTATATGAGCTGTGTTTACCTATTAATTCATACATTCTAAATAGCACGCTAGTAAATGAACAATAGCTAAATATAAATCCACAAAAATAACAATTCTTGTCAGCTGTGAAGTCAGCTAATACAGGTGGCAAATAATTTCTAACCTAAAGTTAATATGTTACACGTTTAGTGTTTGTAGTTTCTGTCATCTTACCTCAATTTTATTTGTATAAATTGCTAAAATAATTAGTATTTCAACTACTTCCATTTTTTAACACGTTAAGTGCCGAATATCAATCCCAAGAGTTCCTAGAAAATTAAAGTAACGTGATTAATGAAATCAAAATTTGAAAATTAAAATTTATCATAGAATCCTAAAAATCCTAATAAAATTCGCTTTATACGAACACGTTAGATACAATAAAAATGAATTTCTAAACCCGGTCAGAGATTAGTGTCAACCTTTTGAAATATTTATTAATTATGTCAAAAATGGATACATTAGTACTAATTTTTCACAAAAGTCGAGACTACATAAGGACAAACAAGTGCGTTGAAATCCACTTCAGATTTATTAAAAATAAAGGTGAATTGGCGATGTTTTTACGAACAACTATTAAATCAATTTATCTGAAGGAAGTGTAAGAATAAGTGCAATCAAGTCCCTTTCACTGCTGAGTACTTCCAGTATAAAAATCCTTTAATGCCCCGCGAATTATGCTTATATCATATAAATGTCGTTTATCAATCAGAACGTTAAATATTATTGATAGTAAGTGTTATTAATTCAACAATGGTATTTCAAATATACACTTATATAATTAACAACCGAGCACTAAAAGTGGTTAGTATGTATTGGCTTTTAAAAAGGACATACCACATTTATGATACATTTCAATAAACAAATGTATCCAGTAAGTGTCTGAAAGCATCTTTACAATTTCAATAATCGTAAAATAAAGAATCTGAAATCTGCCATTTTAATTGGTATAATTTATTTAAATTTACAATATTGATATTATAAAAGTGCATTTATGAAGAACTATTCAATAAACCTATTTCGGAATCCTAAATCGGAATAAATAACGTTTTACTATTTTTACAAAGTTCTGTAAAATAATCACTGACACTACTCCGTAGTTCTAGCCCTAATTACGAAACATTACTCTACGGCTCCCAAGGGTCTAAGTTAATCAAATGAATCAATACAAAAGGAAAAACTGATCTCAGACGTTTTCAAGCAATTCAATGCTACCGATCATCGGTGACATCCGCGATCGCGACGGACTAGAATCGATGCTATTAAAAAAAAAAAGTATGTCTGCGTGAGCATAACGAGGGCAGACAGTCGTCAGTCGCCGAGAAGGAAGTTCATTCGGAAGACACGTATGCGAACGTTTCATTCGAAAAAGGGGGGGAAGAAGATAGATTTATGTTTGAACGCCAGGCACCGCCGTGTTCGTGTCGCCCCTGCAGGGAACAGTGACTAAGAAGAAGGGGTGGAAGCCGAACGGGGGAGAGAGACAAAGAGGGAGTTTTAATGTATGCCTACCGAGAGAGGCTATAAAAATCAATACCTCAAATTACCAGGCAGTACTTAATTTTCTTGGAGCAACCAGCCCCGGCACGCTTCCTCTGTATTCCCCTTTGCCGCCGTCGTACCCCCCTCCCCCTCCCCCACCGCCCGTCCTCCCACTCCTCCTTCCACGAAACTCTGTTCCGTTAGCAGGGAATCGACAAACGAGACGGATTTCCCTGCATTCACGTGCATTTTACTTCCAGTGGGTCCTGCAATTACGCAGCGCGGAAGCATTTTTAAATTTTAAAGGGGAGAAAGCGGTATTAAAAATGCAGGAACGACGACAAGAGCCACTCCTCACTCTCCGCCCTCTTTCTCTTTTCACCCCCTCCCCCTCCCCGCCCGCCCCTTCGACTCTTTTCTCTCTTATTTCTTTCTTTTCCTCGCCTTTTTTTGTCTTAATCATTAAATCGCGGGAAAGGCGGACCAATGGCAAATCTGAATTACTTATAAATAAGTGCCGATCTCGGATGTTCTTAAAACTCGTATTGAAAGGCAGGAGTTATTGGAGATGCGAGTCGAGGACGCTCTCCTCTCTCTGCCTTATTCAATTACATAAATTAAAGTTCATTTACGCCGGAGCGGTATGATATAATTCATGTATAGCAGAACCGCTGAAAACGCTTCCCGCTGAGACACGGGCTCTGTCGTCGTAATCGTGTGTCTCTCCTTGGAACGTCGCGAGATCGTATAATGACCACGATTCGCCGTTGATAAAATTTTCACGCGATGAAACTGTGAGCGTCTCTCGTCTCGGATGAATCGAAACGCTACCGGGCCGAACAGCGATTCTGGATAATACATCGACAAAAGTTGAATAGTCTTAGACACGAAAAATTTTATATTTATATGACAGTGATTGTCTTCTTGTTGTAAAAGAAGCGCCTGGTGTCAATGATTTCCTATACATTCTGTAAACATGATAACAAAATTTATTTATATTTAATACTTATTGTATCTTGAAATACGTAAGTATATAAATATTTCATAGTATTTTATTTTCAAATTCCTTTCATAAGCTCTTAATCATAATAATTTCATTTTTATTAGATATATTACAACGAGTTTAGTCTTTCAGATAATATAGAAGCTACAATTTTTGCTTACGATATTTCTATGATTCATATAAGTGATTTTTTATAAATAGCTATAAAGATTTATAAATAATTAATATATTGCAGTCTTTAGTTTCAATATAAACACCCCTATATTCAATTTGTAAAAATATCTCTTAGGTTAAACCATCATGTATCTTGAGACAAAACAAATGCCTGTTATTAATGGTATTAATTGAATATTAACATCGCCAAAAATAGAGCAAACGATTACCAATATTTTGATAAATATTTCTGCTTAAATCCAACACCTTTGCTTGTAATGTTCCTCCTGTACTAACAATAAATTTCATGTATTTATTTTAGTCACATATGCATAAAATCCGTAGTCTAATTATAAATTATGCCTTTGGTTTAGTTAAGCCGTATACCGTGAAGAAGAAATATGTTTGCAATGCTACAAGTGGCACTAATTGACTATGAATTGTAGATTAGGTCCCATCCAGGCGTTGGTCCAAATTTGACTATTCTCCCCTAATTCAAGCAACTGTAAATGGCTTAAAAAGATTTTTCGCAATCCAAATTGCCATGACTTTGAAAGTTAAAATCTCCTCCGGAATCAACACGTTGAATGTTTTCGAGTGTTACTGAATTGCAATTTGACTGAATTAAATTTTTGTAAAATAAAAAATATGTACATCGATTACACGAAGCAAGAACTAAATAAAACGGCGTTTCTTTGCAGATTTTAAAAAGTTGAAAATAACACATCGACGCTTCTTAATTACATTAATGATTCTCCTGTGTCAAATTGTACCTGCTCATGTTTTTTAAAAATGAATAAAATCCGCAGTTTAGTTATAATATTAATACCACTAAATATCAATTTATCAATACTAAAATTGGCTAGATTATACAGTGAAAATATCGTTATCAAGTAACTAACTAACTTAACAACACCGATCGTCTCTAAAAATGAAATAAGTGAAGCATTCAGCGTGCTAATAAATATGATTGTTGGTTAATTAGAATCGGCATCTGGCCCGTTCTAATCTTTCAATGCGTTGATATTTTTTATCCATTTTTATCCAGCCCCACAAACGTGAAACTCGTGCACGCGACACGTATGCGATTTCGCAGCGTAACGCTAATTAATTGCGTCGATGAAAACCGAAAAAAAAAGAAATCGGTGAAAATAAAATCTCGTAGGCCTCGACCCTCTAGTCACAAGCAAGATTACGACTGAACCCCGGCGGAAGGGTTGGCACCCCACCGCTTGATTTTATTGCCCGCCCTCTCTTCCTTATCCACTCTAGCTTCGTCCTCGTGCTTTCCTTCCTTTCCAAGTCGGAGTCCCTCGTTTCTTTTTCTTCCTTTCCCTTTCGCCGAGTATACTGGTTACCGGTGGTAGGAAAGTTTCCTCTTCGTATTCGGTTATGTGAATCTCCGGTATACGTACGCTCGCGTCTACGTGTTGGTGTCTCCGATCAACTGACCCGCGCAAGACTGACCGAAAGAAAGTGTTTCCGCGCCAAAGGTCAAGGCGCTGCACATCCGAAATTAAATGCTGTTAGGGGCAGTTCCACGAGTACCGACCACATAAGGTTCTTTAAATCGCAATAACTTTTTTAAAATCGAACCGAACGACACTTCTTCTTAGCAATTAGAAGTATTTATTTACTGATTAACGTGCAAAAGAGATTTTGAAAAATTGCAATTAGTATTTCCCTATTAGTAGACAATTATACGAAAAAAGGCACTTTTTAAAATTTTTTTATTTGAGCCCGAAATAAAAATTTGAGTTTCATTAGAATTCTTGTGATTTATTTATTTAATCATTAAAACATGAACTTGGTTCAAAAGCTAATAACACGGACAGGTTGAGAATGAAAAATCACTTTTTCGAGCACGCTAGTTTACTTAACAGTTTCTGGGTTGACGGTAGCACAGAAAGTGATTTATTTTGTTCAAGGGCACATGCATATTTTAATATCATTTGTCAAATTTCCAAAGCTATCACATTGTCATAAAGTTCCTTTGCATTTTATGTACCTTATTAACCGAAAAATTACTGCAGAGATTATATTTGGAAACTGATATAATCAAATCAATTAAACATGAAGCATTTCGTTTCTTCTTTCGTACTAGAACAACCGATCATTAAAAATGACTAATTCGTATTGCTTTTTTAAAATAATTAGACTGCACGATTAATTTCTAGAGAATCTGAATAAATCGTCCACAGAAAATATCTTCATAATTGTAAAATGAGGTCTGTCATTTTGACAACTAGTAGGTTCTAGTGTTAACCAATGAAAAGTGTAACGAGTTAAAACTTGACTCAACAACAGCGTCTTGGAATGTCACTTAAATATATCTACTGCAGTTCAAGAATCATATATCGAGGAGAGGCCGTTCCCTCCCCTACAAAGGGCAGCAATTTTCGCGCTGAGCGGGCTTCGTTGAGCGTGCAATGAGTCGAAAAGCAAATGAACTGGTCCCAGCCCGGAGTATATACGAGCCATGATCCTACAACGCGAACTGACCACCACTAGATTGCGCTGGTCATGGTTGTTTCGACTCCTCCTGGTTCCCCCCTTCACACTATCTCCCTCTCTTTCTCTCGTTGGGTCGGTGTCCCACCTTTTTCTCTTATTTTACGACGGTCTTTCTTTCTCGCCGCTGCCCTCTTCCTCTCGCAGACTATAACCCCCTTGTTCCCCCTTTTCACAGAACAGATTCTGGGTTGAAAAAGGAGGAGACCACGGGGGATAGCGAGGGAGAGGGAGAAGGTGGACGACCCGAGAAAAGAGGGAAAACGAGAACGAGGTCCGAGAGGGAAAGTTGTGAGGGTGGGTGATAAATTGATAGTGGACGTGCGCCACGCGCCCTTCTCCAGGCCAACAGACCGACAGACCAGCAGACCGAATGACACCCTCACCCCAATGAACTGCCCCCGACTGTTGATACTCTTCCTGAACTGGAATTAAATGATCTCCACGGTCGTTCGGTCACGTAAGCTATCGCTTTACCGCAGAATCGGGGATATTTGATTGAGAGCATCGTACTCGATAAGGTCAGTTCGTTTTCTTCCAATTGTTGCACGCCCAGCCAACAGAGACCCGATTCCCCGGGTCAATCGTATGCATTTATTGACTTGTGAAAAGTCGTGCAATATCACAGCAATTGATTTGACACGTCGAATGCTCACTGGTCATCGGCGTTATTAAATTGAAAGCCCTTTGCTTTTGTTGCATATTGGATAACGATTCATTTCTTTTTCTCTTCGTTGTGTGAGATGTAATTCTTTAACTCTTTAAATGGCGTGTAACGCATGCAGGCAAATTTTTAATACCAAAAAATGGTGTACAAATTGTAATCAATTTCGTATATTTTGTATGCCATTTTTTAGTTGTGTTTTCACTTTTATTTTAATAGAAGCTTGCGTTTACCGATAACTTTCTCGATTTTCGCTTATCACTTGATTAAAATGTGATGAGATGGTTAAAATGTGACTCTATAAAGGAAGCTTAATTTGTAGATTTGAAGTGTAGAATAAAAATGTATGAAATAGTTTCCTAGGATCTGTTGTGTGATTATTTCTGAGGAGCGTAGCGGGTAAAACGTGATTCTGACAAAATGAATGCCACTGAATATGTGTAAATAACATAACAACTGTTAAGTTCAATAGTCTAATAGAGGTAGTGGCCCATTCTGAAAAATTTGAGTTTGTTATTAACTAATTGGTATCGACAAATTGGATTCATATGGTTAAGCCTCCTTCAAAACTATTTTAGCTTTTTGCACATTAAAATACAGATGAATATCATTTCATATTCGTGTTTGGTGAATTAATAAAATTCGTGATGTAGAGATGGACAGACATGTATAAACACGTCTCGCTTATACTCTTTTTAAGGAGGAACGCACACAGTGAATTCCATTCGATCGATAAATCGAAAACTTGATCCACCTTAATGGTGCTCGAGACGCGTTGGATTAATCGACCGTGGAAGATCGTAAAATTATGTCGTAAGATGCGTTACGCGTAGAACCAACGAAAGCTGAAGTTTATAGTCAGAAGTAAAGAGGGGTGAACGGGGCTAGAAAGGGAGAGAGAGAAAGTGGATAGTAAATCCGAGCCCAAGTTTCTGACCTTGTTCAGCTTATTTACATAAAGTATCTTCGAACAGGTGTATTATTCACTAGGAAATGATTATCACGAACGCAAAAAATCGATTATTTAAGACAGTTATAGAACTACAAATGAAACTTACGGAAATATAAAATGTGCTTGTCTTTTGTCAAGGAAATACTAAGCCAGAAACATTGAACTCTGTCCGTAAGATATTCGAGAAACTGTATTGTGAAATTACTGTGTACCTACGATGAGACACTGTCCACGTTTTCATCTGATCGAACAAAATATCCCGTTACGTTGTTGGTGTCATTAGAGCTGAAATTACATATGCCTGTCGCGATGTCACTCGTCCGATATATTTGATTTTTTCTCACAATGGAATGCAATAACAATTACTGTAATAATGTATTTAATAATTGCTGAAGTGTAATATATAATTCATCTGCATAAATAATAATATTCAGTAATTTAATCCGTGCACTTCATGCGAAATATAAAGTACGCAGAATTCTACTCGTGGCAAGGAAACACTATTTGGCTAATCGGAAAGCTATATAAAACATTTGAAAATTTTTAGGATAAATAATCTGCATACTAAGCATTATAAGAATCTGATCAACAATATAGAAATTAAACGTCAAAATGACTGATTCTTAATGTTTTCTTTCACAGTTACTGAAATTATGGAAATCTTTTAACATTATTACAAAACAATTAATTTGTATTTATTACTTGATTGTTCTAGTGTTAATCCTCCAACTAACTGGTCGATTTTGACCAAGAGTACGAAAATTATTATTCCGGCGAATTAATAAGATGAACAGCTGCTGCATTAGGGACAAAACAGATTAACGTGTCTACAAGAAGTACCTCCAAAAATATGTGAAGTTTGATAAATAAAGCAGCGAATGATCCTAAACATTCTGGTTTATATATTTATAAGAAAGGTCTGCTGTCCGATAGTTAAAGATGGAAAACGAATTGTGCCAGCCACGCATAGCCGACGTATTACTCGACAAGTTAATTCGCTTGTATACGCAAACTAAACAAAATCTCGAGAAAGTGTTACAGGAGATGATCCGCCGTCTCTTCCGAGGAGGAGTATAAATTAAAAAGGAATAAATACACAGTGGCAAAATATTAAAATAACCGTGGTCGTAGCTGCCGAACGGAAGACGCGACTTCCGTTTTAATCAGTACGAATCCAAGTTATTAAAATTCCAGCGGAAATTTTCACGGTTGAATGGAGCCGGGCTAGAGGCGGAACGGGGCGGTCGGGCCGGGCCGGGCCGGGCTGGGCTGGGCCGGGACCGTGGACGCAGCTACGGCGTCCAAACGAAAAAGAAGCCCATTCATTCCAATTGACGAAAGATACAGAACGCCCGTCTTGGCCGCATCGGACAGAATATCGGCAAACTAAAAACGTTAATTTATTCAATGGCAAAGGGGCATGAAGACATGAGAGTACTGCACCCTAAGAGATGAGCTTGAGAACGAGGAAGAACAGAGAGAACTCCAGAGGAAAGGCTGACTGAGGAAGGACTTTCCTGAGGGTGGAACGAGAGGTGGAGAGAAGGGTGGCTTAAGGGAGAGGGTGAAGGGGGAGCGGGAGCCGATGAAGGGGTGAAGGGACTTTAGAGTCAAACGAAAGCCTCCGGCAGTTTTTCTACTGGCTTCGCCCGAACTCTTGAATTTCGCAAGTTTTTTCTTTCTGATTTTTCTAATTAATTATCGGTATTGATTGGTTCTCGATTTGACTGTGGAACGCCTTTGGCTACAGACCGAAGAGATGGAAATGACCGCATAGAATAACCGTAAAAGGGAGGAGAAGCCAAGCGAATTAACTGTCCATGATTTTCCCGGACTCTTGATTAAAGAGTGGCTTTACACTGAAAGCTAAGGAAAGGATTTTCGATACCCAGCCTTTCTTTCTTCGTCGTTCGTCGTCCTCCCTGCTACTTCGGGGAGAAGCGTTCCGGCTGCGTACAGCCTTCAGATTTATGACTTTGCTTTTCATAAGGCCAATATCGCAATGTATCATTTATACTCGTTAGGCTCCTGTACGGACGCATTCAAACTTATTTTTATAAACATATATTATCTGAATCTCTGACGTTTGATTTGGAAACGGACGAAGGCTACATTAAAACTTCACACGGTACTAGTAAACTCCAGATTTAATGCATTTATGATGAAAATTGATTGGTCTGATATCTGTAAAGACGTTAAATGAATTGAATCATCTTGCTACATTCTTTTCGACTTGTTAAAATTATTTAAAGAAGAAGTGTTTATTTAGCTTGTGTTTTGCAATTGACTTTAATAATTTTCGTTTTGTATAAAAAAGTCTAGATATTAGTTAACATGATTTTTAACACAAATTTAATATTTTCAATATTTTCAGTGAATTGAATGGTACATTAACTATTATCAAAAAAATTTCATCACGTTTCTCGCCCAGTAGCAATCAGGTGATTATCACCCAGTATCGCCGAAATTTTTTATTTGTAAATGCAAAAACAATTTCTTTTAAAATTGACGCGATAGAACGCAGAACAAGAAAAAGAAGACAGCGGACGCAAATATCCGAAAGTCTTACCTCAGCAGCTTTTATAAACCAAAGCCAGATAAAAAAGAAATTAGTTTTATATCATTTGTGACATATACAGGGTGAGTCGCCTAACGTTTGCACCTCAAACATCTTTGTTGTTTTCAAAAATACGTCAAACGTCTGAAGGCCCAAGTGAATGGTTAAGTGAGGCCCACACGATGACATGAAAATACTTATTTTTGTTATTTTTTGTTTTTATAAATGGTAATAGCTTCTTTCGTTAGGAATTCAGTGACTATAATTATTCAAGGCCATTCAAGGTCACAGACGAAGTGTTCAAAAAGGGATGGTCCCGTTTAAAAAAGAGATGACCTTGAGATCTGTAGAAAAATAACAGGAACAAATATTTACATGGCATCGTATGACATTCGTTAAGACATTTGACGTATCTTTAGAATCAATAAAAATATTTGAGGTCCAGCCATTAGACGACTCACCCTGTATATACGCATAAATTTTTACTGAAAATATGTATTTCAGCATTTAAATATTCTTTTTTAAATATTCTCAATCATTTAAAATTAATAATTGCACGGTATTGGGTGACAATTTCTCATTGCAAGAATTAACTTATTATTTACTGCCTTGAATAATCAATTTTCATTATTAAACTCCAGAAACATCAAATTTGGTATTTTGACTTGTATCAACTCCAACTGTAGGTACAGTGAAAAGACTTAGAGCGGTTCTGACTGGGTAATTCTCCCCTAATTGTTCTATAAATCCAAAAACTGTACACGAAAGCAACACGTTACTGAATAAATGACAAGATCAAAGAGCCGTGAGTTCGCGTCGCTGAAAATACCACCCCGTCGCGTCGTTGTAAAAGTGGAGCGGTCACTTTCCATCACGCACGGCTCTTTCCTTTCGATCGGTCATCGCCGGGACAACGTCCAAACAGAGCAAAATCTAGCGCACGCTATCCAGAGAACCGACGATTAACCATTCACGACTTTTTCCTCAAATCCATCTGGCCGCGAGAGCCCGGTGGAAGTTTCTCGGAAGGTGGTCAGTACGTTGTAAGACAGAGGATTGATTGCCTCCGAGGTTTCACGATGAAGCGGCAGGAAGAGAGAACGAAGAGAACGACGGAAGAACCGTGATGGAAAGCAAGAGAGATAACAACAGAGTTAAGCAGAGGGTAGGGGTGTAAGGAAGGTGTGTCAGAGCGAGAGGAGGATAGGTGAAACGGTTGAAGGGGTGAGTCAAGGGTGAACCATCGGGCTGAGAATGCGGCCAAAGTACGTGAGCAGGGGAATGACTTGTGGTTGTGTGTCGCAAGATAGGGTTGCTATATACCACGTGCTCTGTTCCTGCGTCCGTTGGTCCGTTCGTTTCTCGCCGTACCGTCCGTTCCTAACCACTTCTCTTCTATCCTCTTCCTTTAAGGTCCTTTCCAAGACTGCCCTAGGAGAGGATGGACGAGGCGGTCGAGGGTGGCTTGCAGGGACCAGCGGAGATGTTCTTGCACTTCGGACGGTTTAGTTGTGTGTGCGCGCGCTACCGTCCCGGTGAAATTGTGTGTGAACCCGCACGTGCTTCGTGTGAGTAGCCATACGTATGCACATGTGCACGTGCGCACGTGGCTTCACCTTAGGCCCCCCGTACCGCGCAAACGTCTGCAAGAAGGGACCAAACGCCGGCCAAGGAATTACGTACCACTACATAGCTCCTCCATTTATTTCGAACAAGAACATTAGCGGCAGCGGATCTATCAGGTGGCACGGACTGCTTAAACTCAACCTGCTGACATGGACAGGTACATATTGCACGGGCATACGTGCCTATCCATCTTGACCTATTCGAGCCGTTGAATTTTTACCAGCTAGTCCGTCTTCACGATTGTCCTCGATCGATCGTCTCGAAAAATATTAGAGCTAGCTAATTCGAAAGGTAATTAAACCGCGTCTTTCGACTCTGCGCACTTTTAATTAGAATGTTCAACACACCCGGTCGTCGCTTTCGAACCGGTGAATGCGAATGATTTGCGTGGTCGAACGCGAAGAAGAGGATAGAGGCGCAGATGTAGAGATTGACACAGAATAATCTCCATTCACACGGAACGCGGATCATAGAAAAGCTTTCTCGGTGGATGGACTCGCGGTTGCGGCTCCGCACAATAAGTTATTCGTATCTGTTCGGGAGGTATAGAAGTTCACTTTACAGGATGACACCCGTTAAATGCCGTGCCTCGCTATAGGGACTATCGGACAAAGCATGTAAGGAACTCGGATATACACGTACAGGATCTTTCGAAGCGTGTATGCGCATTCGCACGCATACCACCGTGCGCGAAATCTCACGACAAATACACACATGTGAGAAGCACAATAATTACTATAGGTAGTAAGGAGGGTACCCCGCGGGGTAGCTTGGCCAGCAATCGATATATACACACACGCATAGGGGACACGCATACACGCACACAGTGCGCTCTCGGTAGTGTGAACACACGCAGCAGTCGAGTGCGCACACCTTTACACGGTTTACATAAGTGAAGTTCCTTGGCCACCACCCTCAGTCACCACCTCTTATATACCCCCTTCCAGCCAGTACCACCCTCTCTATCCTCCCACGCTACCCTGGCCCTCTTCCTCCTGCTTTCTGCCCAAGCGTTTCTAATTTGCATTCCCCTCCGTTTGCACTCCTCACCCCTTCTCTCGCTTTCTCTCGCACTCTTACCGGCTCGCTCTCTCTCCGTCTCCCGGCTCCCTCTCTATCCATCTCGCTCTGCGTCCCCCTTGCAACCACCCCCGCCTTCTTCTCATCCTACACCTTCAAGCCATCCACCCAACAACCCCGTTGTCCGTCTTGCGAGGTTTCACGCACACGCGTGCTTTCGTTCGTGTACCACGCATACGATGGGAACTCGGTGGGTGAGAAGTGGGGCGGGGGGGAGGAGGCGAGACAAAGAGACCACCCTTAACTTCGGGCCAGGGAGTAAGACGGCCAGGGAGTGCGGGCAAGGAGGATGAGGATCGGTCCAGGGCTGCTGCAGTTAGGTTAGGGCTGCCGGTACCTTCTTAATTCCTTTCGTCGGGCTAGCCTGTATACCTATACGCTTTGGATCTTGATCGTTAAAGGTGCCGGGACGACCCGCGTCTTCTATAATTTCCTGGACGGTCCTCTTCGTCCATCCTAATCATATTTTTAACAGAAATACAATCTACCTTCGAGACGAGATCCTCCTCCCGCCCGGTTAATTCGTCGGATACCAAGATTGTATCGATCATTCTGTCGGACGTGTGCCGCAACAACGGCCATACTCCCGGAGTTCGTCGTTGGACAACGGTCTACATTCTTCGCGCGACTGTCTAATATTTCTGATTTCTAATTAGCAAGTCAATTAGCGGGTCCGCGAATCGCGCTCTTGCGAAATTTATCGCGCTCCCTTTCCGCGGGCTTTTTTTTGCGCTAACTTCGCCTCCGGATTATGAATACATAGATGGCGAATTTAATAGTAAGAGTTGCATCGCGCGCTGTCCTGCAGCAGTTCTTGATCCGGAGTTGAGATTTATGTTTGCATAAATTAGAAGTTAGCGATTCGAATTATCGTGACAATACCAATCGCGAGTCACGAAACACCGCCGAGTGGCATTCTTGAGTGACACTATCTGGGCCGACCTTGCGTCCAGACAAATATTTATACACGCACGGCTGCTCGTTACGCAGGGAACCAATTAAAAGTCGTATTGCTGACGAATTAGAATTTTCTCCGTGTACGTGTCGAAATATTTCTGATAGTGTATTATAAGGTAAACGTGCCTTGCTGCAGTCCTCGCCCAGCAGTCAGCCTTTCAGAAAACAAATTATTTAAAACTAGATATCCTATAATAAACAATTCCCAGAAGAGGCTCACTTCCAATGTGTAGCCCCGTGTCCTCATATAATACAACACTTATATAATTATATATATCTTATAAATATATATATAAATTTCCTTTCCTTTTCTGTCAAATGATTAACGAAGAATTTGTAATAACTTTGTAGCCTTGGTAAAAATCCTCCGGCAAGTGGTTAATAATAACAACCCCTAAGATGGCTGACTACTGGCCTCAACCCTTCGAAGACGACGGTCGATCGTGGGCTTTTCTCTGTATGATTAAGGTTGTACGATGTTAGACACGTTACAGTAATCCGCGCTCGTGATTTGAACTTTTCGATATTTCTCATAGCTATACGTTCTAATTGTAGGAAGTAACCACCCACCATTTAACCACGTGTAATCAATGTTTAAATATTCATCGGAGTCAGTATGGTGTACCGATGTCGATGTCAAATGGCTGACTACAGGAACAATTAGCCTAGTCGAAGGAAAACGAAAAAATATCGTGGAACATCCTGTAATTAAAGTAAAACTGATACACATAGCATTGGCCGAATACGGAAGGCCTTCGGATAGGACAATGGCAGCAATGAAGATAAAGAAGGGTCGTGGCGGGCATAATTCCGAAGTGCGTTAAGAGATCCAACTGACTGACGTATCTGTTAGGGATGGATGGCAGTAAGGGTTACGAGCATCACTCATCAGTAGCGGCCATATTGCCTGCCGGTACCCCCAACCCTTCGCGGGGAGCGCGAGCCCTGATAATTCCCCAACCCCCTTGCGCGTTCTATCTCCCTTTCTTGGGGCTGTTCTTCTCGCTCGCTCGGCTGTTCGCTCGCCTGCTCACCCTTAGTGCCTTAGTCTTACCGGTTTCTTCTCCTTTTCTCCCTTCTTCTTCCAGCAACGCTTCTTCTTCTTATTTAAACCCCAGCGCGCGGTGCCCGGGCTGCTTAATGAGAACCTCCACCTCTTCGTACCACCACCACCACCACCATCGTCGCCACCACCACCGCTACCACCGCCTCCACCACCGCCGCGCTCGCCACTCTTGTCCCCTTTCGGCCCCTTTCACCCCCGTTTCAACCCCCGGCAGCCAGCCTTCTCGTTTTCCACCACGCTCTCGTTTCAACCAGTAACGTGGGGTTCACCCAACTCCCGACGTCGAGCTACGACCCTTACACGCGGCCAGCCTGCCACACACGCGAGACATTTTAGACTTTTAATATTGATTATATGATGAAGATGAACGCTTCGACTCGCCAACAATCACGATACACCCGTGCGCGATCATTCCGCGCGGCTTCTCTACAGAGCACTCGGTGATACCACCGGTCAGCCGACGCCGATGACAGCTACCCTAGCTGATCGATTCTGGATCGAAATTTAGTGTGCCGATACGACGGAATTGTTCGAAGCTCGTCGATCTCTTCCGAGAACGTCCTCTATGCCGAGGGGGCAAGATTTCTCATTTGTTAACATCTTGGACGTTGAGTTAGCGAGGACATTGATGAGTTTTAGGAAAATGTCTCGAGTAATGTATGATTTGATTATTGCTGTTCAGTTTTGTAACTTTTACGAGCTGTTGTTGTGACTATGTTGTGACTAGAATTTTATTGCTTCACAATCCGCTTATACAGTATTCATTGTTATCAGCGTGCTGGAATGCATTGTTTTTAACAAATGTATTTCAAACTTGGATTTCATGACCAGAACGGACTAAAGTTTTATCTAGTAGTGAGATTGATTTGTTGTGGTCGTGGAAGGTAGGTTTTTGAAATTCTGTAGACATTAATGTTCACCTGTTAATCAAACTTTAATTAAACAAAACCAAAAATATATGCTAATCCATAGCCTCGAATATTTTCATTTGAATATTTATTATGCTAATAACGAATTCAATCACAACAATACTATATATATAATTGATAAGTTTTAAAACACGTCTTTTAAATTTATGACTTTATGATCGTTTTTTGTTTATATTGTTAGATAAACAAATGTAACAAACTCGTCACTTCATCAGAACCTGTTCAATTTTAATTGGTAGCTTAAGTCCGTCAAATTTGCAAAATCGTTGTTTTGTTTTTTAATGTCTCAATTTTTTTTGCATCTGAAACTACTTTTAACTGCTGAAACTAAATAAAACAAGATATTGATATAAATCTCATATATATATATAGATCGGGAGATCAAAATACCTTATACGACTGCTAGGTAAAGTTCAGCAACAGCGAGTTTTAGAAATTAAGCTTTAGGCTAGTATCGTATTTCATTTTTGTCAATAACGACCCCATTCTTATGTACAGCAGGGTGACGCGTATTTTAAAGAAGCAGGATCGTTGACTTTTGGCTTTCGTGATGTATACGACCCCCTCCCCCCCCTACCCCGCTTACGTTAAATTTGGTCTAGGAGGAGTTATTACCGTTTCGTGTGTAGTTAACCAAATCAGAGTTTCAATCTGATTTGTACGTCCTGACCATTGATTACATTTGGACGAATTAGGTCACATGTAAATGAAACACATAAATCTTTCCTTTCCCTTTCTTCACTCTTTTCGAATTGTTTGGGAGCACACCGTACGGTACCGGCAGACACGACCAAAGTCATTCGCGTTCAACCATTCATTAAGCGCCACATGATAATGGTCATTCGATTTCAATCGTGCATTGCCTTTTACAGTAGAACACGACTTTGTTGTCCACATTATATTTAGAATGTCCATTACCTAGTTTGCATGCATTGTTGCACACATGACGCAATATTTTTCAACTTATGAATAGATGTGATCTGAAATGAGAATAACTTTAGAAAAATTCAAGAATGCTGCTACGTAATTTTGAAATTGACGAAATAATTAAGAGAAGAGAAAAAAAGAAAGAAAATATCTGCAATCTAGTTGTAATTAATTAACTTTCGTTGTAACCCTGTTTATTTTCTCAGTATATTTGATATAAAGATAATTTTTTGAGTTAAGGTTTGCTAAAGCGAAAGAAAAAGTCCACTAATAAATGAACAAATAAAATATCGTTCATTCTATTTTCAGCAAATCATGAGCTGTCGCGTGATCTAATTGTAAGGCACACTATATATATATACATTTTTATAACATACTTATCAGTCGTTACACGTGACGCTAAGTGTATGGTTACCATTGTAGATAAGAGTATAAAATAAGTACTAGTATAAACAAGTCTCAAAATATACATACATATTCGTATTATCTTATTGAATTACCTTTTTTTTGGAAAAATGCAGACGTCATAATCTGAGAACATCGGCAATTCTAAAAAAATTTTTACTTATGCAAGATATAGTAGTTTGTTATTCGTGTTCAGTATGTATTCCTTGGGTTAATTGACATAATCAACTTCTAGAGATAATATTTCACTTAGTTTTGCTTCACATTTTGAATTAACAGAAACAAATTAAACATTTTACGGTATTTACAACAAGAAAATAAGTGAATTTTTAGTCTGGAATTTTTTTTTTATTAGTGACGCAAACGCATGCAATATTATATTGATCTCCATATGATCAATCAACAAAATCTGTACAGTGTTAATGCTTGTTACATGGACACAGGCAAAAATGTTACAGTTATAAGAGGAGATAATAGAATAATGTACAGAGAATAAAAGTTTGACACAGATCTACAGATACAAGAGTCACGAAGAATATCTTTCTCTGTCCACCTACTTGCATAGCACAATATATCTAGGACATATTTACGACTGTTTTCTCTGTTGGCAATTGATCAGCAGGCTAACGGTTCATTGTATAGCATACCAATAAATAACTAACGTTTTTCCTTGGCTCAGGATCTACCTCTACAATCGTACGAGAAGATTTTCGCTGCAGGAATGTGATCGATGACACGGAGGAACAGTATGAAAGCAGTTATCAGACTTTCGACACGAAAATTTCTGCGAACCCGTTCCCTGCCCATAAATCTATTCTCAATTGCACTAATATGAATCCATCGTACAGAAACAATTCGATTAGGCTACTGCTCTTGACGGTAAGTACATGATGTAACTTGAAACTACTATAATAGCGATGATATTAGATAGCAATACAACATAATTTCATCGGTAATAAGCGATTGCACTAAGCGATTGAACAACTTACAATTCGATTAAGTTTTATAAATTAAATAATAGTATATTTTCGCCACGTTCCTTCGTTTTTGTTTTAATTAATTTCTAAATTTAATTCATCAATGGAACGCGTGTACATTTACGTTTTGCTTTCAATATTATCCATTCCTAGACATTACCATAAATTCACGTATACCTCAATTATTTTCAATTTTCAAGCATATTTATGTTTTTGTTTACAATATTACATCGGAATGAAGTTAAACATTGCAAACGCATTACTTTTTGGAGAATCAGCACAATAAATTAAAAAGATTGATAAAATCATAGAAATTTCTTCAGAGAAAGCAACGAAAACGTTTTAAGATATTATCGATTGTTTACGGTAACGCGTTAACAAAAGAAATTATACTGCATTCATCAAACGGACACGTTCTTTGTCGCTACACTAACGTTCACTGTACCTCGCGTCGCTTCTCCGAAGAAGCTATTTTCTCCACTGTGCATAGACAACTTTTCCCGCAGTTATGTTAATTTTCATTGATTCGGCATGTTACCCGGACAATGGTTTCCGTCAGCAACAATGGCATGCGATTCAAACATCTAATTCGACTACGTCGCGACGAAGAAAAATATAAACGATACACAAAGATAATACAAGAGAAGCAGAGGGGGCGTCTACAAAGGATCGTTTGATATGGATTCGGTCGATCGATTCGGATGCAAGATTCAAAAGCCGAGCGAGGAAATCGTTCGTGAAACTTGTCGGGACGCGGAAAAATCGCTAACAAGCGGCGGCCGTATCCCAACGGTCTGCCAAAACCGCGGGAAAACGACCAGAGGCCCGGTATAAGCGAGCAATTTACCGTATTAAAATCTGCGTAGCAACATCGGTCTACGTTCGCTTCTGGTCTAATCGCGACGCTAAGGCATCTCCCCCGTCCGCTAAAAGCCGGTCTCTGCATATATACATACATTCGCAAGGGCTATTACAGGGACGACATTTGTATTTCTTTGTGTCGGGCAAAGCGAATAATAGAATGAACGTGGATTAAGACTGTACGGATAAGATCGTTTCAAGGATCCACTCGAAAGGCAGGACCATTGTCCCGATCGAAACGATCTACTAACCGATCGTCTCCTCCTCGCTCGTCAACCCTCTCTTCGTTTCCCTCCCCCGGCGCAACTCTTTCGCTGTCCTTCTCTCTAGATACCGATAACCACCGTATCCCTCTGCCTATGGTCTCATCTCAGCCGTGCAGTCACGTCTTCAAGGGAGCACGACTAAGAGGGACAGAGAGAGAGGGAGAGAGAGAGAGAATCTGAGCCGAGATGAGGAAAAAGAGGGAGTAAGAGAGAAAAATGGAGGGAGATGAAGAGGGCGAGAGAGAGAGAGAAGCAGAGTGATAGGAGAGGGAAAAGGAGAAAGAACCGGCGAAAGCTTAAAGGACAGAAAGAAAGAGAAAAGAAGACAGAGGGATAGACAGAGGATAGTGGACGGGGGTGGTAAGGAGCGAAGACAGAGGGGAAAGAAGCGAACCGGAGCGAGAAAGAACGAAGGGGGGGGATTCGCGTTCGGAAGAAGAAGGAAAGACGAACGGCCGGTGGGTCGTTATTTTTGTGCCTGCTTCGTCTTTAATTTCTCCCCTCCTTTTGCGCCACGGCGCGGACGCCGCGACGCCGAGCAGAGGAGCCGTGGCTGGTTGGTGTGCGGTTGTCTTAGTTCGTATGCATATCTCAGTGCCTCACATATTGATTCAGGGCGTCATTACGCGTCTTAGCTCGGCCCACTCCCACCACCGCCTAAACCACCCTCCTCCTCATCCACCTACTCCACAAACCTCCACCTTCACCTCTTCCTCCTTCTTCACCTCCAGTCCTCCTGTGGCTCTCCTTCGCCGACCCAACCACCCACCTACCCTTGCTCGAACCTTTACTACCCCCAGCTGGAAGAATCTTCTTGCAGACCGGTCCTTCCTCCCTCCACCCCTCCTTGCTTAACGACACGCAAATCTCTCTGTCTCCCTCTCTCTTTCTTTCTTTCTTCTCCGCGTCTACGTGTCTTGGGCCCTCCGTTTCTCCTTCCTCTTCTCTCTCTCTCCCTCTCTCTCGCGCTCTTTCAATCCCCACCCCCATTTCTCGCATGTTTGCGTGTTGTATTGTTCTCGCGTACACGTGTCCACGAACACATGTGTGGCCCCCAGCGAAACGCGAACACACGTATCTCGTAAAGGACACGCGGAGCACGGAACGTGGAACTCCATAATCGATATCCGATTAATTTTGGTCGAGAAAAAAATCTCTTAGCAGGAATTCCTTTTCGTGGCAAAGTCGGCGGTTCGTCTTTGGCGACCAGCGAGAAACTCGATCGCTTCTTGGGGCTGCGAACGCATTAGAACAGCGACGAGAGATTGTTGTGCGCTTTTAATATCCGAGGACGACGATGATTACGTATACTAGACACTGCATAGGCTCCCTCCGCTTCTTCGCGATAGATTAGAGCTTCTGTTCGGCCGGCTTTGAGGGCTATGTCAGGTCGGATCGATCGGTGATCCAAGACGAGCGAAAATCTAGGACCGCGTCGTGATCTTCCAAACCAGTGTTTCTCAATCAGTAATTACCTCGACGGTTACTAAAAAAATTTTTTTTAATTCAGTTTTCCCGCGTTTTTATTCCATTAAATTTCTCTCATTGAATAAATTTTGTAAATAAATAATTTGTTTTGTTTTATTTTTTGTGTCATATGACTTTTGCATTTTTTATATTCAGGTGTGCCGCAAATAATTCCAGATATTTTTAGTGGGCCGCCAAACAAAAAAAGGTTGAGGAACACTGTTCTAGACAGTAGTTCGAAGCTATAACTGATCAGACCGGGAAAATCGGAACAGTAGATTGGGACGCTAACGGTGATGCTCTGTTCTAGTTACTTGTCATTGTCGAAGGGTTCTAACAGCAACAAATTTATTGTAATGATATGAGTATATAATAAATAGACTGCGAATTTTATTCCTTTTGTGATAAGAATGTTCAACTGCAATTTAAGACAGCGGGAAGATTAAAAGAATTAATTAGTATCAATACTTTTAACTTGCTAAAGTTATTAAAGAAAGAAAAAACGAAACCTTTATGTGGCTAATATGCTTTGCAATTCGTACAGCCGATTTTTATTTTTTATAAATCCGCTGTCTAGTGATTATATATAACAAGTAGACAGTGGATTTTATGCATTTAGGTCAAAAATGGATAGGAGGAACAGAGAACCGGAAAAACATTAGAAAAATTTAGTACCAGTGTTATTGTCAACTTATTGAATCTATTACGAAAGGAAATTAATTTGTTTTTTACAATCTAAGACTATCTTACAATTTAAAATCTGCTGTCTAATAATAAGTGATAATCATAATAAAAAGTTGTAATTAAATTAGACATATTTAGTAGTGCTAGAATTATATTTGGAAAACTAGATTCATTCGTTTTATTGTTCATTAAGAAATATTAATGTATCTAGAGTTATTTTGTACCGAGTAAGTGATTTATATTCGATCTGTCGTTGAGACTACCTACATGATATTTATACATTAATTATGTAAGATTGTACATTGAGATCGATTTGTATAGATTTACAAATAGCTGTTTTAATATTTCGTCCGTTCAAATTAATATCATCTCCTACGTTCCAATTTAAAATTGCTACTGGTTTCCGAAGAGTTGTTTACTATGCAAAAGTAAACGATATTATAATTTGTGTGATTTGCGCTTACAGGAAACTTTTTACCGACATTTTATATAAGCTTGTAACATACAAAAGTGTAAATTTTAATGAAAATAAATAATTTGCATGTACTATGCACATAACGCCATCTACTAGCAATTCGTGCAGTGAGAATGCTGTTGGTGGAATCGGTATGGTCAGGAATGCACATTTTTAAAAATGTCTATTAAAATATGATATTTCGTAAAGGAAAAAATGGAAAATTAATCTAAAAGATGATAAACTGAAAAACTATTTTACTCTTATTTATGATTTTTACAAATTAAAAAAAAAAACTATGACCATAAAATGCTATAATGTGCAAACGAATTGAACTGTGTTGAAAGAAATCAAATTAATTATATAAAGATGAAATTTTGTTTCGTCATTACCATTCGTGCATAAGCAACGTGACTTATCTTGTGGGAAACCTGCCGAGGTCACTGACGAAATACTATCACAAACGAGGTATAAGCACAAACGAGGTATAAGAATAGACCAATCACCATATGGGGTTTCGTGTCTCGCACAATAACAACTGGTTTTCTTACGCCTTCTACGCTGACAACCGATAAATGTTGGAACTAGATCCACGAAAACGATCAATACAAATGTCTAACGAGTTGTGTTTGTAATGCTGTGACTACGGACGAAATATAATGACGGCGTCATGACTCACAGCTCACCGAAGACTAGACAAAAAAAACCCATAAAATGCAATGTCTGTAATCTGTACCCGCTGTTGTCGAACGAACGATAACGCTCGCCAACCGGCTCGCCGCTCTAGGTCGCGCTCTGATTGGTCCGTGTTTTTCGTTAATATCTCCTAAACAAAGCCGCGGACGCCATTTTTGTTAAGGAAAATGTCGCTTCAAATGACCCAAGGAACCTCCCATTTCAGTTTAACGCAGTAGTTTTGGGACACCCTGTATATGTACCTCATAAAGGGCACTTCGTCTTAGAAAGAAATATTAGATCGAGTTGAACAATCGAAAAAAACGCAATCTACAGCTTTGACAAAATTCACACGAATTTAGGAGGAATTTCTGGATTTTAGAATGTATTTCCGTGGGAATTTTTAAACAATTGGGGACGCAAATTAAAGATAGTGGACGGTACTTTATCATAGGGGCGCTTCGATTTAAAACGAACACGAAAGCACATGGAAAAAACAATAGAATCCTATCGTCAGCTCAAACAATATTGACTCGATAACATTTTTTAACAATAAAATAGAATCATAATGTTTAAAAGAAAAAGTTCGAAATCATGTCGAAGAATTGCTTAATTTTCGCAGCCATTAGCTCGACGTGATTATCGATTTTTAATATTTTATAGAGTAATTGATCTTTGGGTAAGAAAATATTATAAATCGAGAATCACAACGATTGTCCGGGTCTCACCACGTGGAGGTTGCTGCGAGGGAGACCCACCCACCCACTTAGCGTTTCTTTATCGTCCCACCCGACGAAAATTACAAGATTGCATAATTACAAAATACAAAAAAAATCCCTTTTAGATGTATGTACTCTTCTTAGTACACATTTGTCAGTGTTCTATTTTTGACCACTGTACAAACGAATAGCAAGAAGAGCCTAATTGCAAGCCTACCCGCCGAATTCTTAACCTGCCTAGTGTCTCAGCTAATTTTCCTTTTGCATGCGCATGCATATGCTTTTTGCATATTTTTTTCAATTGGATCACTTTTTGTGATTTTGTGTTCCGTTTTTATTTGTATTTTTATTTATTTTATTTTGTACTTGACAAATATATTTGTAAATTTACTTTTGTTTTATTTTTTAACCTCTGTGATTTTTTTATGGGAGTTGAGGTTAGCTAACCCAATTTTGCTAAAATGAAAATACAGACGCAAGATGCAACACAAATAACAAACAACACCAACATGCAACCATGCACACATACCAATTTACATAATACAATTTCTACATCAATCACAAACTACACAGCTGAAGTCGTGTGATCATTCAAATTCTTCCCCTTCTGAAATCATCTGAAACAAACTTAATTTTGTGTTAGCACATGAAAAAAAATATAAAAAAGTAACACCCCCGAAAAATAATTGTCCACTCGATATATATTTCAAACAAACCCGCGAGTGGACCAATTTCTCGCAACGCTAATTGACAAGGTACGTATTGAACCTTTCAACAAAACAAACGCGACCAGTGCATTATTTATTCGTGATGTTAATTGAACAAATACAATATGGAAAACTCCCGTGCACTTTCAGTTTCTTTGTGCGCGACTCTAAATGGAAACGCGATAGCAGCCTTCAGAATTTATGGGGGAGGAAAGCAAAGCCGAATCATTATTTCGCAACGCTAATATACAAATACTAAATAATAAAAATCTCGAAACAAACGCGAGCAGTGCATTATTTGACGCCACGCTAATTTATTACATTCGATATAAAAAAAACTCCCGTGCACTTCAATTTCTTTATACGCAACACTAAGGGTCATGCAATGGCTGCGAGTATTCAGGGGCAGCCATACCGGCTACCAGGGGCAGTCCTATCAGGGTGCAGTGCGGCATTGTGATTTGTCGGAACGCAGTTACGATGTTTCGCGAGCTATTAATTTATTCGCGGCATGCATTAAAAATGGCAAAGTTTACTGTTGGGGAGGACCCGTTCCTCTATTATCTCTCTTTGCCATTGTCAAAAATGTTATATAAAGAAATTCTGCTGTCAACGTTAATTGCAAACCGTTATGTTTCTCCCGGATCTCTAATCGAAACGAAGTAGAGGCGTAGCGAGATAGTTAGCGACTGGGTTTCCAAGCCCATAGAATCAACCCCGGATTCAGACGCTATGACACCATCCACCTGCCTGGACGTCGTAACGCCAGGACAGATGCGCCCCTTCGCTCAAAACGTTATTCCAACTCGCGAGTATACACTCCACGAGCTGGCCGCTTTGAGTATAGACCGAAGCCTAGTAACGCTGGCTTTTTCAGCCAGAGATGGTGCTACGCGGTCACGAGCTGCGAGATCGCCTACTTGAAGAGTAGGTGAGATCTCTACTAATCTCGCCTCGCACATTCCCTACTTCCATTTCGATTTCAGCAAATCTAACCCTAATTCAACCCGTTTTATTTCTCTCGGTTATCTAATCGAAACGAAGTAGAGGCGTAGCGAGATAGCTAGCGACTGGGTTTCCAAGCCCATAGAATCAACCCCGGATTCAAACGCTATGACACCATCCACCTGCCTGGACGTCGTAACGCCAGGACAGATGCGCCCCTTCGCTCAAAACGTTATTCCAACTCGCGAGTATACACTCCACGAGCTGGCCGCTTTGAGTATAGACCGAAGCCTAGTAACGCTGACTTTTTTTAGCCAGAGATGGTGTCACGCGGTCACGTGCTGCGAGATCGCCTACTTGAAGAGTAGGTGAGATCTCTACTAATCTCGCCTCGGACATTCCCTACTTCCATTTCGATTTCGACAAATTCAACCCTAATTTATTCCGTTCTGATTCTCTCGCAACACTAATCTAAATCGCAACACTAGTCGCGTATGCCTGCACCACACCCGCACAGCCATTTCGACTGCGACCACGTTTTCAGTGGATCGTCGCAGCTCGAGCATGGGCGCCTGAAATATCGAAAGTCTCGAACGCAAACGCGATTCTTTTGCTGCGCAACGCTAATCCAACGAACAGAGCATCCAAAAGACTACTTTACTCTTTTTGCAAATTTATAAAAAAAAATTCAAACTCTTAAGAAATGGGTGGGATCAAAAGTATTGCTGGAAGCAGCAATCAAAATTGAAAAGGGAATCGCGACTATTTCATTCGCAACGCTACATGAACAATCTACAATGAAATTTATAAAAATCGCGAGTATTTCCGCAACGCTAACAATTGATCTCTGTTCAAAATCGACTAACGCAACACGCGTGTTTTTTTATCGCAACACTACTGCAAATCGCGGACGTGCCCATCTCGGCTGATCGTTGGGGCGGCGAGGCCTGCCCATGTGTACAACTAACTACTTCTACAACTACAATACTATCTTTATAGACGAGTACAGTGACAAGGTAGTAACGAAATGACTTCGCATCCGAAGATGCGAAGCCATTGTAGTTGCCCTCTTGAGCGACAGTTTGTCGGGGCCTCTTCGGCATATAGCCTCTTCTTTTTCTTCGGCGGTCCACCAAGCATCTGAAACCCTAAACGTGCTCGCAGCGAAAACGATCGACGACTTCCGAGACGAATCAAGTTTCGATAGAAGCCGATCGTTCCACTGGTGCGATCGAGCAGGTGCGCAACGTTTCGAGGCCCTAATCCGCGCGCGTTAGCGTTCGCGTCCGCGTCCGCGAGAAGCTACACGAGCAGGAAGAATCGAACTCGAAGCATCCATTCGAACGTCATGCCTCGTTCGATTTAGCTTCGAGAACGAAATTTCGAGCTCTTCCAGTGACTGGCTACCGTGCGAATCGCGGCCTACCCGAAAGAGAAAGCGGCAGCCAGCCCCGGCCCCTACCTACTTATTACGAACATTCACACCAAGAAGGTAAACTACCTACCTACCTAGTCCTATATTTAAAAAATGGCAAAAGACACAAGCACTCCAACACAGTCGCTCCACGGTTCTCACACATACGCCAGGGTGCAAATAGCCTAACACCTAGAGAGGATGTCCCGGGACACCTCCGACACCCTAACGTTTGAATCTCATGCAAACACTCTAAAGGTACGTACCAGTTTTCCTGAAATCGACTGACAATGGCAGTGATCATTGCGAGATAAATCGACAAATTGAAATAACTGTATTTTAGACTGAATTAAAATTGAATATATTTTTGAATATATTATGAACACATTCCACGAAGATCTATGTAGCATGTCACAGATCGACAGGAATATGTGCTAGTGAATCTAAACCAAAGAACCGACGCAATTCCACTGCCTAATAACAGACACACACAAGTGGAAAATACGTCGTGCACGATACACTAACCATTGTCAGTCGCCACACATACGATTAAAATAATATTCCATGTACCCGTTGCTCTCACCCTCCCGAGTAGCGCCTGGGCACGCAAGAGGATTCGAGCAACGAGTAGGGAATCTCAATATCCTGAAAATCCTAACTAAAAGAATCGGTTAGATATTTTACGGGCTAATATTCTCGCATTTTTGAAAAATGACTATTCAATTTAAATTCTTAATTTTAACTTTTCATTTAAAATTTAGTATTAATTTACAAATAAAATATTTTATTGTTGGGAAGGGTAAGGAATATTTATTTAAAAGATTTATTTAATTAAAAGATTCTAAAAAAGATTTTAAAAATGATTTTCATTTATTCTTTTATTTATTATTTATCTTTTTGAAAATATTTAGAAACCCTCGGACGATCCTTTCGACAAAGCAAAGTTTTGAAAGTATAAGAAAAATAAATGAATTTGCTTTGTCAAAAGAATCTATCCGTCGCGAATCGTCTTTTTGTACGTGGTATCTAATGCTTCCGGGCAATTCAAACGAATTTCAAAGTGCAAACGAATATCAAGATGATACAAAGTGGCTCTAGTAATTATGTACCAAAATTACGGAAGATAATTATCTTCTCGCAATTTGGGAATTCAATTATCAAAAAATTTTACATTTAAAAAAAACGCGACGTACAAAAAGACCCTACCTAGCTAAGAAACAGATTACTACCCGCGGGAACGCTTGGCGTTTCCACGGTCACTGTACTCGTCAAAATGAACTACACAAATCAACTAATGGACAATCACAAATCTAGTAATAAAAAAGTGATGTTTTTCCGCTTACTACTTGTTGGGGGGAGAGAAAGTTACGTTGCCTCCCCCTTGAAGGAAACACGACACGTTGCCTCTGGATCGCAGCTATCGATGGCGTTCGACGATCGATGCATTCTGGAAGAGTGCTCAATATACCTCAATACCAGATACAACAGACAATTAGAATATTCGATTCATCTATCGAATGGTGAAATTAAATATAAACTTACCAGGATTATGTAGCTAAAGTATAGAGGAAGGTCTTCCACGATGAATTACGATGAATTACGTTAGCCATATTATCCTTGTTTCCAACGCGACAAACTAAACAAGATGGACCAAACTAAATACTACACTTTCGAACGAGGATTCCTACAATCTCGATTAGAGATTTCAAGACTAGATTTTTTTAGTAATGGTCCAATTTAATGGAGAGATTAGACGAACAATCGATACTAGCGTTGGGCTCGACACAGATGCACAGTAGCAGCCCGGCCTGCGCGCTCAAAAAGTTGTTTCCGCGGAATCCTCCCTGGCCGGAAAACGAAAAGGTCGGAGACCTAAGGCTTACAATCGTACTTCTGAGCCCATGTTCCAGGGTGCCATCGGGGGACACCATGTAACAATATCTACTACAATTACGATTGTACGCGATAGGATACGGGCTGCCAGGACCACCACCTTCCTCTCGAGACACAAACTCGCTTGTTCTGCCCCCCAGTGTGCCACCGAAAAATTCACAAAAACAACTCCGAGCAGAACTACAGGGTGATAGCTGGGTACCAACCGAAGCCAGCGATCGTAATCGATTGCACCCGAGAAGCGGGTACAGGTGCATCCGCGATGGACAACATTGCCAACAATATGCGATCAATCAAATTAATTTATTGCTACCACTACACGTAATGAATAATCATTCATAAAATACATCTATTTATTTAACTAAGTAGAGGCGAAGCGAGATAGTTAGCGACTGGGTTTCCAAGCCCATAGAATCAACCCCGGATTCAAACGCAATGACACCATCCACCTGCCTGGACGTCGTAACGCCAGGACAGATGCGCCCCTTCGCTCAAAACGTTAGTTCAACTCGCGAGTATACACTCCACGAGCTGGCCGCTTTGAGTATAGACCGAAGCCTAGTAACGCTGGCTTTTTCAGCCAGAGATGGTGCCACGCGGTCACGAGCTGCGAGATCGTCTACTTGAAGAGTAGGTGAGATCTCCACTAATCTCGCTCCAGACATTCTCTACTTTCATTTCAATTTCAGCAAATGCAACCCTAATGCAACCCGTTCTGGTTTTCTCGGATACATAATAAAAACAAAGTAGAGGCGTATCGAGATAGCTAGCGACTGGGTTTCCAAGCCCATAGAATCAACCCCGGATTCAAACGCTATGACACCATCCACCTGCCTGGACGTCGTAACGCCAGGACAGATGCGCCCCTTCGCTCAAAACGTTATTCCAACTCGTGTTTATAAACTCCATGAGATAATCCACGAGCTGGCCGCTTTGAGCATTGACGGAAGCCTAGGAACGCTGGCTTTTTCAGCCAGAGATGGTGCCACGCGGTCACGTGCTGCGAGATCGCCTACTTTAAAGGGTCACGTGCTACGAGATCGCCTACTTGAAGGGTCACGGTGCTGCGAGATCGCTTAGTTGTAGGTCAGATCTCCACTAATCTCGTACAGACGCTCTACTTCGATTTCAATGTTTTTAAAAATCGTATTCATAATACCGAGCAACGATAACACCGATGCAATAAATTAAATGATATTAATCGAAGTAGAGGCGAAGCGAGACAGCTAGCGACTGGGTTTTCAAGCCCATAGAATCAACCCCGGATTCAAACGCTATGACACCATCCACCTGCCTGGACGTCGTAACGCCAGGACAGATGCGCCCCTTCGCTCAAAACGTTATTCCAACTCGCAAGTATACACTCCACGAGCTGGCCGCTTTGAGTATAGTCCGAATTAACGATCTAGTAACGCTGGCTTATTCAACCAGAGATGGTGCCACGCGGTCTTGTGCTGTGAGATCGCCTACTTGAAGAGTAGGTGAGATCTCCACTAATCTCGCTCCAGACATTCTCTACCCCAGTGTTGTCCAAACGCGTGCCGAGCTACATTACCAACGATTCAACAGCTTAAAAAAAACTAATTGATTTTTAATTGAAACAATGTTCGTCTAATCTCTCCCGTCGTACATTCGTTTAACATATAGTAAATATCTAAACTAATTATGCTACAGCTATCGCAAGGATGTTGGCCTCCAAATGTGGAACCTCGACAAATGTAGGCGCTTTGGGGTATGACGGGCGTGATAGCCGCGATCTGGTTTCTGCAGGTCTATCAGGCCCGTTCATTCCTATGGAAGTTGTAGCCAATACCCTCCAGAAGGTGTCACGCTAGCGACGTGATTCTGTGTCACCAGTCCACTATTATATACTCGCTCGTACTCAATGAGAGCGCTACGTCAGGGAGCGGGGCACCCGCCGTGCTCACCAAAATAATACATGCTATCACGTAAGTGACTGCACAAAATAATACCGAACCCGGCGGGCGGTCTTTAACGGTCAAACAGGCTGCGAGATATCGGTTTCATCTCCACATGACACATTTTGGTTTGTCGAAAGTTATTAAAACTTTCAACAATAGGGTACTGGCTACTGGCAAAGTCGAGTAGCCAAATCACTAATTTGCGATAACTATCTACATGAATCTTGGTTAACAATGGATACCAGCTAAACAACGGGTAGATGGAAAATGTACCATTCAATGCACTCTGCCCGATACCACATCAAAGCACCGGAAGCGTGATCGATTGATCCATTTTGCATCTATAACATAGTGTGACTCTACTCTAATATGAGGGAGTTATTCAAAAAAAAAAAAACTCCCTCAACAACAAGTGACTCTACTGCTGGATCCTTCTATTAAAAGGGAGATGGAGGATCGCTCACAAAAGAGATCGTTACAATCGTGCCCGGCTGATAGTAATATAATTACGGCGCGGACCTGCCGGTAAAGCCTCTGAGTGTCGCAAGGGCCTCAACATTGAAAGCCCACGTTGCCTAAGCACGGCCAGATTGAGTACGCCTTGTTGAGGCCCAAGACCTCGCCCAATTCTCTAGCAGGTCGAGCTGTACCATCGCCAGCTCTCCGATTACCCAGAAAAAAGGGTACGCGAAAACTATCCGTCAATCGGACTTGTAACGATCTACGAATAATCATTTAATTTAAAAATTGACTCGAGAATACTATATGCAAATAATATTGCATCCATGGAATAAAAGATCGATCCATCTCCCTTTGCTTAACCTACCTACCTACCTAGAGCTTGGCAAAAAATGAAAATATTTAAATATTTACAAATATTTACTCGCGACGCGGGTCTCGCTGGATTTCCCCGAAAATCGAGCGGTACCAGAAAATCGAATGCTTACCTGAGAAGCAGGAGGAAATAAACGAGCAAAGCAAAGCCAAGCAATAAAATATCATTTATAATTCTATATGAATTATAAAGATATCTCACTACAATTCTAGAAAATCTGCCTGAACTATGAAGTTATTCTTATGGCAAAGCATGAACTTTAGAAAAAGAATTTTAAAAAAATTTTCATAAATGATATGTAAAATGTGCCTAACTTCTAAACGCGTTCACGAACGAATACATGGAAACAAGGGTGGCTAACGTATAAACGGAAGGAGGAAGAGTCCTCGTCAAGACAAGGTTACCTTTAAAATATTAATTAGGAACAAATAAATTAAAATTTGTTTCGAACTATCCGGAAAATAAAATACATTAAAATGAAACATATCACATATATATTACATACATACATATATATTTTATATTCACATACATATTACATATATATTTTATATTATACATATATTTCATATATTTTTTTTTATTATTTTATGTTATATCTCAAAAAAATTTAAGGAAACGTGGAAGGGATTGGAGACTTGTATTCCCGGTAAACAATGCCATAATTGCAATTAAAAATATGTTGGAAGCTATTGTTATATGAATTAAATAATTAAAAAGTTTTATCAATAGCTTTTCAATAAATTGATAGTGAATTAATAATTGATGACTATTATTTTTAAATTATTAAATTCGAAAAAAGATATTTAATAATAATGTTCAAATGGAAAGATATATGTATTGGTACTCACGTCCTCTGCTACTTGAAAAACTACAACTCGTTTCGTCTGGATATCGACTATTGACCTCGGCTATTTTCTCTCAGGCTCTGTAACAGAAAGAATAAATTCATTAATTTTTCGGTCAATTGAAAACATTATATATACATATACTATGTTACGTACGAGTATGTAAGAGTAGAATAAAATAATTACATAAAAATTTAAATTATTTAAATAATATTAAGTAACTAAAGAATACAATACTTTAAATTTTTATATTTTACTTTAAAATATCTGTTAAGAAATAAGTGTTCTTGCATAAATGCGCAAAACTTTAATCAACCAAATATGAAATAACTGTTAAAATTAGACTTTCATAACAAAATTAAAGTGTTAATGTACAAAGTGAGCTTAAAACAGAAAAGAGATGAATTCAAAATTTAAAGTTCACAAAATAACTTTTATGTATTTAAAGTTTACAGTTTAATTCAAAAGATCACGACACAAGAGTAAATTATCACGAGAAGGCAACACGATTCGAAAATAAATTTAAATAATGAAAACTAAATAACTCGCTAGAACACAGAATTAATTTCAATAAAAATTAAAGTATTGTATAATATTGATTTGTATCGAATGATACAAAACGGAAACAATACACACCATGTAACGGTCACTGCATTGCGTCGTATATTCTCTGCGTCTCGTTAATAAACGACGCGTTTGGCAATGTTAGAGATAATAAGACGTACGTCCGATCACTTTGACTTTCACGAATATTATGAAGCTGCTAATAAATTTCCAGTGTTATTGGCGATACGGTTCGATCAATTAAAAAACCAATAAATAGTATTTAAATAAAAAGTTGTTTAATACGCATACTTTTACAGACGCAAACAAATACATCTTGAAAATGATTCAAAAGTGAATCGAAACGTCGATGATTATTTGATAATCTGCAAAATTGTTTATTGGTTGTTTAATTGATCGAACCGTAGCGCCAATAACACTGGAAATTTATTATTAACATTTCACGATCGATATAACGAAACATATTTATTATGAAGCTGCAATGGGATCCCTGCTACCGATTGACACCGATTACCCTCGAATAGAGACCGGCGTTTCCGAAGATACTATATACAACGTCAATTAAACCATTGAATAAAGTCTCTAACTAAGCGCAATAAAAAAGAAAGGTAAAAGTACCTGAATGCTATTGAGTTTGATGAAAGGTACCCCAATAAAACAAAAAAAAAACCAGTACTGGGATAAATGTATCGATGACCGCGGGTGACTTTTACTGCGGTATTTTTTCCCCAATGAGATTAAAATACGTAAAAAAAAAATAATTTTCCCTAAAATTTGTACAATTCTGAAGATATGTTCGTACTTACATTCTCTGCACCTTCAAACGAACGTCATATCTTTCGACGAATGGATGGATGGTTGTCCCATAGGCTCTGTAACAGGAAAAACAAATACATTTAATTTGAATCGATCAACCGTCAAACAACAAATTCGAATCAATAGAAAATATACATTTTACGATCGTCCGCACAAAAGTGACAAAAATTAAGCGGGAGTGAACGAGCGCCAGCAGCAACAGAACGTGGGAAGCAGGGAGAATCGAACGCGTATAGATAGATCGCGACGTGCTTCACGCGGCATTCATAACGCGCGAGATTCAAACCGCAACAAAGTCGAATGTAAGATCAAAATGAAATAAATTAGATTTCTATTGTACAATAAAATACAAATAACAAATTCGTTTAAATTAAATCGATGATCGTGACATTAAAGGTAATTATCGCGAGAAGGCAACGACACGATTTGAGAAAAAATGTAAACATGTGAAATATACATAAATTTACTTAAACACAAAATTAATTTTAAAAATAATGAAAATGCAAATATTAATATTGATACCTATCGAGAGGATGAGAGAAGAAAACGGTACTCATCACGTAACCATGACCGTACTGCATCGTACACTTGCACCTTTCTGCGTCTCGATAACAAACGACGCAGTTGACACGATTAGAGAGATACTCGGAGGTGACGAAACGTACGTCCGTTTACTTCGACTTTCGTGTATGTTATGAAGCCGCGCTCGGATCCTTGCGACCGATTACCCTCGATCCTCCATCCCCCACTTACAGACTTTATTCAATGGTATAGTTGACGGTATGTATAGTACGTTTTCGACCATACTAATCCCTATTGGGGAAGGGGATGGGGGGTAATCGGTCGCAAGGATTTGACCGCGGCTTCAAAACATATGCGAAAGTCAAAGTAAACGGACGTACGTTTCGTCACCTCCGAGTGTCCATCTAATCGTGTCAACTGTGTCATTTGTTATCGAGACGCAGAAGGGTGCAAGTGTACGATGCAGTACGGTCATGGTTACGTGGTGAGTACCGTTTTCTTCTCTCATCCTCTCGATAGGTATCAATATTAATATTTGCATTTTCATTATTTTTAAAATTAATTTTGTGTTTAAGTAAATTTATGTATATTTCACATGTTTACATTTTTTCTCGAATCGTGTCGTTGCCTTCTCGCGATAATTACCTTTAATGTCACGATGATCGATTTAATTTAAACGAATTTGTTATTTGTATTTTATTGTACAATAGAAATCTAATTTATTTCATTTTGGTCTTACATTCGACTTTGTTGCGGTTTGAATCTCGCGCGCTATGAATGCCGCGTGAGGCCAGACGGAGGCCAGTTCCACTAGTCTACACGTTTCACGTTTTTGCGAAAAAATACATAAACGGCGAACGAAACAATACGGCACGTACAGACTCGGACACTACGCATTTATCGAGCTCGATTAGACGCGTCCAGTCTTAGACAGAGTTGTGCAAAATATTAAACTAAATAAAAATTTCGAAAAACGGATAGAAGATAAAAAAATTTTTATCTCTTATTCGAAGCGGATTTATTGGAACTTTGAATAATTTTTTATTCGAAAGCTTCAAATAACTCTACGAATAACTTTTTCCAGCTCTAATAAACGGCGACGAGGGTCGACGAGCGCCGAACTTGGAAGACCAACGACCGACCAACAGCATACATTGTTAACAGATAGGGAATCAAGCATTATTGACAATTTAAACTTTCATATTTCTAAGATACGAATAATATTTTTAATACGAATGGATTGTAGAGATTATCCCGATGAAAATGAGTCCAAACACGACATCATTTGGACTATCTTTAATAAAATTATGATTTTTCTCGTATCGTTACGTATCAATAAAAATTGTTCGATTACACTCGAGTTTGGACTTATTTTCATCAGGAAAAGCACCTCAATTCCCTTGTAATAATTTTATGAAGACATATTGAAAAATTTAAAAGTTTAAATTTTCATTCATGTGAGATTTCCCATCTGCTTACATTGTCTGTTAATCGCTGGGTCTTCAATCTAATTCAATTACAAAACTTCTTTATTTTTCATTATCTTTTTATGGGACTCTCACCAATTTATTTCTTGCATTTTTCTGATTAAAATGACGCTAAACACGACATAATTCCAACTGTATTTAATGACAGAGAAACAGCGACTACGATGGTCGAAAAAAATTAAAAACTTATTGTATTGCATTATGCAATCCTAAATTAATAACTCAGACACGAAACAACTTTTTCAAAAATAACATCGCTGGCACGTATGTCGCAAAATTTGCAAATTGTATGTAATCAAATGCATTTCTTTGTGCATTTAACTAGCCGCTTCATTAAACATTATTTGAATCAAAAATAAATGAAGAAAAATCCAAAATCGAGCCGAATCGAAGAGCCCAAATTCACATAAAAATTTTCGTTATGAGGCATTTATGCTGGTTGCGCCATGCTCCAATGGGCTGTAGCTTCGTTAATTTGCAAAATTCAAGTCTAATTGTTTGAGAATTATTTGAGAAGATATTTTCGAGATGTTAAGCTGTTTATGTAAACGTATGTTATATATAGCATGTGTTACACGTATGATAAATATATAATGAAGTATAAATTATGCTTCACATGTTACAATTATTATTTACATGTACATGTACAAATTATAGCTGCTTGTTTGGTGTCATTTTAATCAGAAAAATGTGACGAATATATTGATAAAATTTCACTAAAAATTTCATAATTGCACTATTATTGCCTCACCGATACGCGCCTTCGGCCGCGCGGTCGTGTTTACTTGCTATCCTTTTGTACGTTCGGCTTCCTTTGTACCTACCTCGGGCGCGTTCGACGCGTCGACACGCTCGAGGCAGGCATAAAAAAATAATGGCAGGGCACGATCTAAATATGTGCATCCAGAGAACCGAGAAAACACTTAATTTGATCGAGTCCAAGTTCGGCGCTCATCGGGCCTCGTCGCCATTTATTAGAGCTGGCAAAAGTTATTCGAGGAGTTATTCAAAGCCTTCGAATAAAAGATATAGATGAAAGATGAAAAAATTATTCGATGTTTGATTAGATCCGCTTGGAATAAAAAAAATTATTTTTATTCATCGGATAAATTCTCTTCGAATAAAATTACTTATTCGATACTCGTCGAATAAGATACTTTCTTTATTCGTATCTTCCAATAACGAATAAATATTTTTTTATCTTTTATTCGTTATTCGAAATTTTTTATTTGGATAAACATTTTGCCTAACTCATCTTCCAATGCATTCGCGTAATAGGATTCTTGTGTTTCATACATCATTTATACATAGAATCCCCGACATGGGATATCAAATTCTATCAATAACAGCGCCGTTCTAAATGTAAGTTCCACAATATTAGTTTTAGTCGATACGGTAGGATGTGACACGGAATGATACGGGGCTCTAGAGCCCCGGGAACATGAGACAGAAAAATACATTGGGTGATTGGTCTACTCTTATACCTAGTCTATGCTTAGACGTATCTCGACGATAGTGGAACTTTTAGCGATATGGTATTTCAGATCACTGTAAGTTCCACGTTATCCCCGCGCCCACATATTCTCTCTGATATATGTAGGAATATTCCCATATCCATGCATCAAAGGTACCGCCCGGAGTGTCGCCTCTTGTTGTATCGCTACTCTTTGATACAGAAATGATATTGATATGCTCTATAAAGTGAAAATACATTTGATGTCAGATCTATTCTTACACTTTGTTCGTGGTTTTATTTGCACTCAGAATCTTGATCGATGGTGACAAAAAGATACGTTTCATTCCTGTCTGTTTCATAAATTGTCTATGCTTTGACCACATGGACTTGTCGGACACATGTGGGATATTGTTAACCGGAATATTTGTGCAATAATACGTCTTCAAAATGTAAACAGATACATGACTCCGAATAATCAAGAAATACGAACACATTAAATAGTTATAGATATACGCCTGAAGGTAAATAATGTTAGCTATTTTTAATACTTTCTGTCATAACCTCCTTAATTATTGCATACGTACACGTAACACTTTTAAGAAATAAACTGTTTCTACGTAGTTTATTTATATCTTCATGTTGACATATGTTTTTTTTGGGCGAGGTTTATTGAAATAAGTCTTAAAGTAAATGTATTTCATAAAATGTGTCATTAATGTCACATATCTATCAAACAGATGTCAGTTGTATCATCAAGAGTTAGTAGTGTCTCGTCGATACTAAAGGCTCCTGGAGTCAGATCGCAATTAATTAGACAATCTAACAGAGTTTACTTTAAGCTGCCAAAAAATTTGAAAAATATTATTTACAATTTTGAGAATGGGAGTGGTACTAAGGATTATGAAGACTTAATATGTGTTTTGCGAGATTCGAATATAAAGGTATGTAATGTTATAAATACAATGTACATTTAAATAGTTCTGATATAAAACTATACATTTACTCAACATTGTTAAATTAATTTAACTTATGTTTAATTATAGGATACAGACCTAATAGAATTTTTAGTAAACATGAGACAATGTACATCATTACTGAGTCCAGTTCATAAATTATTTGTTGAAACACTTTTACAAATGAAATGGACAAATCGTTCTTCAGAAGTTGCATCTGCTTACAAAACATTTATAGAAGATTTAATTTGCATGCAAATTCATTTTGCTAAAAATGTGATAGATAATTTAGTTGAACAGTTTAAGCCAGGTATGTTTGATAAAAACATAATTATATACAATTTTGTGAAAGATTTTAGTGTTAATAATATTTTTGTTTTGTGCAGAGGACAATGATGAAGCAAAGTGGGAAGCTGGAGAATGTAAAGAAGAAGATGTTCAGAGATTAAATCACTTACATGATGTTATACGTAAAATCTTAATAGTTGTGCCCATGTAAAATCCTTTTTAAATATTTAATACATATTTGCACATAATGATTATTTTCATAGTAATTAAATGTAATACTATTTTTTTAGGTCAAGTAAGCTACTGTTACAGTCACTTAGGGGGGAGGTTTCCATACATTGCTCATGGAACTCATATGCACGAAGTTTATGTGTACGCGTTGCTTCAAATATTGGAGTACGCGCCTCAGCTAAGATCTGACATTCTGTCTCTAATTATTAATAGGTAATATGATTGTACAAGAAGGAACCTTTATAATTTTTTAATTGAAAAATATATGTTCTTTATTATAGGCTGATGGCATTAGATGTAAATATACCACGATTAGAGACAGATAATGAAGATGAAGACTTAATGGATGATAGTAGTGAATGCGATAGTACAACTGGTAATGAAAATAATGTTGTCGAAGACAATGATATAACAGAAACAGATAAAATACATCCAATAGCTCATAAATTGGATGTGTGTATGGAACTGATTCTGAAATACATGCACGACTTCTGTTTTGTTGAAGAAGTCTTGCAACTAGAACCTTTAAAAACTCTTTATTTTGATTTATTACAAATATTTGAAACAGTAATATTACCTACTCATGCGAGTCAATATGTGCAGTATATTATATTCTATATTTGTAGTTTTAAAACAGCAGTTGCGGAAGCTTTTATAGATTGGCTATGGCGTAAAGTCACAGATCCTAATATACCTTCTATTATACGGCGATCATCTGTAGCATATATTGCTAGTTTTCTAGTTACAGCAAATTTTGTCACAACTGGGTAAATATTCACTATGTTTTAGTATTAAATTAATTAAATGGTACATGTATATTATACTTATTTTTTCTTTGCATTAGCATTGTAAAAGTAGTGCAGTTTAAACTATGTAAATGGATACACGATTATATTAATATGCAAGATCACTCAAGTTATATAAACAATGAAAACAAAGATCATACAGTATTCTACTCAGTATGTCAAGCGTTATTTCTCATAATTTGTAAAAGGCATAATGACTATCCTGATTCAAAAAAATGTAAGTATACGTCGATTTAACTTGTATGAAGATCGTCTTCTAAACTTTTTGAAATTAAAGAAATAATCTCATTATCTATTTGCAGATATGTTGTATTTACAAGAATTGAATTTAGCAAAAATTATAACTTCTAAGTTGAATCCATTAAAGGCATGTCATCCCGAAATTCTGCACAGTTTTGCAGAAATTACACGAATGTATCAATTGGCATATTGTTATACTATAATTGAAAATAATACACGAAGCCAACTTCCTATTTTTAATAGTAATAAGACTACATCACCTACAGTCGAAAACTTTTTTCCGTTTAGTTCTTATACCTTACAGCGAAGCAGTCAACGATTAATCTCTCTATTTCGAGACAATGTTACTGATAGTAACGAATATAAAACATTTACAAACTATAAAGAAGACATTGATTACATGACTGAATAATAGTTTTAAGTTATGAAATTTGATGTATAGTATATTTTGATGTATTTTCAGTCCATTTGTAACAACCTTTTCAATAAATTAAATATTCATGACAATTCCTATCATCCTTTTCTGAACCTGACTTAAAATATGAAATTTCTCATAATTATTAATGTTACTTTAAAAATACATAACTTTTTATAAATATAATTATTCATATATAAATAACAATATCTATTATATTGCTATTATACAATATGACATCGTGTATATATAAATTTTAGTCAGAATATAATGATTAAAAAAAGACTTTATAAGTATATATTTATTATTTTCATTTTCATAATTTTGGCATACCTAAAATGATATATGTTTAATAATATACAGACATAAATTATCCACTTCTGTTAATGGTTAATAAATTTCACGCGACCACATACCGAATTTCGCGCCGTTAACGTCTTAGAAAACCGGAGCCGGAAACTGCTTCAGTGACGCAGTGGCGTAATCTTTTGCGGTCTATCGGTTGCTTTGCGATTCTTTCACGTAAACGGTAACGTAAAATGGCGAATTGGAATTGTTATTTACTTGCGCGCTGTATAACGAAATAATTTTAGTACGATCCAAGAAGTATTTGTTATTGCTGAATTTGGAACTTTATATTTACTTCACCTTGCACAAACGACTGTAAGTAACATGGTTGTCAGTTATTAAAAAATTTCTAATGTGTGCTCTAGACGTCGGTTCGTATTCAAGTCGGTAATTCCGCATGTTTTTCATTTAGAGATGACAATAAAGCCGCTTCACACTTCAGTGAAACGCGATTCTCTTTAATACTAATTCAATATGACTCTTATTGAATATTGTTACGATTTTAAAATAAGGTTATGGTAAAATTCTCAAACGGTTTTACCATAATTTACGTTGCACGTTTGAACATTGAATCATAAATACATTCTACAATTTGCGATAATTCAAAACTTTTTTATTTGTACGTCTCTAATTTTAGTTTTCAACTTTATTTTGTAAAATACGAAGATTTGAAGATCGATTCCTTTCTCCAATTTTTAGGTTATGATTTTGTAAAATTTAAATATTTCCTGCTTTCATATCACTGTACCAAATTTTAGTTTGATCTTTCAAGTGTTTCATTGACAGTAATAATAGGAGATGTAATAAGTAAAATTATGCATATCTTGTTTCATCGAGGTTTGTTCTTTAATGTAATGCACAACACATGCTATGATGAAAATCTTAATAAATCTGTAAAAGCTTTTAGTCATATTCCATCAGCTGTGATGTATCTGTTTCTTTCACGGGAATGATTCACATTGAATTTCATATTGAATTTACACATTTATTAATATGCAGCATCGCTATACAAAATGATGATCAATAAAATAATAATTATAAAACGATTTGAGATGAATACATAATAAAATAACGTTAGTATATTTTGAATATTGAACTTCTTTTGTTTATTTTCTGTTTTGTTAATGTTAAATGTTATGTATTAAATGTTAATATTATTTGCTATTGACATGTTACATTATTATTAATTAGTTCAAGAAATGTTTATAAGAAAATTATTTAATTGTAAATATACAAATAATATATGTACACATCATTTTGCATATCAATTTTTGGAGTTAATTATCTGAATTACTGAATATTTTATAGTCCAAAAGATAACACTTGAATAGTTTATAATGAGCTACATGAGTTTATAAATTCAAAATGTTACAACAAGAATGAAAAATTTTAAAATATTATGTGGTTTTGACATAAGTAACTCCATTTATTATATTATATATAAATCTTATTTTTATGCCAGCATTGATATGCTTCCTATGTTTCTTGTAGTTTATAAAAACAGTAACTAATCATAAGTATCATTATTAATATTTTATTTACATTTATAGTTATATGAGAATGCGTATTATGTATTCGATAGTGGTACGCATCTCGTAACAAAATGTAACATTAACACATATAGAGTTGTATGTTATTGAAATTATTTAAGTGACTATGATGATTATTTCATTATGGGTAACATATTATTTAGTTTGTATTAGCCTGGCCATGTTTAAATTTTATTTCGTTAACAATTTTGATGAAGTTTATGGTCTAAGAACTCTCATAATGTTATTATTTGACAATATAAATTTCTTCATATGCTTAGTACGATTAATAACTAATACTGTAATTTGTCATTAACAAATTTTTTTTAAATCACACGTGAATTTGTATCTTTGAAGCACATATTGTACAGTTTTTGTGCATTTTGATTGTGCATAAAGTTACTTAACTATATTGAAAAGTTATATTTAAATTTAGTGATTTGTAAGTATAAAGCAAGTTAGGAATCTGTAGGAGACTACTTAAGAAGTTACATTTTTTACTTTATGTGTACTTATGAAGAATAAATGTTTTCAATATGCTTTATATGTTTGTTGAAATTATATTTTTTACTTTAATAGAGATTTGTTTTATTTTTATATACATATTTCTTTCAATTACTTGTGGTAATATACATGAAATAATATAGAAATTTTATGCCATGAACAGAAGAATACAAATTATTTTAATACAAATAACTGTCAGTGAATATATAAATGAGTCACTTTTTGCAAATATGTAAATGTAAGATTTAATTAACATAGTTCTTTAATACATCTGTATGATGAATTGGTCTTTTATTAAGTGTAATTTGTATTGATTCTATTGTATTCTATTACATGTTGAAAGCTTTGTAATTAAAATGTTATATTCTACAAAATTTTTTCAATGATTTTACTTAAAGTAAATTTACTAAATATGGAATAGTAAATCTTCTTATTAGCTTCATTCTAGTTTCCTTTTAAGATTTGTTTACACAGTTCTATTTCCTTTTTCCACTAAATTGTATTACCTGAATTGTAAAATAATGTACTATGGAAATAGAAATGATAAGTAACTTCAAATTATTTTTAATAGGTTTTCTTGAGCAGATACTAATTTGTCGCTCTACAGATATGATATTGATGGACTGGTGTAATCCTGTATAGTAGCGATATTAAGCAATTTAACAGTAATCTACATTGACTGACAAAAGATCATATTTGCAAGCAGTTAAGTCTTGAATAATATGGCACAATATTATAATTTTGTGACCAATGCCAGTGGTACATTAACACTCGAAGAAGTACAGAGAATTTGTTCTCTAGATGGGCAAAGTGTTCAATTAGTTGTTGAAGATGTAAATAACAGTGGCAATGGTTCTCAACAAATTTTGACTTATACCACTGCACCACAAAACAGCGGGCAAGCGATATTTTCGCCGCAAATTAATTTAGGGAATCAAGTCTCTGCAACGCAATTGGAACAAGGGTAATTTTCATGCGCATGTATTTCGAACTTCCAAATATTCAAGTAGTAGTGTATCATCTATTTACTTTCAATTCTGTACATACATGTATTGACATACATTTAGGAATGTAAAAATATTAAATATTTGAGGAAGACGAAGGGGATATTGGTACGTGGCACTGGTTATTAAAATTAAATATCAATTATGACGCATGTCAAAAATCTATATTTTTTGTATAATATGAATATTTTGTATATATTTTTTATTTGTAGGAAACATATTTTTATTATGTAATACAACAACAGTTACATGACACTTTAACAATAAGTACTTTAATTGCAATTAAAATCTTGTAAACAGGCATATAAAATTTCATGTATATAGAAATATGTTTTGAATGAAATACAATTCTATGTATAGGTATTTAAATTGAGCAATAATCATATAAAATTTTAAATATTATAACACTGAGTATGAAAATATAACACCTTCTTAACACATTGTACGTTGGCCCTACGTTAACACGTGATTCCACTGTTGCGCTATACAGAGTAATTCACACAATTGTAACAAATCATATCTTATTATACCGAAAAACATGATCACGAATATGCAATCCACTTTGAATCATTTATCTTTTTCCAAGAAGAAGATTTCTTAAACATTTAAAAAACACTTCTTAAGGTAGTCTTCTAATTATGTTCGTGAAAGTATATGATAGAACCAAAATCGCAAATATGTATACATCATACATTTTTATTGATGCAGGTTTTAGGGACAATGGCTACATTATCTGTTTTTATGTTATAAAATATTCTTTTGTCTGTTATCAAGGTATATTGTACATGTGTGCCTCAAAGAAGCTTTCTATTGATACTCTTATTTTTTCTTTTAATTATTAGTTATAGTATTTTGGTAAAATATTGCAGTGTGTACTGTAAACACAAAACATAGATATATCATATAAAATATATCTGTTTCAGAAAATGAACACTAGAAAATATGGGTGTAATATCTCTGTTAGAAATAAATGTAATGTACAACAATTGCTCCACATGTATTATAACAATTTGTGATAGTGTAAAGTATAAAGTATTTATGAGAACAAAATATTGTCTACACTAACAATCAAACAGTTTCAATTCATTGTACATTTATTTATTATTATTATTATTTAGTGTTTTAGGATTTTTATTTTTACATTCTAATTAAACAATGAATTACTGAACTGAGTTTTACAATTACATGTGCCCTTATAAACATGTAACAAATTTACATAAATTTATTTAAACGTGATAGTTGTTTTGAGTGAATATATCTATGTAAAAATTTAAACTTTGCACTTCGTGCTAAATTTATAATGAAAAATACACTTTGTTAAATTAAATTAGATATGTACCAATGCACCTTCTTTTCCTCAGTATTATTCATTTATAATTGTAATACTTGGCAATTGATTTTTATTTTCATTTTTCTATTGTATATTTAATACAATTACTGCTTTATATTTATATTATTGCTAGAAAAAGTCTACAGAAAAAGTAATTATTATACATTATAATATTTGACATAAAATGTACTCATGTACTAGATAACAGCTATGGCCGAAAAACTATGTTATGTAGTTAGTTTTTGAATAATATGTAATCTAAAATTAATTTTAAATTTTTCTGTTAGAAAATATATTAGCTACACTGTCTACATTATTGTCGAAACGTAAAATTATTTCACATGGTCTTTAATCCAATGTTTTGTATTTCAGACAAAATCTTTTTATAATCAAAACCAATACAAACGAGTTGAATTCTTCACCAGGCGTATTGAAGGCTACACCAGTGAATACAAACACTGTTAGTGGAAATATTGTAAATATTATTGATAGTAAAGGTAAGATCCTAAGAATTGAGGTTCATATTATATTATTTATGTTGATTTAACCCTTGATTATTGAAATAGATTCTATCATATCTTATTCTCTTTTCTTTATATAGTAAAGTTTTGTGCTTTTTTAAAAATCAAGCATTTGTATCCACTTATGTTGCATATTAAAATAAGTAGCATCATTAAATTTCAGCTGTAATAAATGTAGTCAAAATATCATTGATTTAAAAAATCCCTTAATTTCTAAACACTACTAAAATGGTGGATTGGGTTGGGTTGACAATTTTATTCTTTATTGGGACGGGTTTTTGAAAATTTTGGGATCTCAAATTTGTTTCACATCAAACAAATAATGTTCTCAGAAAGTAATTTATTACACAAAGTGTCATTGTGTTTAGGTTCTAAGGCTTTGGTAGGTTGTAATAATGATGGACAACAAATACAATGGGTAAAAATGCAGGAAAATAGTGTTACGCTAAATGCAGTTTCCAAACAGAGTCCATTAATATCAGAAAAAACTCAGACTGCCAGTTTAAATGAAAATCAAAATAATACTTCTTCCCAAGTAAATACATAAACACATATATTATATATTACTTATCCTTGTAATACAATTGCACATTCAACAATAATTATGTGTACTTTTAGAATCTTCTACATGGACATTGTGAAATATCTCCATTGAATACTGGAATTATAAAAAGGAAACCACTTAGGTTGTATCAAAACAGAAATCGCCATTCAACAAACAGTATACAAACTGGATCCTCATCTACTCTTGATAGAGTGAATGTAACAAATAACATTGGACCTCAACTACAAAACGCTAATGCGTCAAATATCAGAGCATCTATACCTCCATTTTGTAATAAACCAGTCAGTGCTGTTGGTCAAAATGTGACCCCACTTTCAACACAAATACATAATTCTTTGAGTACAGTGCATACAAGACCGCAAACTCTTGCATTAATGCAAAAAAAATTCGTTGAAATCTCCACAATCTAAGATGGAGCAAACAAGATTAAAACAAATGCAAAATGATCAAAGGCTACAAGGAAGTAATATGCAACGACTATCAAACGCTACATCGCAGTTAGGTACATTAAATGCACAACGGCAACAAACAACCGCGAGTACAGCACATCAAAGACAACAAACTCCAGTGCAATCATCACAGCTTCAAAAACAATCGACATTAACACAAAAATCACAATATGAACAATCATCTCTTACGTCTGCATCTCAAAACATACAAAGCATGGATGTAGAATCTTCCGACTCCTCAGCAGTTTTAGAACAAACAAATCAGCAAAATTTTTCGTCACAAACTGATTCAGAAAACAGTTCGTCTGAAAGTATTGCTTATCTTCAACAAGTTATCGATAATCCAACGAATACTATAGTTCAACACCAAATACAGGGCAATACTGCAAAAATGTTAGTGACATTTGCCAATGGTGAACAGAGATTAATTGAGTTTGACATACCAAATGAGGATTGTACAGTTCACGACTTATTAGAGCAGGTATTTATTAAAAGTTTAAAGAAGTATTGAAATTCATAACTATATGTTTATATATTTTTAGGCAAATATTATATTTTGTCCATCGACAACTGTTTCTTTAGTTTCTGATCCCACCTTGGGTATAAACTATATTGTGGATGCTAGAGCCTCTGCAATTACAGCACCACATGACACACCTGAAAATGATAGTTCACAAGAAAACTCAGCTGTCAGTTTAGATAATTCAATTAGGTAGGTTTGGTATTAAATTTTAAGTATATAAAATTCATGCATAAGCATTTATAAATAATACGATAAATTATTGAATGTTTTAGTACGCCAGACGAAAATAGCAATCCTATTCAACAAAAAGAGGTAAGTTGATAAAATACATTATTATTTCTTTTCAGATTATATTATTTCATACAGAATATTGTGTAATTTTGTACGTTATGTTTTATAAATTATTTATGAAAGCATGTAGGCATAATTACAAGTGTAAATTTGCCATACACAAATATTAAAAGTTGTTAATATATTTTAATGAAACTATTTTTCTATTGCCCCAGTACATGAATTGTTTCATTTTTGATACAAAAAATGTTTGTATTCAAATGTATCAAATAATTAAAAAAAATAATCATTCTGATCTATGTTTTTATGAATAGATAACTGTAACTCGTAAATAGTATAAATGTATCACTTAATCATATCTGTGAATACTAAAAAATCATATTAGCAAACAAATAATTATTCGTAACTAAAAGAAAACTATTTATCACAAATATTGAGTATAGTATTAAAAATGTTCATTATTACTTATGTTATTACTACTATGCATATTAATATAGACGATGTTAACTCACGGAGTGAATATAATAAACATTTGATTTCATTTGGCATATTGTTTCTACACGTCGTACGTTATCTAGTATATAATAAATAAGCTAGATAATATTATGTTAACATATAATAAATATATGTTAAGTTTTAAAACCATTGAGAGGACATTACAATCATATTAATATTAATTTGCAAGATGTTTACCTACATGCGATTATTCTTTTAGAGGATGATTGTACAAACCAAAAAAAAAAAATCAAGAGTGATGAAGTTATGCTAAAGGCTTCGTTTTCAAACTGCTAATGATTGAACATTCTCTAAGAGAAATAGAAACCTGTTTTAATTGTTAATAATTTGAAATCAAAGTCTCAGACGTAATATAGTTATTCTTGATTATTCTTCATTTTATTTTGACATGTAAAAGCACCCTCTAAAAGAATGACTATACATAGTCCAGTGCAGAGCATACCTTTATGATAGAATCGTAGACTATTTTTAAATAACTTACGTTTATTTTATAATTCCCATATTTTTCTATGTAAGATTGTTTTAAAATGAAAAATTGTAGTATAATAATACATTCGTAAACAGTACCTACAATAAGTTTTGTATGGAACTAGGCGCCTATATACATTGAGGGAATGCTTGCTGTCTGTTCATACTGTGGCTTCAGTTCAATCGACTTCAATCGGTGTTTACGGTGTAAAAGAAAATTACCCAAGGATGTGAAGTCTATACCCGTAACAATGGGTATGAATGAAAAGAAGGAGACCATGCTGTCTGTCGATGTAAGAACTGAATAATGATAGAACACTGCTGTAGCGTATTCATACTTGCTGATCCAGATAATTGGTGATATACAAAATATATGGTGGTATACAGATATTAATGTTTACAAAGATAAAAATTTGTATGTATAGAAATATCTGTCAAAATTTGTTATAGTATTGATGTAACAATATGTCAGGTTAAATTAGAACTAGATTTTGATAAACATCCAAATCAATTTTATTTTAATTTTCTCTCTATTTGTCATGTGAATCAATTTTAATATGTACATATATATACATATGTCTACACACACACTTGTGAGCGTATCTTACTGTATTGTATTTTCAGACATTTTACAAGAAAAACAATGAAAGAAATTCATCAGCAAAACTGGAGAGATTAGAACGAGAAGGATCTGTTTATAAACGCGGAAGGGGGAAAGGAAGAGGTGGTTCAAGATCAAGGCCTATTCATAAAGAGCCAGGTATGAAAATAATAATTTATTTTCTTCTGGCCTTCAACGTAACTGGTATAATTCAAATATACAAAATTGTTCTAAGTCGGTGAAAATAATTAAATTTGAAAAAATTGGATACTTCTTTGTTACACATACATAATAAGTATTTATCAATAAGATGTATAGAAGAAACTAGAGCTTTTAAGTTGGGACATGAATATGATACACTTTGCGACAAACCGATAAAACCCTCTGGATTTCTAATGTTTTTTTAATACCAATGATGTGTACAAAGATTTTATATATAGATCTGTATAGAGTATCCTCTGATTAGTAACATAGAAGAAACTGTTACTATTTACGTTACATCCTACGCATTAAATCTTTTTACATGAAAAACCGGTGCGTCAGACGATAGAACATGCTATAATATTTAAGTCAGTGTCTGAGGGACAGTGAACAGATGAGGTTCTATTAATGTATATGTATAACGTATATTATTTATAATTTTTGCAAATGGACGTGGTAAAAAATTAAGTGTTAACAAAATATTTAAATTGGTAGGCAGAAGCCGACGTGTAATTACAAATTTAATAAAAGTTCCTGAGAATTATGGGAAGGGGAAAGGAAAGGAAAGGGTCTCTGCTAGGTTCGCCTGAGTGTTCATGTCAGGATCCAATTTTCATAAGTTTTATTTTACTAATTACTGGGAAACATAGAGTAGGCCTTTGTATATGATAAATGTCCTTCATATAATACCATGAAGTGAAAAAATCTGTAATCACCTCCTACACTTCCATAATAAAAACAACTGCACCAATCGGATTAATTATGAAACGTGGGAAAAATTTAATTCAATTTATAACAGGTAGATTCCTTCTATTAACCTCCAGTCGGGATGTCTAAATGAAGAATATAAAATATTTACGAAATGGTTTATGAAATAAATCGGAACAATTTTGAATATAATATCACGTTGTAAAGATTACAAAAATAACTTTTACGTTGTTGAGCCATCGTTACTACACTCACGGAATGCCAAGTGAATATGTATTAAAATGTAGTCTTAAATAAACTTACCGTAGAAGTGGAATACTTTCTCTATTTAAAGCCTAAAGCGTCCTGTGAATAATACGTAGTTGTAAACATTAAAAAGGGGATATATAAAATCGAAAATTGCAACATGAATAATATTGCAGTGCAGATTATGTCTTTTAAAACGTCGTATGAATAACATTGCGTCACGGGATGTAATTATGAAAGGGGTTAAGGTACGTGCATGCGTGCAACACGGTATTTGCATTAACCTTCAAACAGCCGACTGAGTGCTGCAAGATATCTAATGTCTAACTAGGCATAAACATACAAAAACTGATCTATATGTATAGTATTCACAGTCTGAAAGTAACAGAGATTTACTACTAAATAAATTGTATTGTCGTAGTATTTGTTATCATTCGTAATTCAAGTGTTTCAACGTACTACAGATATTGTACTTTGTAATCTTCCGTTCCTCACACGTGATGTTTATTGTGTAGAATGTTTAACAATTTCATCGGATGAAGAAGAGGAAGGCAAAACTAAAGCATCAGAGGGCTCTAATAACAGTACATTTTCACATCTTTCAATTAATACTTTTAACGAAGAAACGGACACCATTCTTGAAAAGGAACCTGTAATTACAAACAATTCTGTTTCTAGCACAAGCACAGATTATGCTATGGAAAGTGAAGATATGATGAAAGGTAATTTTTAATAAATTAAAATGTAATTATGTTGTACAATACAGATTACAGATACATAAAGATAGTGTGTCTGTGCTTAAGTAAGAACAATGGCAAAATTTTTAAATATTATTAACTTAAGAAATATAACAGTCAAGTTTTATTTTTTAAATGAATCAATGTAAGATCAATATTTTTTGCTATTAAATGCAGATACACTATGTACGAAGTTAAATACAATTATATTTACACATATAGTGTAGTTTATAGTGATTTGTACTAGACATAAGAATAACATAAAGTTTGATGCTTTTCAGATAATTCAGTTTCATCTCCTCATACCTCTTTGTTGTGTCGAACTGTAAGGATAGGATCTTATAAATATGTTCCACGGGAAAGAGTATTAATCTCGCGACATGGAGTCAGATTTGGCGTACCTTTATTGGAAGATGGTAAATCTAATTCTATTAGTAACTGTGTATAAAAATTGTTTCGTAGTAACTTATTCAATCAAATGTTTGCATCTATATATTTTTTTTAGATAAAAGCTTTGTGACATTAGAAGTTAAGTTGCAAGATCTTGTAAAGGTTCTAATTCATTTTGGGAAATCAATGCCAGTACTTTTCTTTTATACGTCTACCAACACTGGTGCTATGATTCGTGAATTGTTAGGAATGCAGGACCCCAAAGGACCATACTACGATCCTGCAGGAAAAGGTACTAATTTTAGAACAGAATGTAAACTATATCTTAGTAAAGAAGCAAATTTGAATAAATTTAATGTGCTTTTTAATATAGATCATACACATAAACGAATAACTTTACTGCCTGAGAAATTATCTGAGGAATCAAAAGTTGTGCTTAAAAGCATATTCTCGCGGAGAGATTTGCTAGCAGAGTTGAATTCGAAAGAAGCAAATGATATTCTTGTTCGTGCATCACCAAAAGATGTATGTAACATAAAACTCGAAGCAAAGATCATTTTCATGAGTGTTTAATTGTGAAATCAAAATTGTAATTTATAATTTGCATCTTTTTAGAGTTCACAAATTCAAAGTTTGTCGAGGAGAGACAGTCAAGCATCTTCACTAAATAATTCTAATATTAGTAGCGGGATACAAACGTGAGAAATAGATTTAGTTATTTTTATTATGGTTTATTTATTAACTGTATGTTGACATAAGATTCAATATAATAAATTGCTATTTACAGAATAACTGTATATCCTCCGCCACCTGCGAAGGGTGGCATAGCAATTAACACTGAAGATTATTTATGTCTCGGGGAAGATCAGTTTTTAAATGACGTAATTATAGACTTCTATTTGAAATACTTAACATTAGAAGTTCTATCAGAGAGCGATCAGCAAAGAACACATGTATTTAGTTCATACTTTTATAAACGGTTGACAAGTCCACACACCCAAGCTGTTGAAAGTAATGTTCCTCTTTCACCCTCTGCAAAGAGACATGCCAGGGTGCAAAAGTGGTCGAAAAACGTGAACATATTTGAGAAAGACTTTGTTATAATTCCTATAAATGAGCAGTAAGTGTTTACAATGTCAAGCAAACGATTTGTTATGCATCTATTTCTCCGATTGTTTATCACATAAACTATGTATTTCAGTGCCCACTGGTTCTTAGCTATTATTTGTTTTCCTGGATTGGTGGGCGAAATCTCCACAAAGCGTACTCATTCCGAAGAAAACAATATTCGTAAGACTGTACAGAAAAGTAAAAAGTTGAAGGAATTAAAACTTCAAGCTGTTACGATTGGGAGCACTACTCTGGCACCTGTCACGACTACTATAACTATAGACCAACCTGATGATGGTTCCGAAAGAGATGAAGCTGAAGGTGACGATGAGGAAATGGAGATGGACAGTGAGGAGGATGTAAGTTCATTAGATCTATTTATTTAAATTTTCAAATTTAATACGACAAATGAAACTTGCAAATGTTACAAAATGTATTATTTCCGATTTTTAAATTAGGACGAATCCGAAAATGTAGAGGATAAAAATCATTCGATAAAAATTGAACAAACTGTGCCACAAGACAAAAGTGTTGTTAAAGTGTAAGTATTTTGTATATATTAACGAATGTTTAGCAGAGTCTTAAGTGTAATTCTACTTTTATTGTTTATAGACCGTGCATATTAATATTTGATTCTCTTGCTGGAGCAAGTAGAGCACGAGTTGTAGCTACGTTAAGGGATTACTTGAGTTGCGAATATGTTGCGAAAATGGGAAGTGAAAAGGTATTTTCGAAGGATACTATTAGAGGAGCGTCGTTGAAAGTTCCTCAGCAATCAAATTTTACTGATTGCGGCTTATATGTATTACAATATGTGGAGAGCTTCTTTAAGGTAACATTATGCCGAAATTATTTTTCTTTATTATTGTTGCCAAGGGATAGAATTAAACGCTGATTGCACAATAACAATACCTTTTTAGAGTCCCATTAAGGATTATACATTACCAATTAAGACGTTAAAAAATTGGTTTGAAGAAATAATTGTGACAAGGAAACGAGAAGAACTCTCGAAGTTATTAATTACATTAATGAATTCAACCAAAGGAGATAAAAATATTACTATACCTGTTGTAAACTTTCCTACACAAGATGGTAAATTAAAAACTAAGGCTGAAAACCACGTTGATATAAAGTCGATAAAGTCGGATTTAGAAGATAAAAAAAAGTCTACGTTAGATGGCGAGAATCGTCTTAGTAACAATATGCCAAATCAAACAGAAAATATCGAACCAACTAACGAAGTAATCAGTAGGACTACTTATCAGATCATTCCTTATTCTCCATGTACAAGTTCCAGTTCGACTGAAAGTAATTCAACGGATATGTTGACAGAATGCAAAACTACTCATCCTAGGTAAGCATTAGACTTCACAATTAAGTAGTATAAATTGAATTATGAGATTTTATCATGCACTGAATGACAGTGCGGTTAAAATTTCTTAAAGGTACATTTCGATAAAATATTCATCAATCTTTGTCTTTAGATCGTCAAGTGAAACGATGTCATATTTAAAATCGAAGCGAATTCCCAGGTTAATGTTAAAGTCAGAGAATCAGGACGACCCCCAAGCAGCCAAAAAGCACAAAGGAGAGTCTTTTGATTCTTGTAAATAAAACTTACTTTCTTTTTTATAATGATAAAAATTGAAGTTAACCCACATTCATAAACAAACATGGAATCATTTACTTATGTAATAAATGTAGTTAATACTTCGTAAAATGAATAAAAACATTCAATCATAACTGTGTATATTTGTAATTTATATTATTTTTCTTTAAAATTAAGATCGACTTTCTTATCGTTGCGTTAAATAATTTGATGAACCAAAACATTTATGAGTTCACTTAAAAGTTACTGTCGAACTGATGTACTGAACACTTCTAAAGTATGCTTCGGATTAGTTAACAGTGACATATTGAAATTGAGAAAAGCAACGAGCAAATGTATAAAATAAGTTTCTATTATTTTGTTGATAACAAAAAGAAACATAATTAAATGAGTAAAACATTAATAATTTGTTGTAATGTGGCCCCATAATCTACTGTTGGATAACCCGTTATTCTGCCTCACTCGTGAACCCACATTAACTCATTACATTGTTAGTCAACTAACTCTGTCAAGGACATCACTGTCGACGTATCGAATTCACTATGTTCAGTGCTATAAGTGGTCTCAGAGCAGATTGTAACACATTAAATCCTGGAGAAACCTTATCTGTTTATTGACTAAGGTCAAATTAGTTTTAATTGATTATAATACCAACAGTATAACGTGGAGAACCGTATAGTAAATTTGTACTGTTGTAGAAATATTAAATAACTCTAATACGAAAAATTTAAGTAAATAAGTGAAAATGTCAATTTTGAATTTTGAAGTTTAATAAAATTGTGTTTATCAGAAAGATAGAGAACTATGCGAAGATTGTGCGTATAGATATTGATTAAAAAAAATTAAATTTTATGTAATCAATAAATTTACAATTTTACAAATGGTAATTGCCTTTTTGAAATTTTCATTCAGGTTTCCATAGCCGGATTTAGATGTTTAAACACTTATAAGTAGTATTCGTTACAATTAAATAACAAATAATCTAAATAACATTGTTGCAATACATTATACGAGCATTAAATCCAAATAAAAAGAAATTTTTCCAATGTACATATTTCCGTGGTTAGGACGAATACATTTTATGTACGAATATTCACCAAAGAAATTAATATCGTTAGTATATACTTTAAATACGTTTATAATTGATATATATATATTGATTACATGCGAAAAACTAGTGAAGTTTTACACACAGCGGTGATGTCCAACCAGGTAATTCGGGAGTACAGTTATTTAAAGCATAGCGACATATCCGTGCGAATATATTCAATTACACTGGCCAGTTTTAAATAACTCTTGTCGCGCGTAAAGAGAAAGAAAGGCCAGAGAAATAGTTCGAATACTGTGTCAACGTGCAATTATTCGATCGGAAAAAGATGCTAGGAACGAGTGAAGTTCGATGATAAACACGTAAGTTGACAATGGCACGAACGTCCCACGACAGACATCTGAAACCATAGTTTGTTGAATGATCGGGTACCGTTGCATAATGCCCTGCTTTTAGCTTCCCGTTAGTTGCATTTCATACAGCATTATGACGTTGATACACTATGGACGGTAATTTTTAAATTGAACGACAACTATGGTTGACAATAGTTTAATGTATTCTTGTTATTTCGTCTTTTAGTTAAAAATGTCCCGTAACATTACATTCCTTCTTCTACCTGCCATACCACCGCTAGCGAAATTCAAAAATAAAATTAGAGGAACGTATACATTTTCGAAATTAATATAATACACAGCAGGATAAATTGATTGAAGTATTTTTATCATACTATTAATCACTAATGTCACAAAATGATATAACATTCTGCTTTTAACTGAAAGAAACGTCACGTTGCTTTTTTTTTAAAGGCTATAGCACTTCGAACAGTAAGTATTAAAGTCTTAATTATAATTCCATTTTTTATGATTAGGCATGAAAATTAGTAATTATTATCGACGTGCATTTCGTTCGGTGCTAATGAAGTTATATATGTGTATTTGTTGCTTTTGTAGCATTTCCATTGAACTTGAAAATATTCAATAAGCATCATGGCTGCAACGATGATAGCATTAGGTGTTTCCACATTCTACATAATACTTACGAGTCTCATAGCGTATTGGGCAAGAAGATACGTGGAATATTATATACGAGACCCGTTTGTAAAATCCTTATTCTTGGAAGGCATTGCCACTGCCGAACTTTGCGGGGCGTGTTTCGAACTTATAATAAGTAAGTTTATCATAATAAAGCATTTGTAGGTTTTCATTTCATTACACTTAACATAGGTTGAGTTTCTCTACGAAAAATCTTTTATAGTGTAATATAATATCAAATAACAAATTGCATGAAGTTTATGATCAGGGAATGCATTTAAATAGTAATAAAAATGTATCTTGTTGTCTAGAGAAAAAAATGTTTTTTAATTTATTTAGAAGTAATGCACATTTTTCAGAATTTCAAATGCAATTTACTCAGTAAATTTTTTTACATCTGTAACAGTGGAAGATTGTTAATTCTGATAAGTAGATACTACATGTTATACAAACTGTCATTATTTTAAGCATCTTTAGTATCCCGCTTATTGTTGATAATAGGAAATAGTTTCGTTCAATCGAAAAAGGAGCTGGTTCTATATGAAAAATTAAATTGAAAATGTAGAATAAAATTGTTTGATACGAGGCTTCGTGTTCGAGAAGGCCGAATCGTCTGACGCGTCTGGTCATGACCTACCAGCTCTACTTCTTACGAATGCTGAGCACGCGAACTTGACGGATTTTCAATGTCGATTTTTTCGAAAATGAAGTCCCTTATGAAAAAATTTGATTCTATATTTTCCACTTTTTTTTTAATGCAGAATCCCTTTTTGGCAAAAAATAAATAACAATGTATTGCTGTCCCTGGACATAATTTAGGTTCTTCATTAAAATAAATTTTCTTCGCTATAAGTGTAATACAATTTGAGATGTTCATGTTAGGTGGGATACCCTTTATACAGGGTGGACCACCTTTTTTATTTTCGTTAATAGTGGATCGATCAATATTTTGTTTATCGTAGGAATACAAATAAAAGGCAATTAAGAATAAAGTATTGTTTCAAATGTGCTCTGAATTTACCGTCAATTCATGTTAATAAATTTAAACATTTGATATGAAAGTCACATGTTTCTTTATCGTTCTAATTCATGCAATTTAAGTATTGAAGGTGGCTGGAGCTACTTTGTGCCAAATTAGAAAAAATCGAAGTAATTTATATTAAAAAATTAAAATCACTTAAAAGAGAGTAAGTTTTGATCATTACTATAACGAGTAATGCATTTAAAAATATATTATAATATCTGACACTATTAGACAGCAGCTATCTTTGTGTAATTTTTCCATTTTTTCATAATAATTTCACCACCCACTGTATTTTATATATTTTCACATATCCTCAGTCTAGTGATTGCCTCGTAGATTTCTCGTAATGGTATCGCTGATCGGTCCGCTAGCAGAAAATAATTATGGCGGTCGCGTTAGGTGGTTCGCCCTGTATCATTGGTTTTATCGTTTCTGCATTGCGCGTCGCATTTTAGTCGCGGAGAATTGGGGTGTCTCCATGTATGGTCTATTTTTATTCGCACTGACGATTTGGTGGTCCATGAACTGGGGTGACGCAAGCGCCTGTCCCTATACACACATCGAGGAGGTCGTCGAGGGGAAGAAATCGCTGCGCGACGCTTTCCTATTAATCTGGGCCGAACTTGTCGGCGGTCTTGCCATTTTTAGATACGTGCAATTACTCTGGGCGCTGGAAATTGTCTCGACGCACAAAAACAAAGCGTTCGAAGACTGCACCACCGATTTGCAAGTAAGAACAAAGAACATTCTGACGTATCGTTAATTGATCGGCATGGAAGAACCCCTCGTTTTGCCATCGGGGATTCAACTTCAAATATGCATTAATTCGTTCGATATTGCCTTTCGAACAAAGTAACATATTACTTCCTAGATCTCTATTTGCATGATAAAACAATACGAAGTACATACTTACGTCTTTTTATATGGAAGGCATGGAGATGTAAAACTGGAGTTAGGGTTTCGAGGTCATCGGGTAACGAGCACTTGATCAGTCTGTACCAGAGTCGCCAGATTAAGACCCGTGTCCCCACTCTACCTTCCCCTTCCACGACCCTAATCCCCACGCTTCCGCCGCGGCCCCGTCACGTGACTAATCCGGTACTAGCAGAAAGAGAATAACTTTTTCCCTTAAATTCCTGCTCCCTCCTCTCATCCGGCGACTCTGGTCTATACTGTAGCAATATTAACACGGAGAACATACTTGAATGATAAATAGCATTCAGTGTAATATCAACAAAAGGAAATAATTTATTTTAGAAGAAGAAGAAAAAATAGAGAAGAGAAAATAATTGTTTTCTGGACAATCATTAACATCACGTATGTTTTTTGTCCATTAAAACATGCAACAAACGATTTTTGCATTTGCTCGTATGTGTTTATGTAATAAACATTGGTTCAGTTTTGCTCTTATTGGACATTTTGCAGTAGAATTCTCTAGAAGTTATTTTGTTTAAATATTTGACTGAAATTGATAGAATTAATGAAAAAAGTCACTTTTCAATACTTCTTCACTGAAAAAAAAAATAATTTCAATTTTTCGAATTGTAAATAAGTGAAGAAGTTTCAACTTAGGAGTTTTAGTATTAAGGATACCGTTTGCTCTCGCGTAATGAAATTTTCATTTCTGTTGCAAGGTGCCTGTAATATTCGGAGCATTCGTTGAATGTGTAGCAACTTGTGTATACAGGGTCGTCTCGCGCGCTTTAAGCGACATAAATCCAAAGTTCAGCATTGTCATTGACTCATTCATTGGGACAAGTTTGGTTATCGCAGGTTCGTTCAGTTTGAAATAATTATTTAAGCGAACGAACTCAATCGAGTGATAAAACATATCTATTAATTGTGTGCAAACATTTTAGTCTTTTTCAATTGTGCATGCATAATGATCTGTAATTATTGTAGTTGTTATGTTTTGCCTTATATGTTGCAAGTCTAAAGCAATAGGTATTGAGAGGACAGTTATCATGTTATCTGTAGATGAAACGAATAATTATCAGCACACCCCGTAAATTATTAACACTAACTTTCAATTCAATAATACTTCAATAATTACTAGACTGACTTTTATGCAAAATAAAATTTGTCTGCATTCATTACAATATTATAGGAGCTGTAATACAGTGTCTAAAAAAAAGTATATATATTTATTATATAATATACATTTATTTAATTTCTTAAACATTTTAATAAGACGAAAATAATACAACAGTATTTTCAATTTCTTGGAATATTTTGAATTTGAATTGTGAAATGCATGAAATCCGGCAGTTTAGATATTACAAATCGATAAAGTAGTTCTCGTCAATGATTTTATAATTTAAACTAAACAGTGGTAGAGAAATAACGTTTATTTTTTTTCGAAAATTCTTTTGATGGACACTTGCACGTATTTGAAGAACTTCACTTGTGTGTAAATGCACGTTCGATGTCGTCGCTGATGTTTCGTCTATTTTCATTCTGTTCCCAGCGTTTGATTATTCTGGCGGCTACTTTAATCCAGCACTGGCTACCGCTTTGAAATACGGATGTTTGGGGACTAGTTTTATGGAGCACGTGATAGTCTATTGGGTCGGAGCATGTGCCGGGTCCATTGTCTCTTTACGAGCTTATAGGCATCCGGCTATTCAAAGCTTCGTGCAACGACATAAGGAGAAGACGCTTTAAGCTCCAGACGCCGTTATATATTCCGCCGCGAGCTTCACGGTTTGTGTTCTAACGTTTTTCTTCCTCGTTGTTTATTCAACCTACTGCGTGTCTTTCCTTCCGCGGATGTGTTTCTTCTCCCACCGATCAGATTGTTACGAAACAGATTGTTTTTTTTCGCACAAACGGATTTCGAAGTGCTCACCCACTCGCACACTCGCGAACGGGTGAATCCTCGCACGATGTCACAGTACGATTAGCTATCGTACAAGACTGTGCTCGAGCTAGTACACATGATATATTTAACGATTGACCATGTACATAATGTATTATAATTGTACAAAGAAATAAATAATTTTTAGGCAACTTTATCGCGTGTGTTTGTGACTGAAAGAAATGCAAAGCCAAATTGCTGATTAATATTTATTATCTTGAATCATAAAACATTATAATTACGGTTAAAACATAATATTTGCAGGTGGTATAGCAATAATGATTAACGTTAGTACAATTATATGTATATAAAACGTTAGAAATAAATATTTATCAAAAATACGAATACATAAATAGAATCTGAATACGTCCGTCGAAAATTCTGGTTAGAGAATGTCTCACAAAGTTATTCAGAAATTTATAAATAGATTTTATATTTAGTAAAAGCATATCAAACGGATCGTCTGTACATATGTAAATGTTCGTAAAAATAATTTGTGTAACATGAAACAATGTAGTAACGAATAAAGTGCGGACTAAATATGGAAAGAAAATACGCGTTGAATATACATAGAAAATTACCCTAAAATTATACATAAAATTCTGCCTTAGACGACAGGTCGTACTCGATTGCTTCGTTCTTGTACATTTCGATAGCCTGCAACAGAAAATATGTTATCGAAGCGTACTTAATTCGTGAATGCGTTTCATCGTCGTACATAACAAATTCAAATTTCTTTTACCGCGGTGATTTCGCCGTCTAGCTCAGCTACTTGTTTCTCGTGCGATTTCGTTAACTTCTCTTTTTCTCGAGATTGCTTGATCTGCACAGTTTTCTTTTCCTGCATGAACTTCTTTATATTTTGCTCTTTCTTCTCGCGAAGTCTACGGTCTTTGTCACCCTTCGACTTCAGCGCCTTGTCATTCATGACTTCCTTTGCCGTTTCCACGGACATTTTCACTTGATTTGCGTTCATATCCTTTATATCTCTGAAAATAAGAAATCTCAAAGTGATTCCTATATTTCACCGAGTTCTTCTCTCAAACTGTTTAATCGGAAATCATTCTTGTGCATATTTTCTCTCATAACTGAAAATTTGTCTTGTTCGAAACCGTGATCGCTGTTTTTCATATAACACGAAGCACGATTATAAGGGTTGATTTTTTTATAAAGCAAAATATAACCCCTTGAGCAATCTTTTTGTGCAACAAAATTGTAAATTTCTATGACAACCGCTGCTTTGTAAAATTAATCTTTGGGTGGTACTATGTGCACTCAAACTATAAAATATTCTAATTCTAATATAAATAGGATACTTTCCGATATGTAATTTAATACTGAAAAATCTAAATTCGCAGTGGCGAAAGTTAGTGTTCAGAAATTTTGTTGGGGTCATGAGAGACTCTACCATTTCAGGGGCAAGAAAAATTCATTTTCATTACCACTTGTAAATAAATTGCAGTGCAAATGGTTAATATCGAGTTAGAAAATACAAAGAATTAAATTAAATATTAAATTAAAAATATATCATATACTCAGCTAATTGTCTATCATTCAACTTTAATTGATTTAATCGATTAACTTGTAACTGATTTAATATTCACGGCAGAAATCGTACAGTATCCACGTACTTGTCATGTTTCGCCTGCATTTGCTTCACTTGCGCAGCTTGCACCACTTCAATTAATTTTTTAAATTCCTCCCTAGCGCTCTCCGTCTGATTCTTCAATAGCTCCCACTCCTCTTTCCGCTGCTTTTCCACCATGGCGGACCATTGAGCGGTTTGCTCGCTTATTACTTTTTTCACATTGGCGTCTTGGAGTAACGCGCTTTTGCTGGAAATGCAGGATTCATCATTTGCCAGCTGCGATTAGGCGCAACAACAGCTAAATTAATCTCTGATCAGTAAGAACCACGGAACGATTCGCATACTCTTTCCCTTTCACCAATTTATCGATGGCTGCGCAGTGATTCTTTTGCATCGTCTGTCGCTCCTTCAGATGTTTTTTCCTCATCGTGTCCAATTCCTTTAGCTGCTTCTTCCCCTGTTTGAAGGCTTTCTCCCTCCGTAACGTCTCCACCGTGATAGGTTCCGGTTTATACTCCTCTGCAAATTGTGCCCCGAATTAACGGAAATGTGAATCCACAAGAGCGGAAACTATAATCCGGTGCAAAGCCTCTCTAAAGTGTACCAGGTGTATCGATCAATATGCATATCAAGTTATTTCATTTTTATTCAAATTGTTAAAATGGCATAGTTACTAAGCCGAATGTTATTCTCGATTATCGAAGATGGAGCTTTTATAATGCTTTACTCTTCGCTTTTATCTTCGTTTATACAGCAACCTATAATTTAATATCTATGCGATGTGGTTTTATATTATTTATGCATGCATGTATCCAAATTTTTATTTATGATATAAAGGATTTATAATGTTTTAATTTTCGCTTTTATCTTCGTTTATATAACATAATTAAAAATTAATATAATTTAAAAGTTACGTATATATTTCATTTTTTATTTTTTTAAACAAAGGTTTATAACTTTTCCATTTTCGTTCTCTCACTTTCTATCATACAACAACCTATAATCTAAAATATATGGAATAAATAACTCTATCAAATATGGATGTATTCAATTTTTTAATTTTTTATATAAAGGTTTTCTATATCAAATTTTTTTATTTTCTAAAAGTTTTGTAACGTTTCAATATTTGTTCTTATCTTGTTTCATACAACGTATAATTAAAAATGTACGGATCAAGTGTTTATATCGTTTTTGTATGTATTAACATTTTTTGTTTGTTTAAAGAGTTTCTCAAGATCTTGCGCGGTCTAATTGTAAGATCCGCCAAATGTTTAACTGACCCTACCGCGGGACACCCCAGTATGAAACGAGGCAAAGCGGGTTCATCTCGGAATAATTAAGAAGGTTTATTCACCGTTTTTTCTTGGTTTCAATCGTTGTGAATGAGATTTACTTAAAAACCGTGTATACCTTTCTTGGCCTCCTCCTCTTTCTTCTTCTTCGCCTCGGCTTTCGCGTCGGTCTGCTCGATTCCAAGTCCTTTCATCGTCTCGGCTTGTTTTTCCGCTCCCTTGCTGAATGCGCCCGGATCAGACAGGGCGGCCATGAAGTCTGCAAGCGAAGGAACCGAGCTCGAATCAGAGTCATCCCGGCACATTTCTATTTTTGCTCGGGAAACTTGCTCAAGTTATTACCTTCGAATCCATCGGGTACGTAAATCTTCAGCTCAATGTTGCAGAACAACATCGGCAATGCCATAGGAAAATTAGCCTCGGTCTTCAGCGAAATATGTCTATATCCGGCTTGAAGGCCATCCAATGGCAGAATTCGTTGACCCAATAGTTTACCGGACTCTTCGTACACGCCTGCATTAGCAATAAATAATAATAAACATCTTCATTCGTGATTTCAAATTACGTGTGTTTGGATTTGTTTTCATCTTACGAAGATACAAAATAAAATGTCTATGCTGGGAAATGGAGCTGGATAAAAATTTATTTTTTATGTAAATAATTTTAATTGTTTGAAAATAATGTTCCCATATTTTTATATTTTTCTTACTGTTTTAGGTTTCACCGACTCATTTTTATTAGAAATGCATAAAATCCGCTGTCCGTGAATTCCATGAATTAGGTGACAATGTTTAATCAATCTATGAAAATGATATTATTTATGGGTACCCCTAATATGTCGAGAAAGCAAGGAGTAGATTTTATTTTCAATTTTTTTTTTACGTTTTCATTGGCTAGACCTTATAATTACAATGTTTAAGATTTCATATTACCAAATCTGAGTACCGCCAAGTCAGGGAGCACAACTTTTCGGAAAAGAAATGGCTCCTCGTTGTAAACTGGATTTAAACCGTTTGCTGGAACCATTCGTGTTCTAAATTCCTTCTTGATGGTGTCTGCCGGCAAACCGTACATGTCTACTTCGACGTAAGTGCCTACTTTCTTATCAGAAAGAAATTGTCCTGCTATCACCTACCGAACAGACGAAGTTTATTAAAAATCAATTCTTAGGTAGATTCCTTAAATCGTACAATTTTGTGGTCCTTGGAATAAACCATTTTTTCTTGCATACCAATTATTCCAAATTAATTCTTACGTGGTTTGAAAGAATCATGAATAAGTTAAATTAATAAATATTAATAGAATTGTAAATCAGACACGTTTTGTCATTAGTTATACCCAATAAACAATTTTTTTTCTATTACAAATTTGTTTCAATTAAACTATGTTTCAATGAAAAATTGTTGCTGGAGGCGTTCATTTTTACTAGTTTTGAGACAGTACTTACCTGGACAGAGCATTGAGCAGTGATAACACCGTCCACGTCCTCAGAAAACGGATCAAAAGTTTTGTCTGCCCTCCTCATGAAATCTGGCTTCAATAAGTATCCGGTTGTTGCATTGTATTCGAATTTTCCTTGATTTAGCTGCATTGGTAAATCTGGCGTTTGAAAGTTCAATGCTACCATCTGACAGCCGGCGTTCCAGAAGACCTAATCGTTCAAAGCATGCACAAAAATCGTAAACTTAAAATTTCAAATTAGTATTAAATACCAAATACTTAAAAAACAATAACATGGATATTTTTTGGACGTTGATGAAATTGTTCGTTAAAATTTGACTAATTTAAAATCTGGCGTTTCTTATGTTTGTTTACGTACAAACATAAATAAATAAAAAAATATAAAATCGTGGCTATAATTCTATAAAATGCGTATTAAAATCCACAAAATTAATTCTTGTGATAATTATTCGTGTAATATTGAACTTCATTCAATGTTTATGTATTTTAAATGTTTGCTTCTTATTTATTTCATTTATATTTTGACATCTTATTATAAGATTTATAAAATATTCAATGTTTTTTGTTTTTAATATTCGAAATTTGACAGATGGAAGCTTTCGAATAGCAGAATTGGTCACTTCTTTGATTAATACTTGGAAATTTCTACGAACACGAGACAAAGTAAATAAATGTTCATTTTGATATTAATCAATTCTCCGAATAAACATTTCCTTGCCACGATTAAATAATTTACCTGTGGCATGTAATTCGAGGAATCGGCACGCGTACCCTTGGGATAGATTCGACTCATTTGACGTTTGTTATAATTGACGAACTCCACAGAATGCGTTTTCAGATAATTCAGTGCAGCGGTTTCCGAAAACGAGGACATGTTGTGATGAATATTCTTTTCTGAAATAATGACGATACATCTATGTTTTCTGTGATAAATTGCGATTGTTACGGCAGGAAACTTGAATTTTGTTAATACGAAAGAGTAAAACAGTTCGCATAGTTACTTTCTGCAGTTTCGAAACTCTGAAACTTTATTGGCTGCGCATAGTTGATCATCGAAGAAAGCCAAGGATGGCAAGCCATGGTACTGCCAGTATACTGGATGGGTGGTGCTTCACCCTCAGCACCTCCTTCGGCTGGTGCACCACCTTCAGGTGGAGCACCCTCGGGTGGTGCTTCTTCCTACAATGCCACATTTTCAGTTACAATGTAATTTTTCCATAGTGTGTACAATTGTAAAAAAATCTTGTAACCATGATGTACAGTACGGCCCAGCCAGAGCCGCCAGATGAGGGGAGAGACCATGAGATAAGGGGAAAAAGTTACCCCCTCTCTGCCAGAGAGTAGAAGGGGAAGGTAGAGTGGGAACACAAGTCTTGATCTAGCGACACTGGGCCCTGGTGATTTTCAGTCAACAATTATACGCAATTGTTTTAACAATCCAAACTCGTGAGCGTCACATTTCGGAATGACCGAATTATTTTAATTATTCAGGAAAAAAAATTGTTTGATGTCTTTACAGACGATTTAAGCTGCAGCATTTTCGACTAAAAACGTGTCCTCGTTATTTCTAAGTATTCCTTCAATTTTTTAATTTATCCTGAAGATCAATTTTAAAAACCATAAAATATTCCTCACTAAATTTCATTACTCCAAATTAACTATAGTTTATTGAAATTTATTAATAATATAGAAACCTAAATAAAATTTGTTATATAGCTACCCCTCTAATATTAAAATTTTTTATGAAATTATTTTTGTTCGTAATAAAATCGCCCTAAAAATCTATTTCATTAAAATATTCTCTAAACCATTTCATTAAAATATTCATTTCGTATTTATAGACCCCTAAATAAAATTTCTCTAAATATTTATTTATCTAAATAAAATTTCTCTAAATATTTATTTATCTAAATAAAATTTCTCTAAATCTTATTTATTTATCTAAATAAAATTTCTCTAAATCTTATTTATTTATCTAAATAAAATTTCTCTAAATTTTATTTTCGCTACATTAAAATTATTAGTGAGAAATACTGTACTGCACAATAATCTCTTCCTTGAGATTCAGATTGCATTAATTAAAAAAAGAAAAAAAATATTTAGCTCCTGTATCTTGCAAATGATGCACAAACTTTTTATTGCTATGATCCGGAGTCTAGTAATTATATCATGACTCCTTGTCAACGTTGGTTTCATCAAAGCTTGGAACGTCAAAGCAGCAGACAGAAAAAGCCGATTCGAATGAAAGGTACAATGATAATGATAAACCTTTGGCTCCTGTGGTGGCGGCGCAGGTGCGTTTGGATCTTCAATCACTTCATCCTTTGCTTCGAATTGTCCGGAGCGGAATAACTCGAGTTCGACTTTCTCTACCTCCGGCTTCAGCCTCTTATTCTTAATTAATATTTTGCGCTTCAATGCGCTCGGCGGTGGAAGCGGTTGTCCTGGTTCAAGCTGTAGCATTTAATTTATGATTAAAATTTATGAAGTTCTGTTTCCATTTCGCCCCAGGAGAAAACAGACAGAAATTATTAACCCCAAGAAAATTATCTACACTTGTTATAGTATTACAACGTTAATAAATAATGTTAGAGTTTCAGTAATATAGAAGATCCATTTGTGGAAGGATAAAACGTTTAGGTATTTGCAAATCTGTATTTCTACACTCTCCAGTAAATTCGTAGTTAACTAATTGACGTAGGAGAAAATTAATTAATTGGTTATTATTTATTATTTCCAAGATCCAGCGATAATATTTTTAGTTTCTTGATTGCATAATACAATCGCTTTTTCATAGCAACTTATTGCTTTGTGTCCTCCGAATTGGGTTGAAAAAATAAATTTTGACGCAATTACATTTCTTTGTATTCCAGTTTCTTCTATTTTTTAAATTTTACTTTTTAAGGTCAGAGTCATGTAATTATAGATATCCGAATGTAATTTTGGATTTAGGCAATAAAAAAAATTATACGCAAAAAACAGCAATGACCTTGAAAACTAAAAAAAGATATAATAGCCAGAAGTAAAGTTTACGTACCGGGTAATCCTTCAGAGGCTCCTTCATCAATAGATCGCCTAATATATCGTCGCAATATTTAGCCAGTTTGTATTGCTGCTTCAGACAACAATGGTTCTCGAAACTCAAAATTATAGGGTATTCCGACGTGACAAATGCAGTGTCTCTTAACGCGTATATGACGTCTTTAAAAAGGATATCGGTACACATGGCCTTGCCGTGAGTTATGATTGGTTCCTCATCTTCTCCCTTCCCGTCCCAGCAATCGAGCTCCACGCATCTGCGAACGATACGTTCGAATCGTTTGCGTTTCGTTTCATTTAATTGCCCAGTATATTTCATTAATTTTTCAAAATATTTCTAATGATCTTATTAAAAAAATATTTTTTTTCTCCCAGCAATCGAGCTCCACGCATCTGCGAACGATACGTTCGAATCGTTTGCGTTTCGTTTCATTTAATTGCCCAGTATATTTAATTAACTTTTCAAAATATTTCTAATGATCTTATTAAAGAAATATTTTTTTTCTTCGTATTAATTTGCACTAACAATCTCAAATTTACGATTGGATTCGACATAAGTTATAATACATTTATTACAAGTGTGTCTAGTTATTCAAACAATTTGTATCTATGCACATAAGCTTTATATCGTTATTATCGTTATTATTATCCTTTGTATCGTTACTCCGTAAGCAAAATACACGTGAACTTTCTTTAACAGCAATGCTTACCTGCAGCCAGCTAGTAGCACTTGTCTGTACATCTCAACAGTACTTTTACCACCGATTTGTCTGCCGCTTAGGTAGGTATTATGGCTTGAATTAATATAGTAATGAGAAAGGGGCTGATCCATGTCCATCCACTCCTCCAATTTGTCCAAGAACACGGGGGCGTTCTCGTCGGACATTAAATAACGAATGAAACCGTCCTTGGTGATCGCTTCTACAGGAAGGACCATTTATGTGATTACAGTTTCATGCGAAATTAATTAATTTTTCTGAATGTACAGAGTATTCTTCCAAACTAGCTGCAAGCCAATGTATAGAAACCCATTGATGAGTAGACTGCGGATCTTTATGCAAAATAAAAATTTTCTGTATAAATTGCAGGCGTCAGGGACCAATTAGAATGGCCTCTCTTTTTTCAATTATTCTAAGGAGTTGAAAATAATGTAATGACATATCTAAATTTTTTTAATTGTTTCTCTGTTTTAAATTGCCTACCCAATTTTGTCATAGATGCATAAAATCCACAGTCTATTGGTGAGTGTTCAAACAATTTTGTTTAAACTTTATTTGAACACGGAGGCCCACGAATCTGAATGCATCAATGTTACGTGCGAGCAATGAAGTCGTAGATATAAAAAAATTAAAAAACAAATGAATGTTGCTTACAATGCTGTTATACGTGTATTCGTAATTTGCAACAGGTTTGGCGAAACATACATTTTAACGATTCTGTTTCATATAATAGACGTCACATACTTGCGTTTCTTATTTTTTCATCTTCTTCATAATCATTAATAATTTCTGTGCATCGTTTCTCGTCGTATAGAGGATACAAAATTTCATTGAGTCTAGGATCTCTCTGTTTCTCGTTCATGAACTGTACCAGTTGAGATAAGCTGATTGTATCCGATTTTCCTTTCGTTCTAAAAATATAAATATAAAATGTATAAAAATAATTTTTATACTGAAACCTCTTAAACGCGAATCACGGACCGTGTTGTCAGATTAAGGGAATTGACTCGAACTGAGGGGAATACAGTTACCCTCTCTCCGCCAGAACCGGATTATTCACGTGACATTGTGACACACGCATGACAGAGACGAAACGCGTCACGTGACCGGCTCGTGGCGGAAGCGTGGGGGAATGGCGTCGTAGAAGGGGAAGGGTAGAGTGGGAGACAAGTCTTAATCTGGTGACACTGGTCACGGATGTTTTCGCTAAAAATAAACTCTTACAGCGATTGGAACAGTTCTTCGATGTCGTTTCGTGGACAAATTTTGAAGTATAATGTTTTGAATTTCTCAAATGTGAAGTCTTTCGGCTCCATTTTGTCGCTCTGAAATTTATAAAATATCGAAAAATTAATACTACATATTTGTATGAATTACATTTTATACATAACGTAGTTTAAAAATAATAAAAAATATTATTACAAGTATTCAAATACAACGGTTAAGAATTAATAAGTCTTTAACAAATTAGTATGCGGTTTAACGTGTGAAATTATTTATATCTAGTAATTGAATATTTAGTATGGCAATTCCTTATCTATACATGTAGGATTTTAGGAAAAATGAGGGAACCGCCGCGCCAGCGGGAATCGAACCCCGGCCTTTCTGCTAGTAACCGATCGGCTAACACGCTCACCCACGGAACCCTCCCATTATTCCTAATCTCCATACGGTATTTTGTTAGTCTGGGGGGTCCTGATCCCACACTCGGCCATCCTGCGACGACATTCGCCCTCGAATGTCCGTCACAGCGTCGTTTTCGTCGTCTCGTTTTTCGTGTTGTGGCCACACTCAGAACCACCAACACAACTCGCAACTCGTAAACATGCGACGTCTTCTCTACGCTCGCTTTGTTTTCGACTTCGTCCGCCAACGTCTACAGCGCCATCGAGATCGGTGTTCCCCCCATCCCGGACGAGCCCCCAAAATTTGTGGGATAATGATTTTCGAATCGCTGGAAACGATAATTTATGAATACAAGGCTTTATTTAGTTTTATACACTGATACCGGTTCTCGCCACTAGCCCGGACACTCGAAACTCTATTCTCTTTCTCTCTCTCAGCGAACTATATCTCGACTCTTACTTTTAAACTCTCTGATCTTTTTCTCTCTACTCTCCTCGCGACCGCGACCTACCTCGCATATATAGCCGATCGTCGCGAAAATACAAATATAAATCGGCTCACATACGGGGCTCGCGGTCGTCGCACCTTTATCGCTCTCTTTCTCACTCACTCATGCTCTCACTCTCTCGCTCGCTAGGGCGTTCACCTGTCACATGTTTTGGTTTGGGAGACTCGCGGTTGTCCGCTTAGGCAAAAACGCATGCCGTTTTTGCCTTCCTCGTCTCGACCGCTGTCTCGGTCGTGTCTAACGGCTCTGGCTCCTACATACATATATGCAACATTACCAAATCACTGCTTTAACCAATTTGCCATAATTTAAGCAGGGACCTGTATTAAAACAGTAAAAGGTTAGTGCATTCAAAGGTATGGTGTACGAAATAGAAAATGTCACAGACAGAGCATACTATAATGCACGGTTAAGACACGTGTAAATAAAATACGTGATCAATAACTTTTATATTATAGTTTTAAAATAATGTAATACTCACATGCATTTGAGTATGTACTTTCGCTAATGAAATATTAAAGAAGTGGCGCAGGTAACATAATATCTAGATTGCGGATTTTTATGCAAAATAAAAATTGTTTATACCGATTATAAGAAACAGGAACCAGGTAAAAATTTCATTTCTTCTTTAATCATTACAATAATTCAAAAATAATATTCCAATGTCACTAAAATCTCAATCATTCTGTTTCTTTTTTCACACACTCATTTTTCATAAATGCCATTTATCATATGTTTGTTATAAATGCGTAAAATCAGCAGTCTAATGACACCTGTTAAGTGTCACTTTCTTAATAAGATCTTATCGATAATGAGTCCATTTTTTCATTTCTATAATTACACGAAACTGTGTATGTAGATACATTTTGCAGTCGTACATTGCACATAATCCTTTACGCTTATTCTTTATTTATGTCAAGAAACGAATAAAGCTTCTTAGACCAAGTTATTTAAAAATTAAAATTACTGCCACAAGATTACAAATTAATTAAAAAATTAAACTACAGTACTCGCCTTTATATTTTTCGCAATCCCGGGATAACACGAGTAAAAAAAAAACTAATTAATAGACTGCGGATCATTATGCAAAATAAAAGTGCTCTGCACTAATTGCAAGAGACACATAGACATTTCATTATTTCTTTAATCATTTTAACAAGTTGAATATAGTGTGTTAATATTCTTCGATCATTTTAATTCTCTGCTATCCTGAACAGAGTCGCCAGAGTGATATTTGTGTCGCCACTCTACCTTCCCCTTCTACGACAATATTCCCCCACTCTACCGCGGCCCGGTCACGTGGCTAACCTGGTATTGGAAGAGAGAGGGTAACTATTCCCCTAAATCTGTGCTCCCTCTCCTCATCTGACGACTCTGCTTCTAAATAGAACCTACTCATTTTTGTCATAAATGATACAATAATAGAATGGGACCACTATAATAATGTACGCATTATTTTCGGTCTCATTTTCACGTAACATCCTGTTTCGCTTTCAGCCCGACAAGAATTGCTTGGCATTTTTAGCATCGACTATAAAATGGCAGAAAAAAGGTGAAAATGAAAGTTGAGAGTGAATCTTACCTTCCCGCTAGGCAAGCCTAAGTCCGCCAGACCTTGATAAACGAGTTTCTCAGTTTTTCCAGAAGCAAAAGTTTTCGATATTACTTTCACGGGCACTTTTCCTTTTGGATCCACTTGGAAACTTAATCTCATCCAACTAGTTGACAAATAAACCGATTTCAATAGATGTTGCAGTATCGTAGAATTTGAATGAAATTATGGATCGATCACATCGATTTGTACATACTGTTTCATCAATTGAATCGTCGGACAAACGTTCGATGCTTTCGTGTTATGGGTGATCTTTCGTAAACCAGCTTGCCAGTCCTGCAGCAATGAAATTTTCTCAGAAAACTGTAATTGTTGTCAATAAACAATTGCAAATCGTGTTATTGCCATTACCTTCGCTGTTTGTGCGTCCGCACATATAACGTGTTGGTAATGGATATTTGTGTAATCAATACCGGAGCATATGGTTAAGCTTTTCTCGTCTATTTGTTCCATCGTCCCGTGTTTACCCACTTTATTGCACAACTTCGGATCCTACAAGATTTAATGGTATAAACAATGTACCGTATTAATTAATTGCTAATTTCGTTAGCTTTGTACAGGTCACTATTTTATTTATTCGTGTATATCATCATTAGAGAACAGTATTTGGCTCATTCTTTTAATAATTATTTCTAGTAAACAAAAATAATTGAAGATAATTAGCAAACTACTCAATGTTTTATAAATTATTGAATAAATAAACTCCGGATGGGCTACAACAGTTGAAATTTGCCAATTCAATGATATTTTTCAAAAATCAATGAATTTTAAACCAGTAAGGAAAAATAAAACGATATTTGTATACTTATGTTTAATGCATTTGTACTAAAATTTATTACATTCCTTACACTTCATAATTGTTATAATTGTTACCTTTGGCGTCCCGCCATAACGAATATCGCTCACTTGGGCCAACTCGATTACGTCACCGTCCTGTATAAAAATATGTTTGTTATTTCTTGGTTTGGTAAGTATACACGTTCCTTCTATTTAAATTATTCTTCATCAATATTTATACAGTAGAAATGTTGTTACTAGAAGCTTTGATTGTGAAATATTCTATCATTTGAATATAACATACTCTCTTATGTAACACTTGCGATAAAATTGAATTACATTTGTTTAATTTCACCATTAGAAAGTGGTGAGAGAGTAAAATCAGTATTCTATTACGAAAGTTGAAACTAAAATCATAAAAAGTTGTTTCTTCGTTTCTTATTAGCAAAAGAAGTTTCAGTAAAATATTAAATACAAAGCAAAATACGAAAGTATATCTAAAGTACATTATTATATACAACTCACTGTCAATTATCAATTGTTATGTGTTATATTAATGTATGCTATATAAACAACACACGGTTTAGGGCATTAATAAATAAATAATAAATAAATATAGGTGTAACAAAAAGTATTTGATGATTAATCTCTAATGTACATGACTATAACAAATATACGAGCACAGAAACGTATTTAATAATTAAATAAAAAAAAATTGTTTTCTCAAATTATTCACATTATTTCTTATCTATTTTGTGACGATTCAATTTTTTAGTTTATTAACCCCTCGACGTACGAAAGGCGTCTCCGATACGTAATGCGTTTCTCATTGTTCACATTGAAGTAAAATATTGTTTAATATCAACAGCAATCTCTTATCATCGTAGGACCATCAGTATTGAGTCGATACGAAAATTCATTGTTAAGCTTACAAGAATGGTAAATAATAAATGGTAGCTCTAGACACACGGGATTTCATTGTTAATTCGTATGCCAAGGGATTAATATTCGTATAAAGGGTTTGCTTAATGGTACCTTGCCATCGCTCTTCCAATAGATAAAAAATCCATACTCGTCGACTTTAAACAAACAACTCGGCTCGAATTCCGTCGTTTCCTTGTCTTCGAACCATCGGTCGAATACCGAGCCATTTCTCAATAGCTCCGGCACCTCGATCCGCCAATTGAATTCAAACTTCTTTGTCATGTTTCCCCTTTCTCGGTTTCGTTAACGAACGGACGCTTTCAAGAGCTGCCTTGAAGCGAACTTGGGGTTGCATGAGACTCGAATGACTCGATTCTGTCGCGAAACTTTGCTCTAGGGCGCATAATGCAATTAGAGAAATCCGATTTAACGTATGAGGATTCACCCGCGTACGGCCGCCTTTCAACTTACATAAGTTCAATGTGTGCGCAATGAATCATCTATTAGCCTCATCATTTCGTCAGAAACGTCCACATTCCTTTGGCTGCTTCGGAAAATGTTAATCGTTAGCTTTTCTTTTTTTTTACAATGACGAAAGAAAAGTTCTAGTTGACAAAAGTAACTTATATCTTGAATACACTAAGTGAGTCTCGTTGGTGCAAAATAGTTTGTCATCAACAAACTGCGGATTTTTATGAAAAAAAAATTATCTGCGTTGATTACAACACACGGGACATGTATAGACATTAAATTCTTTTGTGAATAATCTTAACGAGTTCAAAATAATTTAACAGTATTTTCAAACTGTTTAAATATTTTTAAAACTTTACACATTCCACAGGCGTTAATATTCGTCGAATTCACGTTCTCGATCATTAGACTGTGGATCTCTATGCAAATTAAAAATGTTGTAAATTAATTGCAAGAAATGTTTTCAGTTCATAATTTTAATAAATGAAAAATAACGTGATAATACTCTTAAATTCATGTAATGTTGTCACAGTTTTGTGTTTCATTTATTCATTTTTGTGATAAATGTATAAAATCCGCAGTGTAATTGTTACAATTAAATAATTATTGTTTCTCGACCCAGCATATTACTTTAAGACGACATTTTTGTCACTGGTACATATAATTATTTCAAGTATTCTATCAATAATCTAAAATCATACTATGAAAGTTTAAGAAAGCGCACGTTTATTATCTGTTAGACATGCATTAAAATGTGTTAGACAATTTTAATTTAAAAGGCAAGACGATGGAAACATTATTGATTCTAAGATTAACGAGAAATAATATTTATATTGATGATATTAATAAAAAATGCTAAATGCAAGCGTTTGCATAAGTTATTTTTTTTATTTAAAGTTGTCTTACCTTGTACTCGGAACGTTTTCGTCGGGGAAGACCATTTCACTACTGTACGTTACTCGTGCCGAACGAACAGTCTAACATGTTTCATTGTTGTGACAAAAGGTGCGTTAAAAATCTCCGTTGACAAGCAATGAGATTGTAATAATAATTTATTACGTATGAATACACGTCAATTTGTTCAATACGCTTTCATTATTGGCAATTTGATTTTGTACATTGTCCTTGTGTTTCGCAAACTTTTATACACGATGTATCTACCATTCAACTCTGTATCAGCGACATTTGTTTTGCCACGTGTTCGGTCACGTTGCTCTTAATAAGCTTATGTGCCACCCTTCATTGCTCGTGTCCGATACGGTCGCTTCATCGTTGCTACTTAGTTCATAAGAATGTACAAGTGAGATAAAATATTAGCATTTGTACTCGTTCTTCTACTTAACGCCGTCTATATGATACATCGGTTACTAATCGCGGTGCGTTAAACAATTCTTCGCCTATACTCAACCGGTGCGTTTACTTTACGATACATTAATGTACAAGGAGGACCAATAACTATGACCACATTGGATATTTATTTGTAATAATATCAAAACGATGCAGTGGATCGAAAAGTTATTTAAACACTGCATAACCGATTCTCGAAAAATTGTGATAATTTTGTAAAAACGAATAGTACAACCATAAACCTGGGCTCATTTTAAAGCTTGAAGCCTCTAAGATATTTTTACATGATGTATCAGGTGGGAAACCGAGGAGCCATTTTTTCTAAAAATTGCTGCAAATTCAAACGTCCCCAGAAACTTTCAAAAATTTTTCTCGTAAATGAAATGCCGTAAATTTAAAGATTGAAGCTGTTGTTTACAATGATTTTTTAAAAATAATATTTTCTTCAACGTTCTATGTCTCTATCTTCATGTTCCATTATTTTATAAATCCGAATTTATTGTCGTTCGATAAGTTTTTTACTTTCCATTAAAAAGAAAATGTTTGCATCAAAATATTTCCTCCTGTATATACCACACGAGTGTTGTATATATTATTTTTTCGTATTATAACAATTAAGGGAAATATTCAAGATGGTCAAAATTATTGTCCACCCTGTATACATGTACTGGGAGTGATGTTAGGTTTGCTAATTAGATCTACGAACAATAACATTAACAGATACGATAGTTGATTAATTCGTTAAAACTTTGTGCAATGATGTACAGATGCACGCAAACTGAAACGTCAATTTTAAAATCATGTCTAATCAGTACGATTTTCTTCAAAACAATTTAGCTTCGTGATTAAAATGATCCACTTAAATAAAACATATTTTCACTTGTGAAAAGTACGTAGCTCCAAGTTTTCCTTTTTTTAGAAGTAATCGTTAGAGTAATTCACACAAACATAACTGGTAACACAAAGAAAAAAATAATATAAATAGTGATAATTTGAAGGTCGATGAACATCTGAATAAATTGTTAAATTATTGAATTCATTTATCTGGATTCCACTGCTGAGGGAACGAAGAATCTGAAAATCTTATTACAGACCTGGCCAACTTTCGACTCGCGAGCCGCAGACGACTCCCCTCCCTTTTCCTGGGTTCTCCCCACCAAACTCCTATCGAGTGTAGGAGGGGGTTGAGGAGACTAGGAGCTCTGTATCCTCGCAGTCACGCGAGGCAAAGCACGGTAGAGGCAATGTAAAATAGTTGATAGTGGAGGAACGGGTGTACTGGTAGTGGGAGTCGTGAAGCGACAGCGAGGAAGAAGTTGCCCGGGTCTGTCTTATTGTATGACCAAATCATTTTCATTTGCGATTTAAAACTTACAATAATTTATAAACTGATAATTTTCCTGACACTGTGTAAAAAGTGCAATTTTTCAAATTTTTGACAGCAAATATTTGAATTTCGAAAGCAGACAAACTACAAATTACATTAAATTAGTATTATTATCAAGTTAACGTAGGAATATTAAATTAAAAAAAAAAACAGGATAAAATGTTTGGAATTGAACAAATCTGCGCATCACTGTACACGAATCACAAAGTGACGGAAGGTTGATTGTCTTTGCATTTGCATAATGATTATGCGTTTAGAATATTCTTTGCTTCTATCAACGAGACTGTTGCGGAAGCAAATTTTTCGAGTACTATACTAACAACAATGTTCTAAATTGTTTGATTACGTCACAGCTATTACCGATTAAATAGAAAACTAAACAGTATTACTAGCTTTAATTTTGCAAGAATTTACGGAATATTATAAACTGAATTATTTAAGGTATAATTTATAGTGTTACGAAGAAAATAATGATTCCTTTTAAGCAGCTATACATATAAAAGTAAATATTGATACAAGTACTCTGGAAAGGAAATGTTTTAATCAACATTTTCTACAGAATCATTCCTCATGAAAGTACTCCAAAATTATTCCTAACTGTTCAAGATTAAAATAACCTATAATGATTTCATAAATTAAGAATTTTCTTTCTATAATTAGTCATCGATGTTGACAAACTTTACATTCCTTCGATTTATTCTGTCGCGCACATTTCTTTTCGCGAGAACACATTGTATGGCTACTACTAATCGCGAAATATCTGGACAAAACATTAACACGGAGTATGAAAATAGAAAGTCGCACTATACAGTGTGTTCCATTTTAAATTTTCAGAGAAAATATCACGAAAAATATGAACTTGTATGCTTTCATTAAGCTGTTATTTATTCGACCTTGAGGTGCCCTTAAAAAGGCCTATAAATGTCAACTTTGAATGTTTCTATTGGACCCGTAGCTTTTACTGCACACTACTTAACGTAATTTTAGTATAAGCCGTTCCCGAGATATAAATTCTCAATATTGACGAGCCATTTTCTGAAGGTCATTTCAAGGTCGAATGAATGACAGCCTAACGTGTCCCCATGAAATCGTTCAACTAGTATCTGAACCATTTTGCGAGATATTTGCAAGGGAGATTTAAAATGGGACACCCTGCATATTCGTAATTTTTCTTTAAAATTGATGCTCTTTATAAACTGTGAACTGCGTCCTCTATGGAACACGATATTTTTTATCTAAGTGCTTTTCAGAATCAGTGTGATATAGTTTATACAGAGCAGTACTTTTTTCATTTTTTTTTTTTTGGTGAGTTCAACTATCTGGGTCGGTATAAATTTATAGTGTCATATATAAATAAATATGAACGTACATGTATGTAAGTCAGAAAATACGTACGTGCCGCGATATGCTCGTAGTACGTATTGTATTCCGGTGCGTCGACACGGGCGTTGCGGCACACAATTAAAAACGACGGTAATCACGTCGTAAATTCGTCGGCGAAAGCACATAAACAGGTTCGTAATTGCTGCAAATACGTGTGTTTATCAAAACGAAACGCTCTTGCCTGTCGTCATTCATTTGTTCCAAAAAACAATCACACGAATTATTTCAATTTGATTTTGTACTCATTGAACGTTTGCTAAAATTCGGTTGTAATCAGATCGTGGACCGAAATTGTTTGAAACAATCGACGGAAACGATTTATTTATTGTCGCAAGAATTTAAATAGGTTGAACATCAAGTAGAGGTGTAATTAAGCGAGACGAATGTGTTCCACGTTAACTTAATCATACCTAAAAAAAAACAGGATAATCCTTTTGTTATCGAAGATTATATCTATCGCTAAGCGTTTCTTGGAATATTTTAAGGATGACTATAGTCACTAAATGAAATATTTTCTGTTGGCTTTCTTATATTTCGACTTACGTTTTGTTATTAACCTTTTAGCTAAGTGACTTTTCAATCATGAACATTCAGATAGACGTGACATAAAACATAAAATTGACATAACAAAAATGTTGCCAGAATTAACGTAAACGCGATATAGCTTACGCTCACGCAGATATTATGACACAATTTTGTTGAATTTAGAAGAAAGTGAAAAATTACTGACAGGTGATGGGGAACACGAATGTCGAGTTATCTCGTCGAACTCAATTAAAAGATTAATTGTTAGACTGCGGATTTTATGTATTTGTAAGAAAAATGAGTAGATGAAACTTAACCGGGGTCTTTGACGACCTCGATAAAATTTCTGTGAATTAACTTTCGCTACTGTATTGTGCGATTAGAACATTGGGTTATTTAGTTTTAAACGATGTACACTGTACCACTTAAGGGCTAAAGCAGAAATATTATCTTTAACATATAATTAAAATTATTAACAAAAGAAATACATTTTTATTCAGTTCTCGTGTCTTCCAATCGATGTACGGTAGTTTAATTTTGCATAAAGACCCGCAGTCGTTCGCAATTGTTTCAGAATGTCTGAAAATTCGAACTAACTAGGAAGTAAGTGTGCTTAACGAAGGGAATCATTTTTCTCGTAAGAAGCTGTGCACAAGAATACGCGGGTCTTGGAGCCACGTATCAGTTTTCTACCTACAGGAATCACAAAACTTTGATAAATAATTAATAAAAGTTCCCGTGAAATATAGAGAAGCTCCGATCGATACTTCTTTCGCAGACGAGCCCTAAATGTGCCCCATTTGTTTAAACGCTGAAGCAGGAAGACGTCTCGGCTTTCATTTTGATCAATAATTAACTACGCTGGTCGGGATCGCTCGATGTTCGGGGAAAAGAAGGTACTCGAAGTTATCGATTTCGTTGGTTACCCGTTTGATCATGACGGGGATTTCGGCAGAAGGCTCTGCGTGTTAAGTTGTATCGGGCTGTTCGGGTCCTGCGGCTCTTTTATCATATCCTCCTCGAAAGTGTGCATAGGCTCGGTGCAGTATTCTTGACCGCAGATCTTGCACGCCTCGAAATGCGGCTTGATCGAATTCCATAATTTCTGAAAGAGGAAAATTGGCGAATTATGGTCTCGTCGCGGGGCCTGTCTGGGAAAGTTTAATCGGCATCTAAACGAGTGTTCTCGCGTTATCGTACCTCGGCGCAAGTGTTGCCGCTGGCTTTGATGAACTCGTAGATAGCAAAAGCGGGAATGCAAATGAGGGAAAGAGAAGCTATTCCCCAGCCGATCGCCTCTGCCCACCGAGGGTACTCGTATTCGCCATTGTGGTAGGTCGGTGGTTCATAATCAATTAAGCTGAACACCCACACAGCCTGAAACAGTCAATGATTTATAGAACTGTGTGGCTACACAGCTAACGATTACTTGTCATATACAGTTGAATCATTGTCGACGTAATACTTTTATCTCAAACCTTTCTTTCGACCTTTAATATTAAATAAACAGCTTTTAAAATTTATTTTTCTTCTTTGTTCATTGTCCAAGGACCTTGCTCAAAGACCACTACATTTTTATGTTTGTGCGAACGAGTGGCGTTTCTGTTCTCCATTCATTGTTCTTCATTCGTTGTCCAAGGTTCTTGGACAAACACCATGTTCATACATTTTATCTTCGTATCGTTGTACATACAATACCGATAGAGAAAGAAATTTGTATTGTTTATATTATAGAAATATAATTTTGTTTAGAGAGATAGTTCCAACGAATGATGTGTAATTAGAGAAACAAAATTTGTATTTTTTATTTCATAGTTCCAACGAAGGACGTGTAATTAGTATTAACGAAAACATTTATGATAAATGGGGAAGATATAATAATTAGAAAGGTATAAAAGGTAATAAAAGTGTATGCTGATTGCACAAATAGATCATTGTTATATGTATAGAACAAGTAGTTCGCATTGCAAATAAGTGTTAAGCGAGATTTCTTCATTTTACCATGATAAGGAGAGGTGCTGCGATTAGCCAGCAGAACCGGAAGTACGAAGATGGCAGTCGTCCGGTCATTTCTTTCACATTGTTGCAAAGGCGTCGCACGCCATAAAACCATGATATCGCAATCACCTCGAAGAACGCTAAAAACATAATCGATATCGATGCTGCGTAGTGGTCTACCAATTGGAAGAAATAAATACCGCCCTGGAAATAATAAAGTTGGTTGGAATAATAAGGACGATGAACATTATATTTTTCTAAACGTATTTCTCACCTGAGTAATATTAGGCAGACCGAACAAAAATGATATTACGCATACTAAAAGTACTAACATCTCGTGACACACGAGATGACGCTTCACCCATTTCGGGAAGCCATCTTGGATCGACGTTACAACCACCTCCACTACTGCGAACTGAAATAAAATTGAATAACCAATTAACAAGAAAATAAAATATCGAGGAAACAGAGCACGTGTTCTTGTTCATTAGATTGTCCGAAACTTAATTTCTAATTTTGTTGGTTTGTATCTGTGAATCTGTAAAATGTCGTTATATTGTATACTGCTTACATAAAAAATACTATTGACGTTTATTCAATTTTCATTTAATCAAGTGCAATTTTTTTTGTAATAAACATATACAATTTAAATATGAAAAGTGTTTTTAGATGCCATACTAAATTGAACTGAATACATTTTTTTAGAACGTGTGAATTAATCTCTTAATTGCGTTCAAATAATTATTAAGTTCTTATAATTTTTGTAAAACTGTGTCCACAGTAGAAAAATTCATTTTTAATCGAATTCCAATATGTGAAACTAATATCATGCATATTAATAATATAAAATCACAGTACGAGGATTGATATTTCTTAAATTATTGGACAATCTAATGTTTGTTTATTATTGTTCACTGCACCTACCTGACTATTCAATGAAAGGCAGACTAGCATAAAGAAAAATAACACGGCCCACAGTTTTGACGCTGGCATCTTGGCTAACGCTTGCGGGTAAACGACGAATACCAGGCCAGGTCCTTGAACGGAAATTATGATTTGTCTATAAAATTGCAGGAGAAGTTAATCTGACATAGATTGACACCACTCAGACGTGAAAGTGTATTTATCATTATTTGTCATTATAGTCTTTCATGCTTTGCATTTTCCTAATTAAAAAACACAGGACTAAAAATATTAAAACTTTCCGAATATTTTTATCTTACTTTTTGTTTCACAATCTAGTCACTACATTTTCCGTAGTAAACTACCAAATTAGGAGCTTGATTGCAGGATTGAATTACATTCGGAAATAAATGTTGATGGACAATATACAAGATGGTCCTTTTAAGTAAGGTCACCTAAATATCTCTTCAGGTTATTCCGATGCTAGAAATATTTGTTACGCAATGCGCATGGTATCAATGGACCAAATATCTGGCAAGGATATTTCTTCCCAAGGTCATATTTTTCGTAGTTATCAAGGTCATCGGTGTTTTTTAACACATAACTACATTTTTTTAAATACATTTAGATGTGTATAATAACATGACCCTGAAATGACCTTGATACATGAAAATTAATGCGAACACTCCGGTAAAAATAACCTTGAGAAAAAATAAAATTTGCAAAGAATTCACCTTGTTATACAATATAGTATATTGCATTAAAAACATTTGTTATGTCATCAGAAACAATGGAGATATTTAGGTGGCCACATTTAGATGGACCACCCTGCATAATTCGTAAAGAACGTAATTTGTTAACGTAAAATCGGCGGTTGCTACGTACCATCTGTAAGAACAGCTTCGACGGACATGTTCTGTTCGAGGGCGATATTACCGATGGTGGCGAATGAAAATATCCCGACGAGCAAGCTGCTAAACGCGTTTATAAGCGATACCGCGACACTGTCTACCAAGATGGTGTTGTGGAATTTGTTGTAACTGGCGAAACATATCATCGAGCCAAACGCTATGCCGACGGAATTGAAGATTTGAGCAGCTGCGTTGATCCATACCTAATCGTCGCGCATAATACGCGAAGAGAAATAAATTCGTTATTCCATCCAGTAGAAAACTGGAATTTCATGGTTAGCAAAAGTAATGCTTGTATTATTACGAACAGATTAATTTTTATTTGAAAAATAACTTGTAATTCCTTTTGTTTATATTTCTATAAAATTCTCGAGGAATTGCTGATCGCTAAACCGCAAAATAAATAGTAGCGCAAGGGATGAAGCAGTTAAGAAAATAATTGTGGCACCTTTGCGTCGCCGAGAAGCTCCCATCGCGGATGAAAGAAGAATTGTAGACCCTTGTCAGCACCTTCGAGGGTGAGAGACCGCGTAAGGAAGACGACGATTAAAACGAACGGTAGTGTCGCCGTGAGGTATCTAACTTGGGCTGACGATTTTATGGATTTCCAAACGGAGAAGTACACCAGAATCCAGGCAGTAATTAGACAGGCAACCAGCTCCCATCTTAGTGCTCCAGAGTCCTCGATTCCTTTACTGATCTGGAGTACTTTGTTGCTGAACGACCAACAAAATATGTTAATGAAGATCTATGGTACGTATGCTAATGTATCCGGTCATCTCATAAATAATACGAATAACTTTCGTTACTCTTAGATGTTGAAATACGAATGCGTAATTAAATCTCATGTGTCCGATACTTGAAGAACTCACATTGACATTTAAGAGGAATAGCGTAAACGGTAAATTAATAATTAATTATAGAATTGATCAATCATGAAAAAATTACTCGAAAAATTCTTCCGATGGCGTTCTGGATGCATTCGGTCGAGTACGATTGTCGATGGCACTGTAGGTTGGTATCCAGCAAGCCACAGTGTTCCATGAGTTGTCACAGTCGGACCATGGTTGCTTTTCTCTGAACGCCGCGAAGAAATAGTATATAGCGTAGGCTATTATCACATTGTGGTATGTCGACATCAAAAACGATATTACTACCGACGACAAGCCAGCCCCTGTTTAAACAAATAGAATTATTTTAAGCAATTATTGTCAGTGTAAATCACTGAGATGATTGAATCTTTCAAAACTTGATTGTACAAAAATACCAGTGCATATGAAGGTTTAGAAAAATATATTTATTAACAGATAACATACCAAAAAATCTATAAAAAGAGTAAAACTAACCATGATTACACTTGATTGGTTTCTGAGCCCGACAAATATTGCTCTCGTTTGTTTAACATTTTAGACATATAACATTTAACATTTTAACACATAGCATTATCGTCAATGACTCTAATAAATGCAATTTCAACATTTTCTTAAACCAAGTTTAATGTGCGGTAAAAATTGAAGAAGCAAAACATTTTAAATACGAATTGTTTTTTTTTCAGAATATTAATTAGAGTCTATTGTTTAACGAATAAAAGCAAATTGGAATGAGAATCACATTCCTCTTTGAGTGATCGTTATACAATTAGAAAAGAGAAGCAATAATGTAATGTGTTGTTAATTTCTCTGTACCTTTGAATAAGGGACAAATTTGACCGAGAGCACCAATTGGTCCTCGTCGAGTGAATTGTCCGATGCTGAGTTCCATATACAACAGTGGTACTCCACAGACTATAAGTATTAGGAAGTAAGGTATCAAGAACACACCTGAAACATTTCAACGAAAAGTTTAGTCCTTAACGTGTACAATTATTTCGTTTATTCGAAAACTTATCACTTTAATTTTTTATTTGAACATCAATACCGTACTGGTATATTTTTCGCATTTATGTTTAACAAAAATGGTTTAGAATAATTAGATAACATTGAACATTTTCGAACGATAGGACGAGTCAGTAAGGAGCTCGGTAGAAAGACATAAATGACAAAATCTTTAGTTTTATAAAATTATGAATTAAATCGTTGTTTAAAAATCGTTGTTTTTCTGTATAATCCAACCCACTAATGTAGTCTGCATAGTCATAAAGAATTGGACAAAAAAGTTATTATTAACATGCAAGTATTTCTAAATAAATACGAAACTTATGAATTGTTTATCTCGGTTTCGAAAAAAATGAAACTCTCTGCCGAAGTAAAACTAGATTAATTTCGTGTAATTACACTCCCATTTGATTTCAAATTTTCTTTACTTTCATTTTTTAATGATACTAGAAATGTTTTTCCACCCATATGATGGATAGAAAGAATTAAATTAATTACTATCTCTTTTAATTTTCTAAATATTTTATGAATTAAATTGAAGTTCCTATTGCGTCTTATGTGCACTATGTATAATGCATTCAACTATATCTTGGAGATGATCTTGAAACGATCTTGAATATGATTCAATTCCAAGACAGTGTTAAAATGGTATGCAAATACACAGTTTATGTTATAAATATTTACAGTGATGTCTACAAGCGGCGATAAGCTTGACAGCAGCGAATCGTTGAATGAATTAAATTATGTTTATCTATATACAGATTTGTACAAGGTGTGTTCTCAGATGACTGCAAACTGAATATTAATGTCGATAAGTGTTTCGCGACAGTTTATTATTCAAAGCAAAAGCAATTGAAATGATTTTCTGATTATAATTTTAATAAAGAAACTAAGTTTTATGAAATGGTGACATCCAAAACTTTCAAATTTAAAGAACTATTCTTGTTATTTTTAATAAAAATCTACGCTATCCTTTTTGTGATAGCATCAACAATTTTCAATTTGCCTCTAAAAATATTTATGTATCCTAGTTAACAAATAGGAAAATTATTACTGGCTTACTTTCTTGGGACATTATAAATAAAAATATGTGCTGAATCTACGAAGTCTAATAAACGTCGTAGACAATTTTTATGGATTGGCAGAAGGGCTAAAAAATTACAGTTTAAACATTCCTGATATTATTCAAAACAAACATAATATTTACATGTTCCCTTTCAGTTCAGACACCCTGTGTAGTGTCTGATTATTGGCTACCTTAGTGTATCGAATAATGTCACCCTCGGAAACCAGTGCCTTGAATCCATGTATATTCTAATCTACAACGGGTAAAAACGAACGCGAATGTTACTAAATCTGCCTGTAATGTGGATTTATTAAAGGTTGCATTAAACACGACTCGTACGTAATAGTGCTCAACGTTAATCGTCATTCTGTGGGCAGTAACAAGGTCACTGGATGTAACTCTTTATTCGTAATAAACGATGATCACAGTCCCGTGGATTACCACTTAATTTGGGAACGAGCATTTAGCCCGACCAAATTGTAGAAATACATTTACAATTGTACAAATACACTGCTCTTTATGACACACGGCAAATAATTTTCCATTATTTATTCCTATGCGTGCGTCCACTTCCACTGCACCGTACCTAAATCATCACTGGAGTCGAGTTTATCCGTTCCCCCTGTTGATCGGATCGTGTATATTACATTCTTCGATCAAATTATTCTAGATTTCTCATATCATCATCATTTAAATTTCGGAACATTGTTGCGAATGTAGGCGTAACTAATATCGAATTTTATATTTTTCCCTTCAGTTATTGCAACATTAACACTAGGTTTACGGAGCACTAAACGTGACTATTGTAATACATTACATTAAAAAAATAACAAAAAAGATGCATCTCTACAATCTCAATAATAATAAATTGAAAATATTAGAACCCGTCATTTCGACGGATTCGGTAAATCTAGTGTTGAAAGCACAGTGGAACCTCAATTATCCGAGCTAATTGGGACCGAGGTGGTTCGGATAATCATTTTAAAATTACTTATTAAATAAAACAGTACTACTGCTGTAATTAGAAATGTGGTATTACTCAAAATATATGTATAAAGCTTATTTGTTAAAATAATCTAGAATCTTTTTTTTTTAACATCGAAGACTTGTTTCGAGTACTCTCATTCTCTGGTTCGGATAATCGAGGTTCCACTGCAATCCTATAAAACATTGAATTACTCGATTTCTTCTTCTGGTATGTTTCATTTATCAAAATCTACATTTTCACTGACATGCGAGCGTAATACGCGTAGGATATAGTAATTTGATAACGTGATTTAGGTCATAGCGTGAGAGAATCACCATACCTTCCTGCTTAATAAAAGCATTATTTTAATACCTAATATATCTGCGGTGCTCCAATTCCAGCCGGCATACGTATATTCAAAATGGCATATAGCGAGTTTAGAACGAGTTCGATACTGAAATTCAATCATATTGCTCAGATATTGTACCGATTGTTGTTTCCGGTTGTGACACTGAAATAATTTGTGCCGCGTCGGTGCATCTCACGCATATGTAAATTAATTCTATGAATGCCCCAGTGTAGTAGTGAACAAATTAAACAGCATTCGCTGATTTGACGTCGTGATGCACGATATAACTCAATTATTGAAACGACCATTTCGACATATGTTATTTCATGGTAATGATATCAGCTGTTTTTCCTGTTTGCAAATCCTTTGCTACATCTTTTTCAGCACACGTATCACTGTCGATTTTAAAACTTTATTGCAAGTGTCATAACGTGCAATTATGTTAATTATTAGACTACGGATGTTTATGCGAAATAAAAATGTCATACTTTAATTACACGTAAGAGCTAAATGAAAAAATATTTTTAATAATTTTAATGCTTTTACCGTTTTATAGTTGATTTACTTATTTTTATTATAGATACATAAAATTTCCAATCTGTTAATCAGTTTTATTACGTGTTAGGATATTATTGCAATTGTAATAACTCGTAAATGTGTAATAATATTTATAACAAAACGATTGGAGTAAGAATTAATATATAACAATGAGAATTAACTGCAACAATTAGTAAGATATGCAACAATTTAGTGCCACTGAATATTAAACATTCTTTTTTTAGATAAATATCATTCATATTTTCATTGAAATCTTTATATTCGCTATATCCAGATGCAGTAAAATGTTTATTATGCACAGTGATTTCACGTGATTAACTTTCGTATTTTGAGCAAGTTGTACGACATAAGAATTGAACGTTTAACAGAAATACATAATGGTTTCGAGCGACGAACTGACGTTGATGCCTGTGAAAATTTCATTTCTTCCTTTCAGCGCAGACTATCTCACGAAAATGTAAATTAACACTGGTCGTATAACATCGGTGGTCACGTGCTTCATGCAAATGAGTCCTCAAATCAAATTTCTACTCTAAACCTATTATTTCGCGAGCAGCTTTTATAGAATTATATAAAAATTATACATAACGATATTTATTCTATTACACAGTTTTTTTTTCATTTGAACATTTTATGTTAGTTTCAACAATATTTGAAACAGATTCAAGGAAATTACATTACAACATATACGAATTGAATTAAATAGAGTAATTAGAATTATATTTTACGAAACCCCCATCTCTAATAACAGAGAGACATACCTTGTTATATCGAATATTTTATTTATTATTCGTTATATATATTCCTTTTAAACTTTTCTGCTACTGCGAGAAGTACATTATACTTTCATGAATTCTTATCAAAATTATTCCCGGTAGAAGAGACAGGTCGGAGTCGAACCCCAACATCAAAGAATCTTTCATACGTCGATTTCTGGTAACTAAGTGTTTCCATATGTATTTCGTATAAAAAAGTAACTTTCAGCTCACAACATGAAATATTTCTTGATTAAAGTTCATTTTACCAATGAGACAGAAACTTTGTACTGGTTTTAGACACTTGCTTTGAAGTTGTTTTTAACGTCCTTGCTACCTCCTGGGTGTATCACGTTTATATGATCTCATAATATTCTCATATCCCCTCGAGGTATAGAGAAAGGGTGAACATTTAAAAGAATATTTTAAAGCAATAAGTTTAAAATATCCACTTGAACGTTCTTGACGAAAACAATGTTTAAATACGTAGGAATATACATTTCGAGGGTTTCCTGATCAAAATCCAACGCTAAAAATAAGATTGAAAAAGATAACAACGAACTTTACTATGGAAAAATGAAGTCAGTATATACAGATACAAAAATATTTGACTTATGTTATTTGTTGTACGAAAAAATGTTTTGAACATAAGTTGCATTCTGCAAATTCTAATTTGTTTCTTATTACTTTGCATTTATTTTTAATAATTTTTAATACATATAATTCTAATAATTTTTAAAATTATTCGCATTAAGTCCCACTTTCTTTAATTCTTTTTTACGCAGAATTTCATAATTTATTCGAATTTGAGAAAAAATATTACACATTCTATTTGAAAAACTGAAGGTGACCCTCATATCGATAAAACAGCAAAATAATAAAAGAACAATTTAGAACACTGTATGTCCCCTAGGAAATCATGCAACTTTTGTTCGAAACATTTTTTCGTACAACAAATAACTTATGAGTTATTTGAGATCGTTGCGTTACGAGACTTACCCTGTCTATTAGAGAATAGATTAATATATTAAAATATTAGACATTACAGATAATTTAATGGCTTTGCGGGACCCTTCTCTGTACCTTTGTGTATTAGTCTGACAACATCGAGCTGTGAATATCTCAACGTGTGCTTTGAGCAATTCAGTAGAATTAACGATATGATAATGTGGCTCTGTACTTTGACAATAGGCTTGGAGCAACAAAGGCTGAACGTGAAGTTTTTTATCAAATTGCAAAGCTCTGTCAGAGAAAACGCTTATCTATTCTTGGCAACTTCATCTTATTTCGAAAAGCAGAATCGCAATAGATACTTAACGCTATTGAAAAAGAAGAAAAATGATTTCCAAAAATATATTTAATGCATGTCGGAACCACTGTTATATTCACCCAGAAGGAAACTACTGTGAAGATAATAGAAGTCGAATTCGAGTTGGCTGGTTAATAGGACTTTTATAAATTCCGTCTCGTTTCTCTCTATTTTTAGGCACATTGTCAAATCGCAGAGCCACGCGATTACACTTCTGCTAAATTGTTCGTAGCACACGTTAAGGCATTTGCAGCTCAATGAAAATTGGCAGACTGATACACAAGGGCATGGAGAAGTGACCCGCAAAGTCATTAAACCATATCTGATATCATCGCGTGGAAACTGATAAGCTCTGGCTTCGTTTTTTTCCACATACAGTGTACCTGATGAAAACTTTAAACATTTTTTTCTTGAAACACCTTTGTTCGAGTTGCTTAATAAGGTCAACTTCAAATTTTAATCAGTTCTCTTTTCAATAGTTCTTTGATTGCTTGACTTCGAGCGATGCGTTGTATATTTTTTGTTTAACATTAAACCTATGGAGCCTTAAGAGTAATTGATATGTGTTGGTTTATAAAACAAAATTCAATTTATTTAGACGTTTCCAACCATTTCTCACGAAAGCATCTTTGTAAATTCAATAATTATCAAATGAAAGATCTGCAACCGGTCGTCAAATGTTGTGCAGGTGTCTTAAGTATAGGGTGGTCCATTTGTTAGTTTCTTTTTAAAATTGTTATAAGAATGACCGTTCAACAATTCCCGAATACAGGATATTCCATTAAGAAGTGCTTTTAAATTTAAATAAAAAACGCTGTTCTTTTTTACAATTAACCATTTTCTGCAATTTTACTAACCCCGGTCGAAGAGAATAGCACGATAATAATGATCCTTATAAAAATTTCAATCTTACAGCTTCGCCGATTTTTGCATTTCAAAAAATCCTTTAAATATTCAAAACTTGAAAAAACCAAAAAAAAAATTTGTCTAACACTAAACCTACCACAGCCGGCCAAATGACCGGTTTTACATTTTTTCATTTTACGATTATTGAAATTACAAAATTACTTACATGGAAATTGATTAGATAAATTTTTTTTATCCAAGCACATATTGACAGCAAAGATTGCACAAAATCTAAATAAATAGAGCCTTGTCATCTTTATAAGCTAAAACATTTCAATCGCTTTTAGGTTCAGCGTTAAAACCCTCAAGGTTGCGCACCCTCTGAAAAATGGTGTCCAGTGGATCGGACCTACTTTCTGAGTTTGTTTCAAACGATAAATTCCTTTCACCTCGGGGTTCAATTGCTCTAACGTGTTTTGAACCGATACTCGAATAGCGTTCCAGCGTACGGGACGATTGTCCGTCATTCGTTGCTGCTCTGTTATTCAAAAGAGTCCGTTGGTCCATCACGGGTCTAATCACACCGTGCCTCGCCGCTCTAGTTTTCCGGTTGTCCAATTTAACGAACAGTTGGTCAAAATGATACTCGACCGATTATTTCCACCGGTGTCATTGAAATCATTTACGATGCTCGCTGGTGTAGTGCTACGTTCCGGCAAGGTCATGTATCAAGTTCCGCGAGCAGATTGCGCCACGTCCGGACTCTCCGCGCCGAGATGCTTTCAGACTTTGAAAATTAGCGGCAACACGATACGCACTTGTATTACGGCTTGGCGAATCGAGAGAACGTCTGCCCTTGCGCTGGATATACATATTTTCGAGGATGTGTCGTACAAAGGGGATGCGACTCGCGAAACGCGATACCCATACCGCATAGAAATTATGATACCACGCTTCTCGTTCGATATTTTCAAAGAGACTCTCCCTCGGACCATCCGTCCTCGCGTTATTGTTTAAAAATTGTCACTTCATCTCAAAATGGAAATTCGAACGACAGAACGACGGAAATTCGCTTTGCAATGTATTCTTTAATAAAATGTGGGAAAATATTCTTCTACAGAATAGAACATAGGAAATGAAAAATGGCATAATAGAAATGTTACTTTATAATATTCGCGTTATGCAAGGAAAATTCTCATGCAGAACGCTTTCGCATAACGCAAACTTATACTACGCGTAACATACAGTAGACTCCTGTGCGACATGGTTAAACAATTTTTTTAAGAAGACTGCATGTGTCTTCTGTGGCAGTAAGTGTGAAATTTTTTAAACAATATTTTGTACATTTACTGCCACATGAAATATATACAGTCTTTATAAGCAGTTTTTAATTTTGGATTTTATAAAACTATCACGTCATGCTCGTAGATAAAGTGTTAATATTTTTCTGCAATAAGTGGACGTATTTGTTGCAGTGTCATATTCAAACGTAATTTCTTTTTTCAACAATCTTAAAGATTTGATAATTTTGATTTTCGGTATATGATGAAAATATAAATTGCATACACGTATAATAGATTCACTGACGATAGTACTGATATTTTATTTAACTCAAAGTCAACGATAGTAACTTCAATTATTGTAAAATTTTTAATGATAAATTTTCAATGTTTTCGGCGCTACGGTTCGATCAATTACTGTTAAGTAATCAATTAAGTAATTGATCGAACCGTAGCGCCGAAAACATTGGAAATTTATTGTAATTTTTTGTTTCAACCTATACAGTTACTTAATCTATTAATATATTGTACTATTTGTTGGATCCAAATTGTTTATGTATTGTATGTGCTATATAAATCTTATTTGAAAAGAGTATTATTTAGAAATAGTATTCAACAAAACTTGTGTTTCAGAACCACACAACACTCTAAGCCTTGTATTCACAAGTGCGTAGTAAGAGTACCAAGATGGAAATGTGCAATATTAATCATAGAAATGATTAGATGTTGTCCCACGATAGTGTCACTTGAAGTAACGCGTGAACTAAGGATCTCAAAAACATTGATGGTGACGTAATTATAACGAATCATGATAAAAACATGCCCAATTATGAGGCACTCTCATTATTTGTACATTTAGGAATTGTTCGCTTTTTTATCCATACCAATTCTGATTATAAGACTGCGTATTTGTGAAAAGCCAAACTATAAAGACATTTTAAGAAAATATTGTTATATTATCTTCGACTTATTGAACCTATTAAAGCAGTAAATTTATTCTATTTGGCGTTTCTAGGCTGCAGATTTTAGCGCGGAGGTACCCCCATCTGAAATATGACAAAAGCCGGTCCCGAACCATCGTCTTACACCGGAATAAAACTGTATTAGCGAAGTATCCGAGTGTGTCAGAAATTACCTCGGCATTGGCCTAGAACTCGCAGGAGTCTTAGGGTTAATATTACTGGTACATTGTTTACAGGCTATTAAAATTATTAAAAGAAGGAATCGATTTTGATGTAATTCCTTTTTCTTGTAAGTAATTACCGACAATTTTTATTTTATTTTATTATGCCACATTTTATTTTGAATAAACATTGGCAGTGTAGTGATTATTGTTCTCATGGTTTGAACAAAGCTGTACATTCTTCGGAAGTATTAATGTGTTCAAAGAGCAAAGCATTCCGGAAACGAAGGTTTTATTACAGCAATGTTTTCCTTGGAAGTCTACGTAGGTGGTTTTCTATAGCATTATAGCGCACGTAAAATCTTTATGGAACAGTAACGATGTATAAATGTATGTGTATATAATTCTTTGAGCAATGTTATATCCTATCAAGAACACTCTTTTCTTGTAGTAATCAGTCACAATGCAAAGAGTAAATACAGCCTCTTATCGTAGATACACTAATCGTAGCAAACATAAGCGTGTCAGTATCATATCTAGCACGTACAAATTTGTCTTACAAACATCTGTTTGATGTGTTGTTACGTGGACGTTCGTAAGACGAGTACTTCTCGTAACTGTCGCGAGAAATTGCTGATTGAAAGTGAGAATATCTGTTTTTTCTGTTATCACTTAAATTTCAGACTACGACAAGACACTTCACACCGACACACTTAGAAATTATGCCAGACGTCTGGGTAAGTTTACCGAGGATTATCTGCGCACGTTTAATTATTGCATTAATTGCACTCACAAGCGAACATCGGGGAGTGATGCACTCCGATTTTTATGAAATTTTTGCATAAATATTTATTACTAGACCGTGGATCTTTGAATTTCATAATAAAGGCTACTACCACTGAAAATGAGATTCTATTTGTTCCCACTTTTTTGAAACTCGTCTACAAAAATTAAAAATCGCATAAACATCTATTTATCACACTTATCTAAGAAGATACAGTAAGGTATTGATCTAAGCCGGATCCTCGGGTCCGTGCTTCGACATAGATCATGCAGGGCTACTATTTTTTTTGCGACAAATTAGATCATGTTAAGTATCATTTTAATCAAAAAGATGCCACAAATAAGCGAGGGAAAGTCCAATAAAAAAGTAATGAATAATAAAGAAGTTTTGTAATTAGATTAGTAGTGGTTCACACCGATATGCCCAACCCCGTATCGGATTACGCTTTACACTGCTTGGTGTCTCACGGAGTATGTTCCCGAAGAATTGACGAAGTTCGTACAGCTCCGTGCTTACTTACTTAGATCGAGACACATCGAGAAATGGTTGAAATAAAAGTTATACCGTTTCTTGTAAATTTTTTTGAAAAAATCATTTTCGAATTCAATTTGCCGAGAAGAATGATTTTTTCAAAAAAATTTACACGCAGCTTTATAGATCTCAAGAAACGGTATAACTTTTATTTCAACCATTTTTTGATATTTTAACTACCTGATACAAAGTCGTACTTGGTTCACTGTAGATGAATTAAACTAACACTAGAACCACTGAGAACTAAACGCGACTGATACATATTGCTTTGTAATAATAACTAGATCGAATGTGCTCGAATAAAGAAGTTTATTCAACAATTAGAATTATTGTAATATAATTGAACCGCTTAATGCAAAAGTGGTGTAAGTCAATATTCCTCTGTTTAACACCATATTTCAAGGGTTTAATTTTCATTAAATAGTTATAATATAATTTTAGTACTAATTTTAATACTTCGATATTATTGTGTTTTATAAAGTTGTTAATTGATTCCTCATTATCCAATTATCTGTTTTGACTCACGCTATGTTTGCATTAAACAGTTTAATTGTAAAAGGATGAGAAACAAGTACTTTCGACCCACCAGGTAGTTCTAGCGTTAATGCAGGTTACAGAGTGAAAAATTGGAAACACTAAGAATAATGTTAGTGGCGTATAGATACACGTGGATACTCACCACCGCCACTTTTGTAGCATAGGTAAGGAAACCTCCAAACATTACCGAGGCCAACAGAGTAACCGATACAAGCAAGGACAAATTGCACTTTGTTGGCCCAGTGCGGTCGTCTCGGTTGTCTGTAGTCCCCTGGGTCCTCGGCATCTGCATCGTCGAGGCTGGTACACACGGACAGGTCATCCTCGAATGATCTGAAATCAGATCGATTTAGGTCACCTTTGATCGTTAATACGATCACGGTTTCACCGTGAACACGCGCGCGTCTGTACAACGTTATTGCAACGCTGTAATATAATTAACAATTAAATATTTATTTTGCGAAGAATCAGCTCAAATTTTTTAAAGAAATCTCTCGTAGAAGTCACACGAACTGTGTAATGTAACTGTGTAATTTTTGGTAAATGTTTTGTAAGCTAAAGACCGTATTTATTATTTTTTTGCTCCTTCCGGCTGATGGTTGAATGTTCCGAACTACTGTTCAATAGCAACTTAATTTCCATATACTGTTATTAACAATGTAGATGTAGTTCGTGCAACACTAAATTATTATTCAACATCCCTTACACAAGAACGATATAATATGAATTTGCATCTTGTAGTTTATTTTATGTTTGTTAGAGTAAATGCATTACCTCCACAAAAGCTTATGCTTACACTAGTCAACGTATGCACATATTAATTTGGTATGCAAATGTATCCACAACTAATGCATATGTTTCACACTGTGATAGTGAAAGTATGTGCCGACAAACGAACATCAATGTTATATTTATTTTATTTTTATTTATCACTATTAAATTTATAAGATTATTAGTCAATTCAAAATGATATAGTATTATTTGTTCTCATGAAAATAGTACTTCACTTTTATTGTTATTAATTTATATTATTATCTATTCATATTAATACACAATATCCATTATTATTAATATTTCTTTATATTTTTGAAAAACATCGATTTTGTTTGTTTTCTTGAATCATAATATGTCATTAATCCTTTTCAATGCTATCACTTAATTCAATCATATTTTGACACTTCGTTAATTTATTTACATTTTTGGTGCCTTAATATGTAATTAATAGAAGTGTGTAATATACTTCAAACAAAATTGTAATACTTGTTACACTAATTACAAACTATATAAATATTGCACAAAAATATTTAGCAACTCAAGAAGTCAGTCTTTAGTTTTTCTAAGGTCAAGATGCAATTTGATTTCCCTCTCACAAATAATGCGAAACTGCTGAATTAATATGCAACAAACCGTACAGATAACAGATAAAAATGAACATTATGATAGTTGCTATTGAATTTTGCTATCGAAAAATGTCTCAAATAATTTTTGACATTATACACGGTTCTCACCGCTACAGTTGCGCTCTTACTATTACCAAATTTTCATAACATAATATGCTAAATCTTTAGATGCTCGTCGAATCTATTTCAAGCTTTGGTAACAACCAGACTGCGGGTCCTAGTACAACTTCTTCCATCGACAAATTAAAAACGAGATTGTTTAAAATTCTCTCAGATCCTTTACTTTACAATATCCTCGACATTTTCATATTTGATGTAGTATAGAAAGTTCCGCAGTTCACCAAAGAGCTGGGTACAATCATCAATTTGCACGCGTGAACTTTCGATACAAGTTTGTCCAAACGTGCCTACTTGCTGTCGAACGTCCATCAAACAGGTAAGTGAAAAGCGTGACTGCGACTAGTTCCTCAAACTCGAACATCTCGAAAAATCCGCATTACTTGCGGGACGAGCCAATATTTAAAGGAGCGCGCGATTACCATACCACATATGATGAACAAGATTATGCAAGTCATTACATATTTATCAAGCACTCAAAACACGTATTGCCCGTCGATCCGTGGAGTGACAAGTCGTCTAACAAACGTGTCGAACGTAATATATCTATTTGTCAGTGGCGACGTTATACAGGCTGATTCAGCTAATAAGCGCGCTACCTAAATCACATGTAAACTATTTGGCAAATTAACAAATTGTTGCAACAGAAGTTGTATGGTTTCAAGGGTAGCTAGGGTACTAATTAGTTTTTTCTATTTTGCTTTTGTATCAAGATTTAAAGGTCACCCTGAGTTTATCTATCACGAAGGGTAAATTTTAATCTTCTGATCGAAGAGAGAATTGAACCCTAAAAACTATGAGGCTATATGCGGTGAGAAGTTCTCTATAAATAATTTTTAATGCGATTAATGCTTAAAATGATTAGTTTTTCACTCCATTTTCACCCATTGTTTTTCACTCAGAATTTAATTCCATCTTCAACCACAAGATTAAAATTTACTCTTTACGATAAAGAAACTCGTGGTAACTTTTACATCTCGATAAACAAGCAAAACAGAAAACACTACAATATAGCATTTAATAGAAGATATTATATTAATTAATTAAAATATATGAATTGTAATAAAATACTGTAAGAATATGTTACTCTTGAAACCATAGAATTTTTTCCTTTCAACCATTTTTCCATACAGTTTTCTTTCGACATGAAACAATGGTTCGGAGCGGCTTTCGACGTATTGCGGATGAGGATACCTATTCTGTTTGACCTTGATCTTGAGTGAGCCGAGAGTCTATGGATCCCATGAAATTGTCCGACAGAGCATAAAGTGGTGGGCCGACAGAATATAGGCTAGAGAGTCTTTTGTAGCGACGCAACCGTCGTCGTCTTACATCGCAAGAAAACTGTACACCATTTTTTGAAAAAATTAAAAAGAAGATGACATGACTGAATTTTCGGTTCGCAAAGTAACAATCTACTCTGCTATATCTACACTGATAACTGTAAAGTGTTGTAATGTATATAAGACCGTCTGTCAATCCTAATGTACAGCTTTATAATCTCCTATGGGCAGTTCCGTTTAAGTTTCCAATAAAAAAAAAGAAAAACTGTACACCAAATAGTTCACAAGCAGTTTAGGTGGTCCACTTAGCTGAACCATCCTGTAGAGGAATCTTCCAGCGAGAAGCGAGTAGCGTCGCTTTTCATCTTGGACGACACTCGCGAAATCAACGGCGAAGCCCTAGTTACCTTTGATCACGGTTTCTCACCGGAGCTAAGGATCCCCGGAATCAACCGGAAGCTTATCTCCGGGTGATTTATTGAAATTGTTAGGGGGACGTGAAAAATTTACCAAGGCCCGTCCGCGCGTCTGATAAAAACGCTAGCAGAGAGAAAAGGAGATCGAGCCGCAGGACGCCCTTATTATGATTAACGATCGAGGCACGTAGTGCAGAAACGGAGGACCTTGACACTCGGCATTATATAAGCGGCAGGAACGAAGAAGAATTTTTACGAGTATATCGCGAACCCGTCGCGTCGCGGGTTTGCGACACGGCAGATGTAAAAACGATGTCGCGCTATGACGGCGAGAGTTATGGCAATTGACAAAGCCGGATAATAAATACGGCGCACCTGTGCAAATTCCTGGATATTTCGCAATACGAAAACAATGCGTAATGGCCGCGCGTGTGGTCGAACAACAATAGTAAATTATTACACCGGTCATGCGTTATCGCCGACGAAATTTCGGAGGGAGATACAACGCCGTCGTTCCTACTTAAAAATCAGTTTTCTAAACACAGTAATGCCTCGGTACATGCAACAAGAGATGCACAGGGCGTCGCAAAATTATATGTCGCGGACATTGTAGCGCGATTCTGCGCCCCCGATTTAGTCGAATATGACATAAGGAGTCCCCGTAAAATTGACCTTGAATGTGAAAAACAAGGTGAAAAAAAAATTTTTTAAAAATCGTATAATCATTTTAATCGTTAAGCGATTAAAAAATATTTTGAATTTTATTTGGGGGGGGTCCGTATGTCATTTTCGACTAAATCAGGGGTGTAGAATCACGCTACGATGTCCGCTACATATAATTTTGTGACACCCTGTACATAAGTTTTTGAAAAAATCGCCACTACCACGAGGTGTACCCCTTCAGCTGATCAGAAGAAGTATAGTATCTGACAGGTATAATGATGAGAAGTTGATAAGATTGAGAAGTATAATATTATACCGAATAAAGTGTTTTTTATTAAAATGTTGTTGATTATTTTCTTATTGAAACTGCTGCTATTTGTGACATTTTTCTGATTAAAACAAATTGTTGTTTACTTCACGATTTAGTAGACCCTCGATTAACCTAACCGATGATATCTGCATTCATTATCCGAATACGCACGTGTTTCTCATGTAAACATTTCAGTCTAAACTGTAGAAATCAGTAGAGATTTAATCTGTAGCTAGGCAGCTGTTCTATTATCTAAACACCAATGTTCCACTGATTAGTGCGGATAATAGTGGTTCTACCTTATCGCGAATGAGACAGGTAAATATGATCAAAATTGTGTTGTATTTGGTGTTATGTCAATCAGAAAAGTGTCAAAAAAAAAACATTAGAAACAAAGAAGCTTCGTTATTGGATAAGTATTGTCTCACCGATACGCTGCGCTGGTCTCGATATTTTGTTTACTCGCTATTGTTTTCTACGTTCGACGCTAGAGACTGCGGATCTTTACGCAAAATAAAAATGTTCTGCATTTATTGTGGGAAGCGTAATGAAATAAATTTTTATTTCAATCCTTAAGCCATTTGCATCATAAGGAAATATAACGAATAATGATAGTGACCAACAAAGTTGAGCGTATGCATACGCCTCCGGTGATAGTGAGCAGGAAAATTGAGCGTATATATATGCTAATGATGCAAATGGGTTAATGGCCTTGTTACATTAAAAACAACATTACTGAAATTTTTTCTAATCTTTTACTGTTCCATATTTCATCCAACCAATTTCTTCATAAATGCATAAAGATTTGCAGTCCAGCGAAATAGTGTCAATACACGATATAAGTAACATTTCGGTCCCGCAATTTTCGTACGCAGAATCAGCTGTTTGTGCAGCCTGTTTGTATTTGCAGACGGTAGACGATAAATTAAATTTTATAATTGGAGCACAAGGCTAATCTATATTTATGTGGAATTTATGTCTGATATGATAAATGAACATTATGAGGAAAATAATAAGTAAACAAAGTAAAAAAGAGAAAAAATAGTAAGTAAACAAAGACTGTAGGATTTTATAAATGAGATAATTTCGTTTCTTGAGCGCGTGAATTATTATACTAATTATTGTGTTTTCTGAACATTTGGAACGTAAATAATCTTACTATGGAAGTATACTGATTTATTATACAATTTCGAAAGTAATTGAAGCTGTCGTCGATTCACCTGCACCGATTTATTATATAATTGCGAAAGTAACTGAAGCTGTCGTCAATTCATCTAGCAAGTACATACCTAGCAGATTAATATGGCAATAACAAGTTATTATATGCTATTCATACCTTTATTACCTTTCCACATCAAAGAAAAGCAATTTTCTGGAAATGTTAATATTTCATGTTTATTGGGAAAGAAAATACTCGTAGACATGGATTTGTCGACAATAAATTTCAAAGAATTTAGTAAATTGCCCAGAAAGTTTTATGAATTTTTGAGGAACGCATGCAAACTTTCTTCACAGTGTAAAAGTGTGTACCATAAGCTAAATTTACCAGCTGATTTTTTTTGCGGTAGCTTGTCACATTTCCAATATAAAATTCTGTAAAAATTGAGATTTCACTAACCTCACGATGAATGTTATACATTTTAGAGATATTTATTTGGATCGTCATCTAGTTGTCAAAATAATTAAAAATTTTGCTTATTAAATTAGAAACCTGCTAAACAAATACTTCATTATCTGGTAGAAAAAATTAATCATAAACGGTTCTTAGTTAGATAAAATTATTTCTTTCTACTGACAACTGGAGCATGGATTTTATGCATTATAACTGAGATCTTTATGCAAAATATAAATTTTCTGTATCTATTGCAAAAGCCACTTAGGAATTTCTTCCTTTCGTGATTGATTTTCGTTGGTCAAAAATAATATGTATTGATTCGCTTCAATTCTTTCAATGTTCCTACTGTTAAGAATGTAGCTACTTATTATTATTATTAAAAATTCATAAAAACCACAATTTAAATCGAAAATGAAAAAAGGCAAGACTTCTAGTACTTCTTTCGTAACCTGTTTAAATCAGAGATTGAAATAAACAGTTAGTTTTCGTTCTTAAAAAATTTCAATTTCAAACCAAATGTCTCTTTTAAGAAATTATCTTGTATAGAATTTTTATCAGGAGTATTCAAACTCTGCACGATAAAAGTTCTATAAGAACAAGACATTTTGGAACGCGTATTAAAAAGTAATAAATAAATAATTCAATTTATTCGTTGACTAATATTCAGTATTCGTGACAATGATTAAGAACATTATTAATATCTGTTCAGTTATAGTCACATTTTAATGTTTACGTTTAATAAATGTTACATCCAAGAACTTTTCTATATCCGTTCTCATTGTAACTTCTACCGTGATAACGTTTTTAAAAAAGTTCTATAGCCCGCGTTTGAAATAGAATCCATTTAAAAGTTCCACAACTCTTTCGGTCTCTGGTTTAAATCCATGAGAACTGCTAAATGGTGCATTCCGGTTTCGCTGACTAGCTTCCGGAAATTCTGGTTTTGCATAGAGATAGCCAGTGTAATGATAACACGGTGAGCAATTGTTCCGGAGATGGCCTTGCAAAGGTGAGGCGATCGAGGCAGGTAATTAAGCGAGTCGTTCTAAATAGAGTTGGCTAAAGCGCCACATAGAAACATCGAATGTGGAGCAATGATTACGGTCCTTTAAACGGTCCACTCCGATTTCAATGGAAGAAGCGGGACGGCTACCAACAATGTGCCGCGTGAACACCTACTTATAACAAAAGTATGGTCTTACATTGTACACCTATTATCCACTTACGTCTCTGGGACAATACGCTGAAATTGCAGACCCTGGATGACGAGACCACGCTTCACAAGCAGTTTGGACGTACACGGCATCTCTCGTCACCCAAATCGCGACTTAGGCCGGCGTAACAGCCGGATTTCGACAGTCCTCGAGTTTTAAACAATTGTCCCCGAGACGAGGTAGCTCCAGTCTATTGCGTTTTCAGCTAATGCTTAGCTCGCGTACGAAATGGTTAACCAAAGGTAACTCAATATGAAAAAAGAATAAAAACGAACCCGGACGCGAAAAAAACCCGCGATTTCATCATCGCGAACTATTCCGAGTCACGTTTCAAGAACGGACTGAACGAACACTGTCGGAGGTCTTATTTTTATGCGTTCATCCGACGGAAGGAGCTATTTCGCGCTCTTCTGTTGTTTGCTTTGCACGTTAGACAGCTTTGTGAAGCATATGGTGGACGCGAGAAGCCTTCGCGCATCGATCGAGTTCGATTACGTCTGGAGAAGCTGATGTTTCCACGAGCATTTGACAGATATGATAATTATGCAATTGGTCAGCAGTTTGAGCGCAACGATTCGTGCAACGATCCTTCATCATTTATCGTTAACAATCCGTTTATCCAACACTCGTTTCGCGACGAGAGAAATTCCGCGTCAACTTTCATTCTTAATGGGACGTTAGTGCAACATTATACAGAGTCTAATCTTATCCCTGAAGTGATGATAACAAGTGATCGCCAATAAAATGTTCAATTGAGATTTACGACATTTCGTGACTTCTTGATATAACCATGTTACGAAAGTTCATAGCCTGATCGCACTTTAACTCTTTTCAAGATGCCCATGGAATACTGGTGTCGCGTGACAGATGTCATGCTTGTCGACTGGGAATGATCGACGAGATAAACCCCGTGTTACATTGCTCGGGCGATACTATTCATTTGATCAATACGGTCAATCAAATGACAAGTGGAACTAGTCAGAATGTGTAACAGCGTTTGACCGAAAGCTTTTCATCCGGAGCTACAAACAAATCGAACCCGAACCGGGGGAACAATTCCTCGAGGCGAAGCTATTTTCAAAGATTGCAGCATTTGTTGCAGTTCGATCTATTCACGTGATAATTGCAAATCTTTGGCATATTTCCCGCGGCTGATTGTCGAGCACGGTTCAGAAGCAGAGGCTTGTAAACGGAACAAGTTAATGCGGTTGCATCTGTTGCTCCCACCTGCTGCGTTCGGTTACATGCGAGAGCGAACAATGACAATCAATCATCTTTAACTGGCATCGTCAATTACCCATTATCGCCGAACAACATCTCAATTATAGGCCACCGAACGGTCGAGATAACACCTATCTTATCATTCGCGATCAACTGGCGATCCTCCGACTCTGAATCCGTCTGGCCGGTTCCTCCTCTGCTGAACAACCGTAATTCCGAGTAGGTCTCTAGAAGCGTGCACGAGAGCTCCGGGAGCACGGAGCACGGTATAAGCTCCGAGGGCTAAGGACATTGAACGAAACCGAAACCGAATCGAACGGAGAGACACGGTTGTCCGGGCGAAGAGGAACCGCGGGACATGATTCATAGCCTGCTCCTTCCGACGCTCCTCGTCGAGACGCGCACGTTAGGTAATGTGGCTCACTTACGGCGGCGGATGTACCATGTTAAGCAGCTCCGACGGCGAAGTGGGAACTCTACGTATCGTGAGCTTCCGGCCGTCGGAAGAGCCCATGCCGATCGATGCTAGAGAACGTATAGACATGGAATCGGGAAATTGTCGTACGTGGGCCTGCCCGTTCCCGTCGGAGAACAGAATGGACCCCCAGCTGGCCGCCGGTGGATGATACTGATGCTGATCCCCGTGCTCGTCCATGGTCGGGTTCGATTTCACGGACCTCACGCTGGAGTAACGATGCCGTCCGCTGCCTTGCGAGTCGATCCCACGGCTGAACTTCAACACGCCTTGCGGATTGTCCCGGTACAGCCTGGTCTCCAATGGACCGACCTGCTCCCCAGATTTGTACTGTTGCTGCCGGGACTTCTCGTGGATGCTGCCGGCGCTGTCGTTCCGAGGGATGCTCTTCTTCACTCCGTTACAGTGGAGGTTCGCCGAGCTGGCCGGGGTGATGGTGATCTTCCGACCGGACTCGTTGCCGCTCAGCAGACGACCCCTTTCCTCGGATGGCGAGTCCGAGTCGGCGTCGTGATGGTGATGATGATGAGGAGGATGTTGCTGCTGATAGTGCTGCTGGTGTCCTGTCCTGGCCGTGTCAGGATCCATGTCGTCCGACACATCCTCCTCCTCCGGCATCGTGCTCATCTTGCGCACGCAGCCACTCTGCTTGCCGATCACGCTCTGGAGACGGCCGGCGTTGCCGTGCGGGCTCGTCTTGCTCGGGACCGTGTTGTTGCTGTCGTTGCCGTTGCCGTTGCCGTTAACGCCACTGTTGCTGCCCGTGGCATTCATGATGGCATGACGATCTAGCGACAGACAGAGTGAGAGAGAGAGAGAGATCGTACGTGAACGAAGGTGCGCACAGAGAAGGGACGGATGGACAGTGGTGGGGGGAAGAGGGAGAAAAAAGAAGAGGAATTTACGCAGAATACTTGAGCGAACTTCCGGTAATCTCGTCGGTGCAAAAGAGCGCGAAAACACTTGTGCCGCTCGTTACTTATCTAGATTCTCCGGTTACGTTTATTCATATATATATATGTATATATTTACCACGTTTGTTTACTCGGACATTTTTAACGGGGCCGTTACCCGCTACAAAAATAACGAGCGCCCGTTCTTATCTTTTATTTGTACGACAAGCACTTGAACGCAAGTACCGTGTGAACGATCGCTTATTATGATGACACATCGTTCCCGGTAAACCGAATTACCATAAAACGAATTTGCTCTTATCTGACGCGACAGTGCTATTATCTAGACACGCGTGCATGCGTGCACGCGAGTCCAAAGTGCGCGAGTGCGTGCCTGTAGCCTCTGTACCGCGTCGAGATAAAGTTGCACGGCCAGCGGCCCGACGCATTACGGATTCGTTGTGGAATATCGGTCGCGGTACCACGCCGCCGAGCATTGACCCATAAAAACCGATGCTCTCATCGTTTCGTGAAATTCACAGGTGCGCGGGCTGAATGAAAGTCGCCGGGCTCTCCGTGAGGCCGACGGAATGAATCATTCAGAAGGAAGCCGGACCGTATTTTTCTCGGGACCGAGCGTCGCGCGTATGATAATGGGTATACTATATGTATATGCACGTCGTGTGTCGCGCGACTGGCCACGGGGATTTCGTTAATTAGCGAGGGACCGGTAACGAGCGGGCAGACGCGCTCGTCCGACCGCGACCGGTCGAACGATCCAGAGAATCACGTGTGATCGAGTACCTGTCAGATCGGAGAGGGCCTCGACCGGATTGATCGCATTCCAGTGAAGTCACCGAGACCCATCGATGTATCGCAAGGTGATAACAGGTGCGCGCAACGGTCCACGTGGAACCCTGACTCGCTGTTCCAAGGAAGTCTTGCCGAATTGATCCAGGGAACGCTCGCGGAAAAATCGGCACACGATCGTTTTCGTTGCGGCTGCACGCGTTCGCGGTACGTCAACGTCGCGTCGCGCCGACGTTGTGTACGCCGATCTCTCACGTCACCAGCTGTAACACACACGCACCGCCGCTGACTATCGCGTTTTCAATTGACAGTGCCTTCTTGTGGACACCGCGGGTACTAGTGATACGAGGATTGTTGGGACTCGGACCTGCCGTGCCATCGTCGCCTCGGAGCGGTTCGTGCTTGCTCGTGAGGCCGAATATCCCTACCATACGCTCGCGCACGCAGCTTCCCTACGATTTTATATTATGTATAGGCTGATCGGTGCTCGATGCCACGACCCGTCGTCCGCGGTGATCTATGGATCCATCGGGTGCACCGACGCGGAAGAAAGTCTGTGAAAGCGGACGGGATAAACCGGTACCTTCTGGGGAATATGGTGGATCGTTTATTTGGAATGTGATGCAACTACATTTTTTTTTTCTGTGGGATTCAGAAAACGAAAAATTTACGTATAAATGGAGTGACAATTGAGCTATTTATAAACAAAATTTCGGTGTTTGGAGATTTTGTGATATTTTACTTTTAGAATATTGCTTCAGGGATACTGTGGGACATTTATTTTCTGGTTAAATTAATCTAGTTGGGGAACGACTGAATCATTGTACAATGAAATTTGGAACACTAGATTTATTACCAATTTAACAAAAGACATCAAAATTTGGAACTTTATACTAACATCTAGTGTGTAAAAGTTGCAGAAGGAAAAGATAAGATAATACATACGCCTGTATATCATGCCTATTTTAGAACAGCATTCACGAGCTTCGAAAAGGTCATTGATGTAGTTAATCCTCAAAGAAACTGTTCTGAATGAATTTTTATTTATTTAATAAGCCAATGGTGACATACATAACTTTTGATCAGATTGGGAAATTCATTTTTGTTGTGACATATTCGAATAAACCAGTGAAGTGGTAAGTAAAGAAAGTAAAAGATTAAAAATGCATCAATTATGTCAATTTCTTTGATTTTGTGGTGGTTTTCGCGATTGATATTTGTTTATTTAATTTGTTAATCAAATGACTGAATATTTAAAGAGGAGAACTGACTTATATCACTTTCTAAATAAATGGTCCATATGGTAATATCTTGAATTTTCGATATCGACACACAGGCTGCAGTCCCACTCGATGAAATTGTGATTTAAAAGGTAAATATATGGTGTCTTATAATTCTTTTTACCGAAATATATTTTGTATAGTTACTTTGTTGTAGCAAACTTTAGAAAAATAAATGGTAAATAAAATTTTGTAATGAGAACATGAAACATTAATTGTTACAATGGTATGTAAGCTACGTATTACATAATATGTGAGTAATTGTAATACTCGAGTATCTATCCACAGGAAATAATGCAGAAAAATTATGGAGAGATTCTTCAATTTGAAGAGTCACTTAGAAATAAAAATATTCTATGTCCAATATTCATAATAATTCACGTACTTGTCATTATCATTCGTCACTAACGAATGAGTACGTGAAATTCGCTTGTTAAATTCGATTTGATACTTGTTAATTATCCGTGGTCGATCCTAAGTGATCGTTCGGATTTTGATGAAATTTGCACGTATGTGCCGACTATAAATATTCTAAACTCGAAGGACCACCTTCCCGACTTGAAAGGAAAGAAATTTGCGAAAAATTACTATAAAAACTATATTTCACAAAAAATACAAACGAAGCTATGCTATTACTACAGTGACCTGAGTCACTTCTAAAAACGATCTGACTTCGGCAGACGCGAGAACGCCTCGATCAGAGTGAGGTACCCCTTCCCTAATCGCACAAAAACTTCCCTTTCCTCGGATAATTGCGAGCGGAAAAACCTATAAGTAAAGGTTGGAGGCGGGCCCAAAATCGCCAAGATGGTCGCAGAGTCTACCCGTCGAGATGGGGGTGCGGAAACGGACGCATAAGTTCAGGTCAAACGTGCCCCAACGCTGTCGGCCCCGGCCGTCAGACCCCCACATCTGGTAACCATAAAACCACCAGGGGCCTATCTACCTACCCGGAGTGAAACGAGGGACCTAAAGCTTGACCTCGTGTTTAAACCTTTATTTAAGGTGCGCAAGGAATTCTATTCAATACAGTTCCTGGGACTCGGGAAACAAGCTAAAAACTATTAAAAAAATACGTCGACAGACCCGAACCGTAGTCATATGAAAAAACAACTGTGTCGATCCCAGAGAACAAATAAAAATGTAAAAAGCAGAAAAATCTTCAACGCGAACCGCAACAATACTTTCGTTACAACGGTAAATATTAGAAACTTTGCACATTACGCTTGTATAGTTTTGTCAGTAGATGATATTTAAAAAAATGTGGAAATATTCTAAGAATAATTTGAGTTTTAATGTTCATATATTTGCTAATGTGAAAGTATCAGTTCCCTAATTATTAAAAGAAACTGAATTTTTCTTCGCACTTGGAACAATGGTCTTAAATTCGTCCATCTTAATTATATGTGATTGCATCAAGTTCGTACAATTTGCCTCGGTTCATTAAGTCAGTTAAAGACTCAGTTTAATTTCAAAACTATTGTCAAGTTTTACTCGTACATTCTGGCAACAGCTGCTGACACTGTAGAATCCCCTCCCTGAACGCAGACAACCCAATCTACTGGGCTGTTGTGAGTGTTGCGGTAGAGCTGGCCGATCTAAACAGGCACAATCTACTGACGGGGATTATTCGCGAACTGTCAGACAGCGATTTTGATGAAACTTTTCAGACCTGCAACTCTTGCAAGACAACCAAAAATAATAAATCAAGTTCGTACTGTGAAACAACTCTTAAGGCGTTAATTCGGGTATGATTGAGAATAAACAAAATGTTTACAATTATACTGTACACTTTTATAAGGTGCTATTTTTTACAAATGTAGAGTTATAAATAATAGTTTCTACCATGGAACACTATTAAATTTAATAAACAAAATAACTGAGTCTTTAATAACATATTTAAATGATTCTGTAGCTTATTACGGAAATGAAATATTCAATTGTTGCAGGAAATAGTGTACATTTAAAATTAAATAAAACCATGAAAGTTAAAGACTTCTTCAGTTTCCGTATTTTATTTTCATTATTATTAGTATTCTGTCAGTTAAAACGTTATTTATTGAAGGTAAAAATAAAATGGCTTCTGTTCCTTACAATTATTTACAAAAAAATTTTACTTTGCATGAAAATTCCAAGACTAGTTATAATATGTGTGACCATAGTCTTTATAGTAACAAACAGCACAGAATTGGAATTTATATAAGCATTCTATAAGCATATCTCTGAGATGTCCTCACTCTTGATATTTCACACACACTTTGCTCTCACGGGTTTCTTTTACACCTACAACATTTTATTGCATCATCAAGATCTATAAACATCAGCTAGGAATATCAGTTAAGAATACACTACAGCTTATACTACGTACCTTTTATCAGAATTCTAATCAAAATAAACCGTGTAGTCGTAAAATGGAAGAAGGACATTGTCGCAAATCAACTTTTACAGACATTTTACGATATCTCCTATTTTACACGATTGTATCTAATAGAACATAGTCTAATAGAAACGACTAATACAGTGAGACCAATGTGACAGTGAGATTGAGAAAAATGTCTGCTACTGGTTGAGGTTAACTGTATTTATTGACATAATAGCTGATAAAATATAGACAAGTCAAATCGTTTAGAGTTTTCACAATGTCTGAACACATTATTGATACTAAAATATTTATCATAACGTGAGTATTATACAACGTATCTAGATTCTGTCATTGGAAATGACTGACGAGGGATAAATGATACAAAAGAATGTAAGAACTTTTTATTGTTTCTTAATACCATGTTATGTATTATCTTTTTTATTAGATATAATGTTTGCAATGTGCGATAACAATCATGGTATAATAAATGGTCTAAAAATACTCTCGACTGATGTATAAAAATAGTGAATATTTTTAAAATAATTTTGAAAAATTTCTTAATGCGAGATTAAAATGTAAAAACTAAATATGTGTAAAAATTGTATAAATGAGCATGATTAATACAAGAATGGTGTATATATATCTACAATTATATTAGAATTATTTTATTTAACAGTAGGTTTATGGAACCCGCCATTTTGACGGGTTCTAATATATTTAATTTATTATTATTCAGATTGTAAGAAGCGTCCATGAGAAATTATTTATCTTTATTTCTTTATTTTAATATATACATAATATAATTAATATTATTAAAAAATGGCTAAAAATTTGCTTCCTCGTTATTTTTTAAAGTAATGTACAAAACACACTTTTAGTGCTCCGTAAACTTGGTGTTAATGACGATTAAACCCTTAAAACGTGGTGTTAAACAGAACAGACAAATATGGCCTTGTACCATTTTGCATTAAACTGCTCAAATCGTTCTTTTTGTTACGAAAGTGATAGATTATAATGATAACAGCTCGTCGCTAACCTGTTTTACTACTCCTGTACGAAATGTGTTTTCCAATCTTCAGTCAGCTAAAAATCCCTTAGGATGAAGAAACACTTGATAATTCTCGAGGAGCAAAGTTCGCACTGTACAGAGCCTGTTAAAAATTCTCATTTTTAATACGGCTTGGATATCTTATCAATCCTACACACTTGACGGAGCTTTCGATCTCAACGTGTATACTTTCAATAAATATAGCACAGTGAGTTACTTTTGTTCAACAATGCCATTTAAAAAAACTTTCTCCAAAATATAAATGTTAACTTCGAAAATCCTGATCTTTACTCTCTTCACCTCAACTGCGGCCAATAGGAATTTTTTAAAAAATTATTCACACATTACCTAGTAAACTAATTCTTCTAACACTCCAAAATAAATTGCACACTAAACTATACATATATGTATGTAATCCACAGCTGTAGTAGCGACCTAAATAAATAAATAAATAAAAATTCAATTTCAAGAAAAGTTATTCGTTTCGAAAGGGTGAAATACTTTTCACATCGACTCGCAGTGGTCGGAAATTGCTAAAATGTGGCCAAAATAGGAAGGAGTATTCCAAATTAGTTCAAAATTGATACTCAGAGGTTTTTCCGATCGCTGATTATGTATCTGGTGTCAAAATTACAAAAAATAAAATGGCGGATTGAATATGGCGGATGCGTAACATAAAAAATCATTGGACTTTCACGAAAATTGGTATTCCTACATTTCTCGTGCCCTCGAATATGAATCTAATGTAAAAATTACAAAAAACAAAATAATACTTAATCCATCATTTAGGTAATTTTAACCATATGGTAAATTTCTTTTACCAATAATTCGAAAATTTTTTTTATTTTTTAAAAACAATAAAAAAATATGGTTCGTGGTGTTCAAAACATGTATAAAAAAATTCCATAAGTGGAACTATACAATGTTTATTCAACAGATTTTGTTATATCTTCTAAATTTATCGAGAAAACATGTTTGTAACTAGTACCGTGACTACCTTTGCGTCACAAAAATGGATCGCATAACAAAAGGGGCAAATACGGGCAGCTACTTTTCAAAATAATTTAAGCTACATAGTGTCTACTACAAGCATACACAAAAATCTCAGTGGAATATCGTGGAATATACAACTTTTAGTATACATTTCTAAAATCAGCGCATCAAAATTTATCTTCGTCTTTATAGATAGTAAACACTGATCAATACAAACCCAATATTATTATTATGAATAGTACTTACTTCCAGGAACAGCATCCATTACACACACAAAAAAAAATTCACTTCTCTTAAAATTGTAACCGTCACACTTGTTTTTTGAGACCGTAGTTCACTGCACGAAAACTGCGTGACGAATGAACGCGATATTTGTACTCCTCCCATTTGGCAGGTACACATGATAAGACCTTTTTACTTTGGGTTTCCCATAGAGTCATTACCTGAGTATCCAGTAAGGCAAAGGCCATACGCCTAACCGAAAATTCATTTTTGGCATTTTGGCCACGGTTTTAGCGATTTCCGACCATTGTGCGACTGCGGGGTACTTAGTGCGTAATTAAATCCAAAAGGACCGATATCAAAGCACGTTAGGATTGCCTGTGCAAGTGCTATGTGCAATCGATTCTTACAATCTACTAGAGCCTGGTATTATATAAATAGAACAAGCTGGTTAAGTGTGTAACAGGAAAGATGAATGTTGGCATAATATAAAATCTCTTGACGTCTTCGTAAATCGCGATTCCCGCGAGCCAGGTACGGGACACCCTTTCCAACGAGAACCTTCTTCTCTGAAATATAAATATTAACTCGCATATATTAGGTAGCAGTTAATGCAATCGTGCGAGCGCAACTTGTCGCGCGTACTTGTGTACATAGCACGTCGGTAGGATCACTGGGCCAAGGACCCGCGACTCTGGAGTTCAATTCCCACCGAGAAATGGATAACGGTCGTTCAAGACGTCGGTGTCATTATCCCCGGATAAAGAACAAGTACGATCGAACGTAACCTTTCTTACAACAAGCGGGTGCTACCACGTTCAATAAATTCGTAGAATGATTTTTTTTTCGTAGATGTTTATAATCCTATGCATGAACATACTAAGCTCCACGAGCCCGAGACAAGCCGGTCGTTTATGGCAACGTCTTTAGCATGCTCCTTTCGGTTGGCACACGTCCTGAAAAATGTCTGGTGATTCTTTTTAAGGACAACGTATTGATGTGAAATTTCTTATAAAACTCGGGAGAAGGTGAAGTGAAGCGGTTGAAATCCTAAAACTAGTAGAGAGAGTGTTATGGAGCCAATAAATATTTACAAATTTTTTAATTTTTAGTAATATGTTCAGGCAAATGTGTAAATAAAGTATGGCAGTACACTTATTAAAGAAAGGAAAGAATTATGTGTATTTAATAGTATTAGCACAAAATACTTATGAAAATTGATCAGTCTAATGGATCTTCAATGGATCAGTCTAAATGAATCAGTAAAATGGATATTCTATACGAGCTATTTAATATAAAAGTGGTGTAAGTCAATATTTATCTGTTGGACTCAACACCACATCTTAAGGGTTTAATCATTACTAAATAAAGTAATTCTTATACAATTTTAGTGTATCTTGTACAAATATTTTACAAGCCTTTTACAATATTTACTCAATGATTAACCATTTTGACTTGCATTATTTTTATATTAAACACATATTGATTTGTAATATGTTTTTATAGTTTAGGACCATTTATAAAACAAATCAGCATGATTCGAACTTATTTTAAAGCAAGCTTGCTGTTTAGCTAGAAAGAATGAACAGGAGAAGGGATAAAAATAGTTGGAAAATATTTGTTTAAGAAAATATCCATTTTCTTTGATTATTTTTTAATATTCTAATATATTATACACGACTGTTTAGAATTAAAAAGTTTTTTTTCTTTTTAAGGAGAAACTTTCTTGTTCACAAGTTTGGGATTCCTGTTTAATATACAAAAGTTTTATTTATTCATAAAAGGGGGGAGTTTAGAACGATAATACATTCAGCAATTAAGAAAGTCAATCCGATAAAACGGTTCGCAAAGAATTCTTATTGTCAGTAGGCGTTACCATCACCTCTCATTTACAATCATACTAAATGCCACAAGGAGCACACCGATAAGACGCGATGACCTTAGTCAGAAACACGTGACTTCAATCTAATGGTAATTACCATTAGACCATGGTAAACAAAAATTATTTGATCCCTAGTCGATGTAAGTGTTCAGTATAATAATGAATTTTCGATATCTAACTGAAGTGGACATGAATATCTTCAAGGAAAAATCAAGTCGTTGAACCGTGTTGAAAGTGAAATTTACATAAGTCGACTCCCACTAATATTGGGATACTTTGTGGAAAATATAACTTCCTTAAAAAGTGGGCTAAATACTTGAGTTTTTCTCAAGAATTAGAAATTAGGAGAATTAGTTTACTATATGACGTGAAAGAAATTTTGAAAAGTTGCAATTGATCGGAACCACAGTGAAAATATTAAAGGATGCTTTTTATCTAATTTTTTTATCTAATGTAGTCTAAATTTGAAAAATAGAATTTTCAATTGTCAATTCAGGATAAAATGAAAAAATTGTAAGAAACAATCTTTAGTATATCAGTTTGCAGAACAATTGCAATTTTAAAAAATTTTCATTCGTTCCTAACTTCTCATGAAATCTGAATTCGTTTTGTCCAATTTTAAAAAAGTTATTCTCTTTTAACATTTTAACTCATTTAAGGCCCAATATTTTGTTTTATTGAATTTATATTATTAAATTAATTATTTTTCATGTTGCAGATATAATAAGGAATTTTATAGTTTCAATTAATATTCTTTTCATCACATTTCTTCTTGCACCTAAATCTTGCAATAATTTCGAATTTGCAATTGAACTACTCGTAGTGCTACGATAAATCATACAAATTCATTTTTATATATCTATATGTGTAATAAATTTTGTTATGCAGTACAGTATATTATAATGCAATCTTTATGTCTCGACAGAATAGTACGTAAATCACATTATTTATGTATTTCACATTATCATAAATAATTTTCTTCACGTTTATTTATTTCCTCCCACGAAACAGTATGGATCCAAAAATTCATTTGGTAACATTTATACTATCTCCTGTCCGCAATCAAAAGTAATAAATAATTGTTTATGTAACAAGCGTGTTATTTCACTGCTTCGGTCTTAATGGGTTAAATAGTTTTCGAATATTAATGAGAGTCACTGTACATTACTATTTGCCTTGGATTTTTTCTCACAAGAATTGAAAGAAGATGAGGACGATAAGTGCGGCATTGGCGAAGGTCACAATTAGCCATGGAGAAAGTTTATCTGCTGCCTCGGTCATAGTAATCTTCTCGGCTCGATACATTCTAATTTTAATAAGGTGGTTACCCTGCAATAGCAATAGTTCAGCCGTACTTGTGTGGAGCTTAGAGGTGCGTTTGCATTTGACTTTCAAACCCACGTGAATATTTGTGTAGTTTGGCCGCATTCATTTTCACGGTTTCAATGGAACGTTTACTGCATCTACTTATGGGTGTTGCTGGCAACAATCATGTCGAATTAATTTTGTTGAAAAGTTCAACGCTGAACCTCGCTGTCAGTCGTTCAAAAAGAATCGTTGATGATAGCTATTTTAGATGATGGTTTACCTACCAGCAATTTGAAACGTGAAACACAATATAGTAGTATAGTAGTACCTACTCAATGATTGTTGGTTGAATTTAAGAGGAGAGTCAGCATACAAGCTGCTTCGTTTTATAAAAATTACAAGACTGAACTTCTTTAGATTTTTCACAATTTTTATAACAATACGGAATTTATTGAATAATTTCTAATGGGAGCATCTTTACAATTTCTTATTTATTTGAAATTCGAATTATATTATCTAAAAAGATTCGCTTTAAGTGAAAATTATTTTAAAGCAAAACGTGTGGCATCTTAAGAGAAAATGTTTTAGAAATTATGCTGATGGTTCTATTAAGAAGTGTTATTTTAAATAATAAAAAAACGCTGTTTTTTGCAATTAAATTTTTTTACAATTTCAGTAACCACGAGTCGAAGAGTGACAATTCTAATTTTCACAAATAACAAATAGCACGAAATTTAAAATGACACCTCTTAATGGAGGACCGTTCATTTTAATAATTTACACGGACTAGAATTAATTGCTATACAATTGGTCTACTTTGTTAAAGATTTCATTGAGTTGTAAATAAAATGAAGTGGAACACCACGCTATTTGATCCTCATTTTATTAATTACTTTTACGTATAATAAATAAGTTTCTCCTACAGAAGAGAGAAACCGTGCGAACACGTTGTATGCTTACATTGTCACTATTAGGCTAATATCATGATACAATACATTTGTTTAACATTTCATTACGATGTTTAAGAGCTGGTTTGCATATTCATTATTTGTAGATAATTATATGCATAAGATTGCACAGCACATCATTTACGAACGAAATTTCTTTGACCTACTTTCTCGTCTTAACAATTTATCTATCACACCGAGTATGTATTACGCGATACATTTTGGGCGAGTCCTACTTATAGTTTTTAATTTTATTCGAACATGTATAAGTTATACAAGAGAAGATGCTATCATAGTCTTCATTGATTTCGTGAGTGGATTACCATGGTCAATTTTCATTTTATCTAATTTAATATTCACTCATTATGGCCCTTCCGCGGTTCATTTCGGAGGCAAAATTATACGAGTGTTGTAACATCGAAATCGAAACGAAGCTCTCATCTGAAAAAACTAAGAATTACTTGGTCAATAAAGTCATATAAGTACTATCAATTTAACAAGAAATGAAAATGTAAAACTTGTCAGATTTGACTATTTCGTTGATCAGCATTGCAGCGTATTTATTTAAGAGTGATATAGTTACGAAATCAACTTTTGGCCCTTTCAAGTCTTCAGCCAAGTCAACCGAAATTATTTCATGTATAAAGGAAAAGATTTTGTACAATGTTCAGAATTAATTAAATTGACGTTGGAAGAGACAAAATTAACAAGGTAAATGATTCTACGGAAGCTAGATATCAGAACTCAATAGATTACATTTGCAATGCATTACACAGTAGACGTGTAATTAATTTAATCTCTGATTTATCTCTGATTATACATTGTGCAATAACATTTCCATTTTGATAATTGCGAATTTTATGCGTTTATAATAAACGTAACTATCTGTAATTTGTAACAATGGGAAGATTCAAAGTAACATTATTGAAGAAAGAAAGAGATTCACGAGTAGTTATTGTTGCTTGTAATAGGTGCAACAAATTTTTTTTACATGAAGATACACCGACGCCAATAGGAATAATTATGTTTTCACAAAAAGATGGCGTTCGATCTAAAAGATTCCTCAAATTGTTCCAACTTCAAGGCGTTTCAAAAAACATCAAAATTAGCTGCACATTTCGTGCAAGATAAAAATGAGTAGGTTAATATAAAAAAATTGAAGAATATCGATATCTTATTTTCAATTTATTAAAATGATTACAGGAAGAAATGAACTGCTATTTGAATCTTCTTTATTACAGTCGATGTAATTTTATTACTTTAAACGAAATTAACACTTTTAAATCTACATTATAGGTTTCATTTATTTGCAGTTGTAGACAAATGTCTTTCACTGATCTACCACAATTTATTGCAGTGAAATATGTCAGTTGTAGAGTAGATGGTGCGTGCATGACATAGTGAAGAAGTATGTGAAATCATGGTTTTGACCCGTACACAGTATTGACAGTTTTGACGATGATTGTGCATCGAGTATTATGACAACTAGCACACATTCCCCTAACAATCATTCTTGCCGTATAAAATTAAATAACGTGATATTTGAAAAAAATATTTCAAATAGTTTAAGAGGTCTGAATGAAACTAACATGGTGGCCTGATCAATTAATTTATTGCAACGCTCCATACTCGCGAGGAAACTAAAAAAAAAAAACACTTAGCGACCATTGTCCATCAGAATTCGTAAAATCGATCACCGATGTGCGTCCGCAATAACCATCAACCGAGACGAGACGCTCGTCTCGTCGATCCTTGCGTTATCCAGGTTCGCCGAAAAGGAGACGACACCACTACCCACATGGTAATTTCGCAAGTTGAAATAAGGTGGGGGCGGGGGCTGGGGGGGACGAGAGAGGGGGGTTACGTAAGTTCGCGACGCTTGTCTGCCTTGTAAAAAGCATCGGCGCGTCGTCGGGATCGTCGGCCGGTGAAATTGCATTATAAAGACCGCGCGGCTCAACGTTACCGATCATTTTCGTTGCTTTTGTCTCCCCGATTATTTTTCTTCCGTGAGGGTGTGGATCGTCTCGCGGTTAGAACTGCTCTAGAGGGAGACGTAGCAGACCCGAAATAAACTTTCTCGGGTTATGTAAAGAGGCTCGGGACTCGCTTGTGCAGACTCGCCGGTATAAAGGTCGGCTCTGCCCCCAACAGTCCAAGAGTTGCTCACGAACTTCACGCCGGCAACCATCGCATCGGTGGAACACCGACGCTCTATATGTGACGTTGCCTTTTTCTCCTGACGGGACGCGCAAACTTTATATTATCGTTCCCATCGTGCTCCATTCGCGCACCGGAATTTCGCACTTTCTCGAGAGAGCGTGGTCGCATCATTGCACAGAGCCCGTTGTCACCGTCTGCCCCATTGTTCCGACAACATGCGTACTCTGGTAAGTGTCTTCTTCTTCTTCTTTTGCCGATTCTTCGGCGTTGCGCCCTCGACATCCTTCTTCGCGTTAACAGGGTACCCTTTTGGGTACCCAAGCTAGCCATAACTGGGTACCTAATCTGTTCATAACAAGGTACCCAAACTGTTCATAACTGTGTGCCCCATTTGGGTACCCAAACTGTTCATAACTGCGTACCCATTTGGGTATCCAATCTGTTCATAACTGTGTGCCCCATTTGGGTACCCAATCTGTTCATAACTGCGTACCCATTTGGGTACCCAATCTGTTCATAACTGTGTGCCCCATTTGGGTACGCAGACAGTTCATAACTGCGCACCCATTTGGGTACCCAATCTGTTCATAGCCATTTGGGACTTCGAGCTAGAAATTATTTTGACTGAACGGGTTTCTGGACGATCCTTGTTATTTAACTCAGTGCACAGTGGATTCAAAAAGTATTTAAACACTACATTTCCGATTCCCGAGAAATTGTCGATATTTAATCCTTACGTCAATGACCGGATACCTAGATACACATTTAGAATTTCTTTTTAAAATTCTTTTAATATTTCTGTTGACAAATAGCAAAATTATTGTAGACTTTTATGTTCTTGAATGGTCATAGATTAATTTACAGTCGAAGTATAAAAATATGAATTGAAACTACAAAGTATGACATCGTTGAACATCGTAGAAAACATTGTTTATTCACTGTGAAACTGTGACGTAAACAAATAGTGCAACCACAAGCCTGAACTAATTCTAAACTTTAAACCTATACAACAGGTGGGGAATTGAATTTTTCGGGCCACACATTTGAAAATTGAAACCTTCTCTTTACTCATTGAAAATTCATATACGATTTGTTTCCACTATTTTATGGAACAAAAAGTGAAGAACAAGTTTGGTCACGCGAAGCCCTCGTGTAACTTATGCTACTGTAAAGTTGGCGTCACACCTCTCAATCGAAGTTCGATAAAAAGACTAAAAAAATTGTACATCACTTTTTAAGGAGTTGTTGACAACAGGAAACTTCAATCTTTAATGTTGAATTGATTTTCGAAAGTTTGTCATATGACGAAAAGAAATCTTAGAATAAATTGAACGATGGATTATGAAACTGGAGGTTTTTGGCTTTAAAATTAGTAAAAATTTCTTGTCGTACGATCATTTTGCACGAAATTATCACAGTTTCAGTGTAGGCCAAATACTTCTTGTATCCACTGTTGTATTTGTAGTTCAAAAAATTGTTTGTAATGAAAGTTCTTCAAAGTTTGGAAAACATGTTTCATAATCTGGTTCATAATCAATGGACACGAACGCGTTTCATGATTAAACAAGTGAAAAATGTAAAAAAAATCGATTTTCTCGAAGATATAGATCAGAACCACCCCTTAACTAGCCTGCCTCCGGGGGTTGGCCTGCCAAGGGGGCGTGGAGAACGAATTTTTCATAAGCTTCGCGATTTACTCGACTCCCGGCGCTGTTTCTCTAGCCAGAGAAATATTTTGCGGTAAACAAGCGTTCCAGACTCCAGTCTAAAATTTCTGTTGGGCGGTAATTTAATGATAAGGGAACATCATTGAATTTTAATGCTCGCGAAGAACGGGGTCGTGGTCGCGTGAAATTCCTTTCCGTTTCTTTCTTATTGTCCGTTTACGTTCTCCGATTGACGCTTTGTTTTAATGTAGCAGTGAAAAGTAGGGTTGCTCCGTTAATTAGCTGTGGTTCGCCGGTGACCTGTGTGGTAGAGAACGAACTAATCAGTTTTAATGGGACACGCTGTTCGTTTCTGGGTAATGAATTTTCTGACAGAGGGAGGTTCGCTCAGGTCAGTGTCATTAACTCCGGAATTTGATACGGTGAACTGATTATTTTGCCCGATGATCATTCAACGGGAATACTTAATTGAATCGCGGAGCTGCGAAATTGGAAAAACTTGTCAGATTTAAAACGATAATGGTTATTAAGAAGTTACCAACGTAATGGGAAACAGAGTTTTGCGAAATCTATCAAAGTTTCGAAGTTCTCGTTAAGCAATACCAACCTTTAGATTGGTTAAAGTGATTGTTTAAATAGCCAAAATGTATTGCTTTTGTTCTTAAATTTCTCGAGGCTGTAGATTTTTATTATAAAATACAATTGTTATCCATATTTATATATATGTAATTAGATTGTATAATGTGGTGGCTAATTATAAATAATCATATCAAAAAATATTTAGAAAATGCTATAATAAAAAAATTTATCACATATTTAACACTCACATCACTAATACAGCTTCTCATTATATGTATTTAAATATCATATAAACATAAAAGTAAAGTTTTCTATTTTATAATTTTTTTTATTAGACTTACGTCAGTGGTGGATAAAAATGACACGTATTTAAAGAAATATGTACAAATATAATACCATGAAAACGTGCATAAAATTGGATCCATCATTAAAGCTGTTTCTTCACTCATTAAATGATCATACTTTATCTACTTCGTTTGATAATGAACTATTCCGTTCGTGTACAAGTAGGTTTATTGCTTATGCTTCATCGGTCACACTTCATAATGGTGTGTTGATGTTCTCAACAATATAATAAAAAACTCTTGGAAGGACGATTAAGAATATAAACTCTGAGGATACAGCAGTAAACTGAATGTATGCATGCAGTGTAAAAACGCAAACGTTTGTTCTTAACATGCTGCATGAATGATGTCACTGTCGCATCAAAAACGCATCAACTGCCTCATCATGGTTATGAGTAGACAGTGGATTTTCTGCAACTATGTCAAAAATGAGTAGGTCAAACTTAAATCGGTAAAAATATTAGAAAAATATGAAAATATGGTGAAGTTATATGCAAGCGGTTAAAATTATTCATCTGAGGAATTTCATATATTTCCAGGTCCAGGTTTATCTTTAGGACAAATATATTTTAGCTCTTTTTTATTAACCATTCTATCGGAAGCATAAAAATTAAGCTATTCCATTAAAAAAAGAAAAAAAAAACGAAAGTGACCTTCGTATTGTCATTCGCTATTTTACACTTCTGCGACGCTATTCCCCACGCTTCCGCCGCGTTCTGGTCACGTGACGCGTTCCGCTTCTGTCGTGCATGTGTCGAATACTGGCAGAGAGAGGGTAACTTTTTCCCCTCAATTCGTGCTCCCTCCCATCACTGCCTTTACGTGTCCCCTTGTAGAAAAATCCTGCTATTATCATATTGTTAATTGCTTTAAATCCTGTAACAGTCGCCATTATTTTCCCAACGTATTACAAGCTTACCAAAGAAAGTCTTGAGGTCTCTGTAAAACTTTTGCAATTATCTAATGCAACCTAACAAGTAGAGTTTCTATTTAACTCGTAGATTTGAAAGAGTATTAATTCTTAATAGATTATACCGGGGTCTCCCATGACCCCATCAAAATTTCTGTACACTGACTTTCGCTAGTGTGTTATTCGATAATTATAAATAGACTGCGGATCTTTATGCATTTACAGCAAAATTCATTAGATGAAGTTCAAAATTGTGGGAAAATTTTGATAATCGTAGTTACCATTATATGATTTCTCATCTATTTAAATTATTAAAGGAAGAAATAACATCCTATTCAGTTTCTATTTCTCAGACAATTTTTATTTTGCATAAAGTTCTGCAGTCTAATTATAAATATCAAGTTTCTTTAACTTTCTCAGAACATCTCGATTAATTATTAATGATTGTATACTTAATAAAAGTAGCTGAGAAAGTTTATACAGAATTTTAGAAAGGTATGATACTTTGTGACCTGAGTAAACACTGTACCATCTAAGGGTTAACAGATACGTAATCGAAATGTCTTCACAGTTTCACGTGCATCAATGTTACACTCGATTCACGTTCCTTTTACCGGCAACAGTTGCGATGAGAATTGTGAACTACCTACTCACACATCTGTCTTGCCCTGACCTTTCGCGGGGAAAGGTATCTCAACGGATTTACAGGTCGAACATGACGAAGATTAAAGCTCCGGTGTACCGACTTTTATTTCTACACGGTCTAGCTACGCCTTAATCGAAGGATTGATACATTACATACACCGACAGAGCCAACCTTTCTCTGATCTAAGTGCCTCGGACAAAGGCCACTGGTTTCATCAGTGTTAACGAATGATAAAATATACGAAACTGCTGGGAAATAAATGACCGTTCACGTGTTAGGGTAACCGATCTCCATTAGATGGAATTTTTGTAAACAGTAACATGTTTTGCTAATGATTTGGGTTGTCAGGATTATAACATAATGTCCTAAGCGACACCTTTTCATGAATGAATAGATTATAACTAGATCGTGGATGTCTAAATTGCTGTTTATGTAAATCAGTTGTCACGATTCGTTCATCTCTGCAATCGTTCAGATTTCGTTCAGATTTTTTTAAATGAAATTCACAGTACAATTTGAGATAATAATCCACCATTTATACCATCTCAAAATTTCAAAACTTACATTGCACTAGATTTCATTGATTTTTCTACGTTCGTATATTTTTTAAATGAAATTCACAGTATAATTTGAGATAATAATCCACCATTTATACCATCTCAAAATTTCAAAACTTACATTGCATTAGATTTCATTGATTTTTCTACGTTCGTATATTTTTTAAATGAAATTCACAGTATAATTTGAGATAATAATTAACCATTTATACCATTTTAAATTTATTTCAAACGTTGCAAATTAAAATATTAGATAGATCTTTTTCTGATTATAATACAGCGATGCCTATTAAAAAATGCTATTTTAAATGATAAAAAGAAGGTTTTTGTTTCTACAATCAGCAATTTTTTACAATTTACAATTTTACTAACAACGTATCGGGGAATGAAAAATTTTAATCTTTACAAATAAAAAGTACCGTGAAATTTGAAATGACACCGCTTAGTGGAAGAGCCTTTATTACTAAATGCTAATTTTTTAAATTTACCAAATATGTAAAATTAAGTTATGACTAAAAAAAGTTAGATGACGTTTGTTTCTTGAAATCTATGATCCTTTGCCTGTTAGGATTAAACTCCGTCGAATGGAGTTTTGATAAATACCACAGCTACACATTTTTAAGAAGATTGGATTTTAATTGTAGAATTGAAATATTCCCTAAGCGATCACAATTCGATATTACGCAGATAAACTTCATGTATTCGCGGATTATGACTAGATTCTGGATGTCTAAACGATTTCCCGCTTACATAAATTGGTTGTCATAGATACTTTATTGATTTCTGTAGTCGTTTAAATATCGTCGTATTTCATACGTTTGTTAGGAGAATGCAAATAAAACGATGACCCACCATTTACAATTCCTAATTTTTTTAAAAAATTACCTTGATTATAATATTACTAACTGTTGATTTTTTTTTACTCAAAGCTGTTAGATAACGTATATTTACTGAACTCTACACAATTGTTTATTACCAGATAGCGGATTATATGCATTTATGACAAAAACACGTAAATGCAATTTAAAACGGTAAATGCATTAGAAGAACTTAAAGATATTATTTATTTGTTTATTACTTTAAATGATATAAAGTTTATATAACATATACATGATAAATTATACAATATATGATTATGTCAATATGTGATTTAGTGTCTAAATTACAATTAGTTTACATTAATGATTTAATAATCTTCAATTCTTTAAATTTTGTATTCGTTTGTGATATTTGTTAGATTACTATTGACGTATTAAACATATTAAGGAAGAAAATAAATATCTATTTCACTCCAGTTTGTTGCAATACAGTTGGAAAATTTTTATTTTGCATAAAGATGCACTGTCTATTTATCATTGTTCTGGTAATATCCTTATTAAGCAATGACATCCAGGAAACCAAGTAATAGTAACTGTGGAGTTTGGGGAATTTGTACATGAATCTTACTAAATACATAGTACATGTTACATTAGAGACCTCATAGTTTCTCCCGTATTAGCTTTGTCGTTTGTAAGTCAATAGTCTTCTGCAAGACTAGATACGTTATAAACTACAGGAAACAGTTATCGTAATAAACACTCGAACGGTCGTTAACAAGATATTTACATTTCAAAGACATCTATAACTTTAAGACATGTTGTACATAGTTTCACGATTATACTCATACCATGGAACGCCTAACGCATAGCTCAAGATCCATTCGTATTTCTAGATTTATTGACTTACAAATTAAGCAGTTACACATGTCCCAGAGTATCGGTTCCTGAATACACATTCATCAAGACATTTGGGTTTCTCCGAGAAGTTCGGTTTTCCAAAGTAATGTTAGATAGTTTTCGCTTTTATTATGAGAAAACTTGCTGTGATATGCACTGTAGCGCATATGAAGTAGAACAGGTAACTTTCAATATTAACAAATACAGATACAGTCTCATAATTGATGGCACACACTTTAACTCAGAACTACAAAAACATCAACTAAATCAGAAAATGTTGCAATGAAATTAAATTTTAGAGGGGTTCAATTATAAATTTGTACAATTTCATAGAAAATTTTAATATTAGGGGTTTATAATATGTCAGTTGAATTTTGTGTTAACAATAAATTTGAATTTTAATAAAATAGTTTATTTGTATAATGATTAAATTTAATGTTTAGGATAAATTAAAAAATTGAAGAAATAATATTAAATATTGATATTTTAATTGATTTAGTAAAAATAATTAAATGGTGTTACAGAATATTGTAATAAAATTAGGGGGGGGGGTTTAATTATGAACTGAAATAATATCATAGAAAATTATAATATTGGGAGGGAGGTTTATAATAATAAAGTTGAATGTTATTATCAGTTTTTTCCAAGCTAGATGTATCAGTTTACTATGTAATGAAAATTTTGGAAAAATTGCGTTTAGTCGGAATTACGAAAAAAATAATAATAAAAAAAATCATGTTTCCCCTTAATTAACAATATTTTTACGTATCTTATATTTTTCACTGCTTTATATTTCATCCAGTCAATTTTTCCATAAATCCACAAAAATCCGCTAATTGTCAATAATGGATGGTGTAATTATTACAATGTTTGTCGCTAGTAGAAGTGCGGAAGAAGTGTATGAATCAGTAGATACACGAAGTTATTCAATATCCATATCCACGGGATTGGTAATTTGGGAATGAATTAAGCGTTGATTTTACGGTTTAGTACGGTCGTAAACTTCACGTTGGAACGCGAATATATCTTCCGGCAATCGGTAACACGTGAGAAGAGGACATCCATGAAATCACGGATGTCCACCAGAGATTATTATTCCGCTGAATCAGTTGGACCGTTCCATCAACTTTCTTCGAGCGACCATTATGTATGATGTAACAGAGTTGCCTGCATCAATCACCGATTCCTTCTTGCTGATGGTGATGCGTGTGGGTTTACCACTGGTTGGCTACCGAGTTGAGTGATTCGTTCCTTTCGAAACAGCATCGACACTTAAAATTCTAACGATTCGTCGTTAGTCGAGTCTTGCAATAATTAAAACTGTAGAAATCTTTAAGTAGCTCTGGAATATAATATTATTCGTTATTAATATTTCCATTAGTTTTTTTTCATAAGTCCATGTCCGATTTCAATATAAAACAGAAGCGGTAACATTTCAAAATAACAATTTTATTAATCAATTACATAGTCTCCACCATTTTCTACAATTCACCCGTTCGCGAACCAAACCTTTGACGTTTTTGAAGCTTAAAAAGAAAAGAAGGTTTCCTCTAACTGTCAAGTTTGGATTCTTTTTCTCTTTTCGATATCAGATTGTTTATATGTAATTATTATATTATTACTCCGTTACAGCATACACTCAGAAGAACACATTATTATTTTTTCAATTGACGTACACACATTTAAAAACAAAATTAAATTGTTCGTCGTCTTTCTTTTTTAATATATTTTGTCAAGAATGTTTGTCTACCATGTTCAAATTAAAAATTTAATTGAGCCATATATTTTTCCTGGAAGCAATCAAATTAATTAAACGATGTCCCAATTTCATCCATTCAGTACAATTAGCATCCTAATAATTGGTTCAAAAAATTCATATTATTGTAAAACTAAACGTCTGAACCCAACAAATTTGTAATATTGAGAGTGAGAGAGAAGAATGATTTTGGATGTTTTGTATATACAATTACATACTATTTATTTCTTAATTAACATTAAAAGATTTTAAACAAAGTCTCACAAATACGAATGTTACGCCTTGCTTTTAAGATGAAATAAAATTTGATTTGCTTGTAATCAATATTTCAGTATTAAAATCAATGTAGCAATACAAAAAATTGTAAGAGATGACCGGGACGAATGCAGTGAGTAATTGCAAGAAATTTATTGCCTAATCAACACGTCTTCTCGTAATGCCGGGTCAAACAAGACTGGCCGTCTCTGCTCGATACCGATCATCGCTTCTTTCAATCGTTCGTCGACCGTTTTCTTCTCCGTTTCACTTTCATTTTTTTTCCGATCGGTTTTCCTTTTTCCCGACGGATCGATGCGGGACAATGTACAGTTCGCTCATATTTCGCTCTCGCTCATAGTTCGCTCATATTTCGCTCGTGGACAATCGGCTTAGAATCTACACACTCTATAGCTCTACAAAATATATGTATTCTTTTCGCTCATATTTCGCTCTCGCTCATAGTTCGCTCATATTTCGCTCGTGGACAATCTGCTTAGAATCTACACAGTCTATAGCTCTACAAAATATATGTATTCTTTTCTTTTATATGTAACTGTAAAGAAAATGGCACGGCAAGGGGTTAATCTCGACACGTCGTCATTATACAATGTTGAGTTCCCACATTTATGATCATGCTTTTTCAGATTTTGCTCGCGCTGGTCGCAGCGGCCCAGTGCCAGGACCTCTACTTCAAGCAGCCCGAGAAGATCGTCGCCGATGACAGGGACCTGGGCGACAATCGTGGCCACTATTCGTTCACATACGAGACGGAAGGCGGCATTGTGCAGAGGGAAACGGGCAGTCGGAAATACGCCGGCACGCCGGAAGAGACCCAGTTGATCCAGGGTTCCGTGCAGTACAACGCTCCAGACGGCACACCGATCGCGATCAGCTGGACCGCCGATGAATTCGGCACTCAGGTAGCCGGCACTCACGTGCCGACACCGCCACCGATACCACCTGCAATCCAAAGGGCCCTCGAATGGATCGCGAAACAACCATCCACCCCCGAGCCCACGGAAGCTGGCAAAGACTCGCCCAGCCAGCAAAACGCTGTCCCGACGAATAACAACAGGCAGTTCAAATCGTTGCGGCCGAATCAACGAAACTGAACATCCGATTTTAGACATTAACCCCCCTTGCCTTACGATTCACCATTCAATTCTGTGACTGCGCGCGTTCAACATTGATAGATCACTTGCGCGCTTGAACAAGCGATCATCTGACCGTAAAGTGAATGACCTCATTAGCGACCGCGTCCTTATCATCGATCAGACGCACTGTTCGCGTGATTAACCGTGTGAGGATTTTTTAAAAAACTAGAAATATTTTCCTCGGTGAACTAAATTTTACGTCGACGTATAAAATAATGGGAAAAGCGAACAACATTATTATAAGCTTGCTATTATATGCTTGCAACTTCAGGAATTAGATGTGCAATCCTGATGTAATCCTTTGAAGGTTGGAACGTACGTGGAGGGTTCAGAAACCAAGCCTGAGCATTCAAATTGAGATTATTAAATTGTTTGAGGCTTAGTTATGAACAATAGACCAGGGTATGCGAAGGTTTAGAAATAAAATTAAATGCAAGAAAAATAATCAAAACCGCTATGGTTCAAATAAATTGATAGCAGAAAATTTTATCTATACTGATTCGCTTATCGGGTCTTCATTTAGTACAAATAAACATTTAAAGTTGCAGTATTTTAGCTCGTAATTCACTCATTGCTGATGCTGATTTTATCGTTACATTTAGAAACACGTTTGATCAATGGAAAATTTTTGTACATTTGCGATCCATAGAGATCTTCAAAAAGCATACGACAGAAATTTTCGTAGCATTTCATTTTATTGGTAGTATATTTAGTTTATTTTTTAATGCCGTTAGACATAAAAAAACAATATTGTGTTTAGTCTAATGTTTTTCATTCTTGTCTTCAAGTATCTGTATAAATTAATAAATGCGATGAAGACTATTTGTCTTATAACAAAAGTTTCTGCAATCATATAATGATACGTTCGTTAACAATGCAAAATAAAATTCTTAATTGTGTAAAAAAGAGCGTGTTTCGTGTAACAAGAATTTTGTACTCGACAAAAGTAGATCGATACAGTAGAGCTGAACAAAACTTTTATTGTAAATCTAAATTAAGAAACTACGAACACTGATGTTGTCAGTAATTAATTTCTGGTGAAAATATTCGTATATTTCAATTCACTTTATGTGACAACCATATTTTTTATAGTCGGTGAAAGGACATTTACTTTACGTTTTATTTTTATCTGCCCGTATGAAGAAATCACAGAAATTCTTTTACAAAATAGAAAATATTAACTTTTATACATACATATTTGTACATAAACTTTATAATATAATAGAATAAACAAAAATGTGATAGGAATGTAGGCCTTTCTAAAGCATGTAGCTACAATTTCGTATGTAACAATATAGTAAATAACGTAGTAGCAAAATTCTATAGAATTTTCTGCAAGAATGCTTACCTGCGAAGGTATTTCTATATGTATAATTACTAGACTGCGAATTTTATGCATTTATAACAAAAACGATTAGGTGAAACACAAAACTGTGAAGACATAAGAAAAATTTAAGAATATTATTATTTCACAATATTAAATAAAATGACATATTATTGAAATTATTAAAAGGAAAAATCTATTTTTCATTTGTTTTTGTTTCTTATAATCGTCTTAGAAAAGTTTTCTTTTGCATAACGATCCGCAGTCTACTAATTACTGTCAATAGTATCGTAACTTTTACATTCCGAGGTTGTATCGACAGCCTACAATTATTGTCAGATATAGAAAAATGGCTATTATATTTTATACTAACCTTCCATTTTGAAATAGTGTATAGGGCCACTTGAAACGCATGAAACATTGATTGTAGTGCATAGTAACGCGTAAATAATCATTCTCGTCTGTAGTTAAGACTGAAAATAACTGTCAGCTAAATAGAAATACGTCTATAACAAATAATCCATGTGTTCTTTTGGCTTGCTATACCTACCACGAGTTTAACGCCACTTTGCAAGGCAGGGGGTTAAGAGCGTAGTATAACTTCGAGTTAATTTCTATTTTTGTAGAAAATTTGGTCAAGTCGAATCGAATTGCATTTACTAAACATTATTATGCGCAGTAGTTTCGATTTCGCTTGCGGAGGGTCCTTCATCGGCTGATCAGTTGTGATCTCATGTATAAATGTAGAAAGCCAATCGGATGTTACGGATCACGTTCATTAATGTGCTGAAATATATTTCGAAAAAAAAGATTCTTTTGCGTAGGAAATTATGAAAATATCGAAAAGTTTGTGTTAGATGATTGCAAAGGTTCGTGCTCGATTTGTAAACACCTCGAAATCTTCCTTAAAGAAAAACCACGATGTAAAATAAAATGTTGGACGATGATTGTAGATAATAGTGGCGACTACAAATTGATTAATAAAACTGTGATTTTGAAACTTAATCACTTGTGTTTTATTTTCAAATCAGGCACGCACTTTTGCAACCTTTTTCATATGCATAGCGTTATATGTATTATATGGGGTTCGAGGAACGATAAATAAATATGCAACCGTTTGAAGTCATAGAATTATTTTCCATAATTCACAGGATAATTGCTCGAGTAGTCACTGTCGTTATTAATATACTATTTTCTAAATTATTTGTATAAGGACATGAAACGATAGGCTGATCATTCTGCTCGTTAAATCTATAGGAGTTTGATTGTAGATTTCTCTTATTTATTTTCAGGAAAACTGACTACTAACCAGGGATCGAAGTAAAGTACGTTTACCCTAACATGAAAATGAAATGGACAGCTATAATGATTTCAGCTATCTTCTTTCGAAGACGTCTTTAAGAATGTCCAACAAAAGACGTCTTCGTGCTATCTGGGTTAGCACTAAATTAAAACAGTTCAGGCCTTAAAAGTAAGTCTGTTAAACGGTTCGAATTAACCATTTCAGTGCTGAAACAGATAGACACTCGTACGTAAATAAAAATAAAACGAGTTAGACAGTGTTTCTAAAACCTCCGCAAGAGAAAATGAAGACCTAACTGCACAGAGAATCGATATTTCGAGTATACGATGTGTCGATAATTGTCCAGCAGCTATCACAGTATGCATTGAAATTTTGTGTACGTCGAAATGTTAGCCCCTTGAAGTTGGAGCTATTTTCACTCGAAAATTAAACGTTCCTTTGGACCTAAAATAATTTCATGGTATATAGTTAGTTAGTTAATTCTTTACTCTATTTTGTCAAATAGAGATGGCGTTGGAGAGTATATGATTTTTTTTAATTTTGTGGATATGAAATTGACATAATACCTCATGCAGTACTTAAATGTTTATTAATCGATTAGATACTAAAATAGTGAATAATGATATAGCAACTTGTAGTGTTAACTTTGAGTCACCACTCGAGTGTTAAGGGTTAATTGTTGAAACTCCGATGTTCTTTTTTTTACTCTTCAGACCGACAAACAGTGTAGTTTTCTATCAAAAGGTCAGCAAAGGAGTCTACGATTGCTTTTACTTTCGACAAGGAAACGTGCGTAACAGGACCCTGTTCAGCATCATCATTATCATCATAATAATCATCATCATCGATAATTTCTGTTTTGTTACGCAGCTCGTGTCCAACACCTTCTACGGGACCCTTCTTCTTGGCTGGAGAATAGGAGTAGTTGGCCTAAACTGCGACAGACTCTTTGTCATCATCCGGAATGTGCTTTTCTGTTTCATCGGGAAACTTGTACGTAACACCTTCAGCGGGACCCTTCTTGTTGGCTGCAGAATAGGGGTAGTTGCCCTGAGTTAGGGCAGATCGTATGTCATCATCCGCAATGTCATTTTGTGTTTCATCCGGCAACTTGTACCTAACATCTTCAGCGGGACCCTCACTGTCATGTTTTAGAATACGAATCGGTGACTCCGTTGGGACCAAAGTAATAGCGGATGCTGTCGCAGCAAGGATGCATAAGACGATTACCTGCAAGATTCCCAACGCATTTCAATGATAATCCTGGAATTTCAATGTTTACGAAAAACGATCAAGTGGTGGACCATTCTATTTGTCTACTGCGGATTGGAAATGTGCCGTGGGTTTCGCTTAACATTAGAGCTACCGATCACCAAATAAATGTTACCGATGCATATTAATAACCTACTTTCTGCATTTATGACAAAATCGTTGTACCTTCTTCGAGTAAATAAATATTAAGTAAAGAAATAAGTTTTGAAAATCATGTGGCAACGGGTTACAGAAATAAATAAATAAAGCGATAACAGACAAACTTTATGATTAGGATTAAGCTCCTAATGCATAAGTGCAGTTACGACAAAGATGAGTAGGTGTACTTAAAGCAGGAAACACATTAAAACAATTTTAAAATATTGTTATACCATTTTCAAGCGGTTGAAAATATTAAAAATGAAAATAAATCTCTACTTCAATCCAGTTTGTTGCAATTCAGGTAGAAAATTTGTATTTTTCATACAGAGCGGCTATCTAATACCATATTTGCAATTTTATAAAATACGAGAAAACGTTTAACAATGAATTCAGATTTTCACTTTATTTCATGAAAATTTTTAGTTTGACCAATAAAATTTTTATTTTATGTCTGTGTTTATAAAGAAGTCCCGTGAGTTAATTGTTAACTGTGTTAAGAGTTGAAGTAATACATCGTTTAACGCTATTCATAGTATATTAATTCATAGATTATATTTTTTTCATTGAGAATATTAAATTTTTTTTAATTTTATCACCTAGCCAATATACTATGAAAGTTATAGTCTCACATCGTGCACTACCAATCGAATTTGCAATAGTTACGGATAAATTGAACATTCCTAATACCCTCGATTAACTTACATCAGTGACTATACTTCGATGGAAATTCTGCTATCGATTGGTATACCATGCTTATTACTTCGCCGAAATTTTCAGTCCAATATTCCTGATTTATCAAACGGCCCGAACGCTTTGCATCGCGCAATTACGCGAACACAATGGCACACTATAGGGCATAACATGGATTCCCGATACTCGATGCCCATTGACCACCCTTGGTGAAGGTTTAGAGACATTCCATGACTATACACTGTTCTCGGACTTACCAAACAGATCATGATGACGTGGTTCCTCAGTTTTTTCGCTTTTACGTTTCAAGGAAAATGTGGTTCTCCCGCCAAGAGCTTCTTAGCGAACTGATGCGAAATATCGAGCACACGATTCACAGTTCAAATACTGGTGAAATTTAGTTGTTAATCAAATTTAATGTATCATTTAACATTTTTTAGTCTTTTTTATAAAAAAAAAAAATGTATATTGATTCATAAAAATCTGTAAGGCCCCCATTATTTATTCACTCTGCTCAATTGTAACTACAACATGTTAGAAATTTGAGTAGCTAAATTATATTAAATATTTCTAAGAATGCGTTGTTATTCACAAATTACAACATTTTACAGAATAAAAGATTCGTAATATTAATGAATTTGCTTTATAGGCAATTATGGATGGTTAATATTATTAATTGAAATGTTAACTTACTAATACAGTATAGATTTTTCTATACATCGACGCATGAGTCACCAGACAATAATTGCGTTCGTTGACAAGGAAGATCATCAATGTGCCATAAAACACTTGCAGTCATCTTGTAACCTTCAAAGAGGAAGAACGAGCATGAAAAATACAACAACTAAATTCACAGCCTAATTTTCCTCAAATTAGACAAGTAGAATTACTCTTTTTAATGGAACTTTGTCCATAAAAAACATGTAGTTTCTCATAGACATCGAAGTCGTAACTACTTTATGTAAAAAATAGAAGGTAATTACTTTCTCTGCAAGCAATGACACATTAAGTCAAAAATAGTCCCAGACATCTAATAAGGAAGAGTATAAAAATGGTAGGAAACATAGGGAGACAGAAATTAACTCAAAATCCTTACGTAATGGGAGGATTCATAATTCAAAAGATTAATACAAGATTAAATTTACTGTTAGAATTTATGCTCGCGAATAAACAAATTTATTACTACATTTTCCTGTATTTATGGAAGACAGTGGTTAAGTATATTATATTAATTTTATTTTGCTTTTCTACATACATGCCTATTTCATACAACTATCAATAATGCCATTCAATAATTTATATCGTTCAAAAGTTTGGAAGCAGTTGTATTTTTTAATCAACCAAGTAATTCTGTGTTAATACAGTAACAAAAATATAGTGAAAGTTTATTGCATATTTTGTATAGTTTACCAGACAAACCTGCATCCTTGATCTCACCTTTTATAAATTCTTTGTTTTATTCATACATGCATGTTCTGCTGTTGTTTTCTTTTTTCGGTAGACAAATATTTTCTAGTCTGTAGGAACATGTTGTTCCATAACGTTCAGATATAAAATAACAAAAATTCGTTTAGATGTTATCAAAAATATCCATTTTGATGCGGCCAGAATTTGGTGACAATATTTTCATTTGTTACATTTGATAACTTTGTATATAGGTTTTCCACTATAATAAGATTGTCAGCGTAATGAACAATGTGCAACTAATCTTTTCAAAATTTTGTTTAACTGCATCCAAACGTCTAAACCATAGTGTACAAGTACATTATTACTAGACTGTGCAAAATAAAAATTGCTGGTATTAATTGCAATAAACAGTAATACAGATCTTTCTTTTCTTCTTTAATAATCTTAACAGAAACAATGTGTCGACGTTCTCAAATTCTTCTTGTGTTTCCACCGTTTCAAATGGCATCAACCTGTTTTGTGATACAATCGTAAAATAAAAGAAGTAAAATAATGGACAACTTTTTCCCCCAAATTGACATCACTCACAGATCACATTTAGGCAATAGCAAAATTCTAAGGAACAAAAAAAAATCCTTTCTATTTAATCGTGATAAATGAATATTCTGTGTAGAATATTAACTAGACCCTTACGGCAATAAACTAATTATGAATCGACTAGTCCGAAGGTACGACTGTAACGCTAGCGAGGAATAATTCGTTTGGGGAAAATTAATCAGTCGGAGATACATTTGATATGCATAGAGCGAGAAATTTATCTCTGCTCGAAGTCATGAGGAGATGCCGCGTCGCGTCGCGTAGCGTCGCGCCGTAGATATAATTAGAAAATTAAAAAAAACTAATGAGCGGCCATAAAGTCGAAGGCTGTTTCCAAGGTTAATGACTCGGTCACAGAGTGTCATCATCGTGGGATGACCATCGGAGACCGGTGTCGTTGCAATTATTCGCGGCAAAAGAGAAAAATCTGTGTGTGGGATTTCCAGGAGTCGGATCGTGTATAGCGTTTGATGAGGAACGAAGTACGACGTCCCCTTGAGGATATTTATTGGCCCATCACGATAGATCGTCACGATAGAACTTTATGATCCCTGTAACTAACTTGAAGAGCGTCTCGCCACGAAACGAAAGGTAATAACGTACCGTTCTCGAAGGACAAAATCTGCATAGCCGCCGAACGATCGGACGTTAGATATTGACACTTCATAAAAGGTTGATCATCTTCGTATTGTAACGGTTTCGTAACGAAATCGAACAGGCGGAACACGCGAGATTCTGATAGACTTAATCGAATCTTGTTTACCGGAGGGCGATCTGTCTCCGTTGAACACGGAATTTCGTTGTTCTTGTTACGTTAATGATAGGCGTTCGTATTTGTCTTGAGTGTGTTCTAAAAGGAGCTATATGTGTTACCAAATGAAAACACTGAAGTAGCCATTGGTACATCGAATTTAACGTATAATACGTGCATACACTGGTTTCGTACTTATCGGTGTCATCTCTGCTTAAGTTAATCGATGAGAAACGGGACAACTTAATAATGTAATAATAGTCGTTATAAGTTTAAGTTACATTATTTTAGAAGCTTTTGCTCACGTCTGCAAGCTCATGCATCAATTAAGTTGTGCAATTTGGAATTGTTCATAAAAAAACAAAATGCATACAGTCTCAATCACTAATGCGAAGCAAACTTTGTTTTAGTCATGAATTTTTAGGAAAAAGTTCATTTACTTTTGGAATATTGTAAAACACAATGTGCCACCCCACGTTCAGTAATTTTATGCATTTAAAAACAGAAGAATTTGAGTCCATCAGTACACCTACTCATCTCTGCTTAAGTTAATCGATGTCTCCGCAACAAGACGAGAAACACGACAACTTAATAATATAATAATAGTCGTTATAAGTTTAAGTTACATTATTTTAGAAGCTTTTTCTCACGTCTGCAAGCTCGTGTATCAATTAAGTTGTGCAATTTGGAATTGTTCATAAAAAACAAAATGCATACAGTCTCAATCACTAATGCGAAGCAAACTTTGTTTTAGTCATGAATTTTTAGGAAAAAGTTCATTTACTTTTGGAATATTGTAAAACACAATGCGCCATCCCCCGTTCAGTTAATTTATTCATTTACGACAGACATGAGTAGATGATACAGAGACGAGTAAAAACAGAAGAATTTGAGTCCATCCATTATTTTGAGCACATTAAAATTATTATGAGAAACATGTTTCTATATTTAGTATTTTGTATTTTGTACAAACATCCAGATTAAGTTTTGTACAAAGTTGCCAGATTAAAACTCGTATCCACACTCTACCTTCCCCTTCTCCGACGTTATTCCTCCTCGTTTCCGCCGCGGTCCGGTCACGTGACGCGGTTCGTCTCTATCGTGCATGCTTCAGAATGTCACGTGACTACTCCGGTACTGACAGAGAGAGAGAGAGTAACTTTTTCCCCTTGTCAGGCGACTCTGCAAAGATTCGCAGACTGGTCATCATTCAATAGGTATAAAAAGTATGTATGTTAAAATATTTGTCCAATAATTATAAGTGGACGATGGACACGGCAACGTATAATGCTAAAAATATCACATTTCGTATTTTTCAACATAAAGTTCTTTATCTTCTCAAATGATATGTATGTTTGCCCAGTCTTCACGTCACTGCTTTTGATGTCGTTGACAGTGACGTCTCATTAAATTCAATATAATTATTCTTAACATCAATCAAACTAAAATAATAAAGTGAAAATTATGCATTAATTTTCTCGAAAATTCAGCTCTGTAGAACCATATTTGTATACTGTTGATTATAAATATGGAATCATATCATGACATAACGAAAGCAGTGCTTCATTATAAAATATTGTATAAATACACTTATAAAATAAATAAATAACTGCTATTTATAAAAGTCTTTTTGTGATACGGAAATATTAGGTTGCCGGTGTATACGAGCCAGTAACTGTTATTAATGTTTATTAATGTTCGGATGAAATTCTTACAGGCGTATAATTACGGCAGAAAGGGCAAAATAAATAGCCGTCAAGGCGCGAGTTATATTACCCGAATTACAGAATTATTAAAGTAAGCAACACACGGAACGCTTCGGGCACTGACTAATAAATACCGGCCGCCATTACCAACACCATTTACGAGGCTCAATACGGAAAATGGTTTCGGAGCCTTACGGCCGCACTTTGACTCTTCCTGGACCGGTACCACCGATGGGGTATAAATAGAATTTGAAATAGTATTTTATTTGCAGACTGTAAATTAAATATTTCATTCATAGAAAGTAGTTTTTAGAACAAAATAATATTTTTATGCGGGAGATTTTTCTTTAAAATTTAATAATCGAAAACACAAAGAATGATACAAAGTTTAAACTATTTCCGACCTTCAAAATTTCACGTAATCTCGGTATCACGTTGTACAATTTTTCGGAGGCCGCAAACGATTATAATAATTGCGATTTATTTTGCTTGTGTGTGGACGGTGTACAAATTAAATTAAATCCCAAGATGGATCGTGGGGTGTTGAGCCATTTACATTTATTTATTTATTATATTTACGCATATGAGAGTTGGTTCAATGACTAAAACGCATACCATAATTTGTATCAGAACGGTCATTTCTCCAACCTATATACATACTATATTATTTTTTTTAATTTCACAAGGAAGATGTACGAACAACTTTACGTTGTTTCGATGAACGTTACGCAGCCGACAATTAAGTTTAAGGAACCGCTTGCACAACGGGTTACGATAATTTATCACCTGTATTTCACAGATCCACTTTCGGTCAGCGTGACCTTCCTTTTATCGCGACTTAATGAACGTAAAAAATGGGGAACTCCGAATATGTTATAAATTTTCATTGCTACGTTTAATTCTTCAATATGAGTGCTACTGAGTGAGCGGAAAATGATTCGCGTGCGAGAAATTTTTTATGGTACGGTGAGTTGAATTTATGGGATCGATCATTCTACTTCCTCAAAATTGTTGACGAGCATGATTTTCGGATTTATAGATCCGCGAAAGAAGACTAACAAAGTAGAATAGAAGTAATATAAAATATCTTAATAAAACACGGAGTAGATTCTTTCGAATTTGTAAATGCAATTCTGTGAATAAAATGTAAGTATTTATTATTGTTTTTTATTGTTAAAATACTTGTATTTGTGGAAGATGCCGAGGCAGTTTTTTTTCTTCGCGATATTTTTCAATGAGCTCTAACAAAATTTTCTACAACCTACAGTATACTATGATAGTATGGTAAGTTTAGTACAATATTATAGTGTAGTATAATAGTGTAGGTAGTGACGTAATAAACAATATACATAATTGTGAATACCAAATTGGTAACGAACATCAATGTCATTAATAAAATAATAAAATATCGTAAGCATTGTGAACTATATGCATTGAAATTATATCTAAAATACGAATAAACAATTGTTTGAACATTTGTGTGAATATTTAAATCTTTCCAATTGCCATCGTCATTCAATAAATGTACTTTATTAATTCGCGCAAGTTTTAAATACCGAAACTACAATCGAATCGAAAACTTGAGAAGGCTTAATTGGCTTTTTATGATTTATAGGACTTAATTAATTTGCGAATTGATTTGTCGTCGTAAAATCGTAGCGTGTAATTAATGAATGTTTCGCCTATCGGTATTCCTTTTTTCCAAGTATGCTTTTATCGTAACATGATTTTGCTACCTACTCCAATAAAAAGATTAGTAGATATTTCAAGGATTGATGTCTTAACATCTTGTTCTACGAGATCAACACGTTTTTTACACGTTTTTTAATCATCGCATCAGTTATCCGAATGCATCGAACACCATTTCGGAAGCCTATAAAAAAAATGATGGGAAATATTCGAATAAAAATCATTTATATAACAAACTCTTCAGAATATAAAGATAAATCCATAACCGTATGGTAATATTGCTACAAGACACGTTGTGCATTTGGCAATCGTATGTATATGGATAAGGATTGAAGAGGATTCATGCACAACGTTGACGTTAAAGAATTTCTGTGCTTCATTATGAATTGTAAGAAATTGAGAAGCGTGGGAGCATTTCGGATAAAGATTTCATCTTAAATGGTAAATGATGCTGTGGGCGATGACAATAATATAAATTGGGACATGCGCGCTTCCCAAACGTCATGAATAAATTGATAATAACTTCTTGGTTTTTATCGTGACAATTGGACGCTTCTTTCGTTAATTGTGACGAACATTTTTAAACAATATCATTGTATAGAATATTTACAGAAAAGCTTAAAAAATAGAGAATTAACTTGGTTTAAACTCTTAAAATGCATTGCTTGCAGTTAAAAAGGATTATTAAATGCAATCCTTTTTAATGTAAACAAATTTGAAAAAAATATTTTATATCCTTAGCTGTTTTGCATAGCATTTACAAAAGTTTAGTATAATTTTAATTTTATTCACCATTTGATGGAATATTTAAAATTGTTGACAATTAGTAACTAATTTTAGACAATAATTAACTAATTTTCATTTGTTTCCTATTGCTGCAAATTAATTCCTAAAACCGAATGTTTATATAAATATTAATTTTTCTATTCGGGTTTCCAACAAATGTTTACTTCAATTATATGGAAAATGTTAGTGTGTATTTGTTTGCGAATAGATTAACGCGATTAAAAATGATTAGTTTTGACAAATTATTGTGAATTTTACTTTCTTGTCAGAAAAAGAGAAGAAACAGATTGACATAAATTTACGCAGGCCCCTTGAATGTACGCAACCAGCCTTAAACACTGTCTTACCGACAGTAAAACGAAGATTGGCAAATAATCATGCGCGGAGCCTGCCAGATGACTCAAAACGATACTTCTCGATGAATTTCACATTGCACATTTATCGCGGCCCACACTAAATCGAAGAATCTAGTGGACATTTTTGTGTAACTTTTGAACTGTACAAGGTACCGGACTAAAATTTATACTAAACATATATGAAAATTAATGCTTCTTTAAATAATATAATAATATATAATAATTCTTACTAAATTATATTAATTTCTTCATTCTCGAGGTCGATGAACATTCAATAAACAAGTATTTATTTCATATGGATATTAAAAAGTTGATGGGTTAATAAAATGTCACTAAATTCTTCTATTTAGATATATTCTTACTCAAACTGCATTTAAAAAAATTTTTAATTATATCGAAATTGCTTGTTAAAAATAAGACTATTTAGATAATTAAGAATGCCTTAAGAATAAGACTCACTAACATGTTTGCTATTATACAACATTTCAAAGAATTCCAAATTATTTTTAAGTCCTACTAGAAGTAATATTAGGTAAGCTTATAAGATGGACATTTATTGGTACGGAGTGCCATACTATGTTTAGGAGAAGCTCTGAGATATCACTACCGAATGTATCTCATTACAGAAACTATGTATTCGGTGTTCAAATTAATTCGTGGCCTTCACGTAACTTTATTTTAGTTCCAAATCTTTAGATTATTTTCGACAGTGCAACTTGATCATTTATAAATAATGAATAAATTTGAGGAAAGATTTTCTCAAATTTATTTGTAGCACTATTATATTTTTGTTTAATAAATTCAAATATTGGGTTGTAACACACATTCGTCCAGTTGCAAATACAAAAACGTTCTAATTTCAACGATCAAGTTATTAACTTGCAGTCAGAAATTATAAAATTAATTGAATATAATTCTGTAATCTATCAATAAATAAAAAGAAATACCAGACATAATCGAATCGTGTTTATGTAACGAAACAATACGCCGCAGTACGTGAGAAAAGTTCGGAGAAATTAATTTGGTGAATTTCGTAAAACAGCCGAGTATCTTTCCTATCCGTAAAACTGCTCATCGATTGCAAGATATGAAATAGCTTCTTCCACTAATAACTCCATACGTCAGGACTTAAATACCCAGAGCCAGAGGCGTTGTTCTATTGCTAAATTTTACGCCGCCTCTTCTATTCTATTCGTGTTCCTTATTTGTGTTTATTCGATCCGATGACTTTCAATTTTGATCGGTCTTGGGAAAAGCTTTGATTACCACGGCTCCTGAGGACATCCCACGTCAGGCCCTTTGAATCTCCCTCCTCTCCCTTTTTTTTCACAAGATTTATTACTGTATGACGAAACGACTACGGTGCCTACCGTTTCAAGTTTTGCCGCAGCATTGGAAAGCCAGACAAATTTATTGAAATCTTAATAAATTCATCCGAATCTAAAAATATATACAATATCTCTCGAGTATTATACATATGCAGTGGATAAACAAATATGGACACACTCAATCGGTAAAAACGATTTGCATGTTTGTGTAATCTAGATAAATGTAAATATTGTACCAACACCAAAGATATTGTAATTAAAAAAAACTTTTGGCACGCTACAATTATTAGGGAGAGCGTCGAATAATATTGTAACAATATAGGAAAAATTTTAAATATTCAAACTATAAAAGTAATACTAATTTCTTTCGATGCATTTTCCTGGTTTACTGATTTCTGTATGTTTAGTTATAACAATTTCGACTATTTCTTTCTATTTTTGTCATTAATGATTGCTCAGTCATTGAAACTAGCGAGTCCTATTTTAATGATTGAAGCATTAATATCCTTCCTTTTTTTGTTGCCTTTCTATGAACGAGTGCTCCTATATGTATAATTAGTACATAAATCAGCGGTAATTTTTTCTACAAGGTTTTCGTTTCTTGTACAGTTTTTTTTCTGAAGGATAGACGATTAAAGTTTCTACATCAGCATGTTATTTTCGTATACGATATACCATTTAAAAATCTGTGTTTTTACTAATATTCTACATTTTAAACTCACATAGTCACAAGAATCGAGTGTGTCTAAAATGATGTTTTAAATAATAGTGTATAATATCCCAGGTACATAAATGCAAAATTTGATGTACTTTTTGCTTCAAATTCGTCTCATTCAAAATGTTACATGAAACGTAAAAATACATTTTTGCAAAGAATAGTTAACCCTTAACCGGACCTTCGAAATGTACTTTAAAAATGCAATGATCAAATTATATTTAATATTCATTTGAAAAATATTAATAGTAAGCAAAATGTAGTAAGGTTGTAAAATTTCATCTAAATCGACAAACAGTTGTACAATTAATAGCAACATATTGGATAATTGTTATCATAAATTTTAGTGGAGCCAATGATTCGCTTAAGAGTTAAAAACATGAGTGATTGAATCAGAATTTCAAGAAGTGTATTCACCTGTATACAAATAAGTGGAATTTTCATTTATTGGACTTGAAAACTTCGGTGAGACGAAGCCTGCACAAGATATTGGCTCTGGTAATTCGGTTTAGCGAAGTTCTACCGTGCTATACGAGCGCCGAGCATATTCAAGGATCCCTAGAAGGATGGAAAAACCGAGAATGAACAGAAATATTCCATTGAAATGACTTTAAGTACGAAGGCGGAGAAGCAAGGACGATGTCTGTCTACACTTCGCGACAGTCAAATGTAACGCGATTCCAGGCGCATAAAAATTAGCGAACGACCGATGTACGCTTCCTGCAAAAAAATTTGGCAGTCAGTCCCTTGCACGGTGGAGATAGATTAACTTATGTATTCGGTTCGCGTGCTGTACCCAAGGCTCCAGAGATTTGTTACAGGGCTGAATTTATAGCACACACGAAATACGAAAATTCGCGCAAAGGGATCACCGGGTCAATGGAAGCGTTTTAAGCGAATTCCATATTTGGCAGGCTTTCAACGTTGATTTAAAAGTATGACGAGTGACACTTTTACCTTTGTTTCTTTCCTTCACCAGCACTATCTTCCAAATTTTCTCTCCCACTTCTACGATCACAATTCACACGTGCATCTTGCACTTGTTATTTTATCAAAAGGGACATGTGATTTTTCTGGTATTCAGTATCGGGGATATTTTTAATTATCCGAGTACTTTTAAGTAATCGGATATTTAGCTACTTTCTACGTGGCTGCGTATCCGAATTGCTCGAAATATTTAATCAACTGACCGAAAATTGATAAAACAAACTTTCATTTAAAGCTCTCAAACAAATTGGTTTTTCTTTAAACACTGAAATTGTTCGTGCAGAAAATCCTCTCTGTATTTCATTAAGATAATGAGCGCCGGAAATTCAATTTATTAGGAGATCACACAGATAACGTTATACAATTAATTTTAGCTTGAAAAAATGCTATTATTGTTATATTTGAACGACGATACACTCTCTTCCATAATCCTCTGTAAACATGTTTCACTTCTTAGGAATTTTTAATTTCTTTCACAATGGAAAATATCAAAGCATTGTTATTGTTACTTTTTTGGAATAGTTACGTAGATAGTTGATAGATCAATGCTCTTTTGTTTTCCTTTTATAACTCCTTTTTTATAAACGTTTTAAAATAACTTTTTTCCGTGGAACTTATTAAATATATATGTATACTATACTATACTACAATGTAGTATGCGTACTATATATGCATACTACATTATTATACAGATTCTAAAACATTTGTTCCACGTGCTTGTAATACGTACTTCTTCCCATAAAAATTCCACAAATACAGATATTTTCTTAAACGACACATACAGTGGATCCAAAAAGTATTTGATCACTCCGATTCTCGAAAAATTATCCATAATTGAACAGTGATAATTTCGTTAATTGGACACATTTTAAAGCTTGAAACTCTACTTTTGCCAGTCATTATTCTTACTTTTGACGAAAATATTTTTTACAAAGTCTACAAAATCGTAATTTCTTCCGTAGACATTTCCAAATTTCCCGATCAAGAACAAACTTATTCAATCATCGTAAAATTTGTACTTTGAGAATATTTATATCGCTCGATATCTGATCTTTCGATTCATACTCACGTGAAATTTCATGAACATGTAGCTGGGACACGGTGTTACACGTTGACGGGACGTCGCGTGTCTGTGCTGTGGTCAGTGGTCGGAGGTGCCCCTCTATTAGACCCCCCTGAGAATTTCGTAATGTTTGCCGGTGTCTAAGCTTCGGCCAGAAATCTATCAATGAGAGGGAGGTCCTCGCACCTCGCAAGGTTTCGGCAGCAGTATATAAACCCGCCCGTTAGACTTGCTCTTTACAACGAGAAAACAACTCTGATCATCATGAACACTTTGGTAAGTTTCCGCGGTGATCACTGATTATTGGCATTACGTCTCACCAAAAATCTTTCGTCATTTTGTCAACATTACTCTTTACGGACCTCGCAAACGTTTCACAGTTGCAACGTGTTAATTAAATAACGTGGCGCACAGTTTATTTTCCCGGCAGCATGGAAAGATCATAACAGAACGTAAACGTTTGCTGTATAATACAGAATCTTGAAAATGGAAAAAATCACTCTCCATATGTTTAAAACATATCAGTTAATAAATATTTTTTAGTATTTTTCTAAGTATTTGTTCCTTTGCGGAGTGTTTATAATTTTTCGCATTCGTTCGTTCAACGGAATAAACTCTTATTTATTTTATTCACATTTATCATTTTATTCACTGCTCATTTATATTAAACAATGAAACTGTAGCTTAAGCTTTATGTAAAATTACAATAGCTTAAGCTTAATTTAAATTTTATTGTACTTGTTTCTAGAGAGACAAGGATAATCAATTTAGCTGAATATGAAATTATTTATTTTCATTTTTTTGGAAACTAAAATGATCGCTGAATTGAAAATCAATTCTAAATATTATTCTCAAAAGCACAAGACATTAAATTATTTCTTTTTAATTTTTAGATGATATGAATAACAAATTTTTAGCAGTTAAACCATCTCTTTAAACATTGCTTCAGTGTTTATAGTAATCCAAAATGTAACAATAACTGATAAATATCCACAAATTGTTAATATTTTTTGAAGAAGAGTCCTGCTAAATTTCATGAACAAACTGTAAATCTTGGTGTAAAGTAATATTTTCAAACATTAATGTTCAACAACTACATGAATTTTTACATTCAGTATTACATTTACGTTCTGTTTGCATGAGGATATACTAACTAAATTACTTTTTACTAAATCCTTAACACGTTTAATAGATTGAAAATAATGCAAAAATATTTTCAAACTTTTCTAATATTTTTACTCTTAAAATACTCATTTTGTGATAAATGCACATCCGCTGCCTGTTCATCACCATTTCGTAACAGTTCGTCATTGAAAAGTCGCCCAGCTTGAACAGATCCGTCAGACTATATTAAAAATAAAAATCTTCTGTCGATTAGGTTTGCGCAGTCTTCGCCCTCTTCGCGGTCTCCGCGACAGCCGCACCCGTGGACAACTCCACGCCCGTCGGCATTCTGGCGTACACGGCTGACGGTCCGAACCCGGACGGCTCGTACGTTTTCAGCTACGAAACCGAGAACGGCATCAAAGCTGAAGAACACGGCCAAGTGAAGAAGCTGAACGAGACGAACTCGGCGATCGCCGTTCAAGGATCGTACAGCTACTCTCTCGCTGACGGATCCCCGGTAGCCTTGAGTTATGTCGCTGACGAGAATGGCTTCCAGCCAAAGGGCGATCATCTTCCCACTCCTCCTCCGATCCCGGCTGGAATTCTGAAAGCTTTGGAGTACATCGCTGCGCATCCTGAGCAGAGCACGTCGAATCTGGTGAACTAAACAGCCCGCATCCAAACGAGCCTCGAGAATAACGAATCATTCCCTTTCGGGCGAATATTTAGTCGATAAGCAATTTTATAGCCGCTCTTTTACAAGTAGATTGCAGATTTTTATGCGAAATTGTGCGCCTTAATTACAAGATAGGAGAGCTATTGATCGTCCATCAGCAGGTAGCAGCGAGAAACTTGTAGGGACCACGTGATACCCCTACTCCGCGCTACACCTCTTCGGCTATTGGCCGAATCGCTCGACGAAGACAGCAAATGCACTAGTGTGATTGGAACAGATGTAGCGACCCTGAGATCCTACGTCGACTGTTCCCCTCAGAGCCTGATTGCAAGAGTGGGGCCCGCAGGTCAAGAGTGGGGGGATACACCTGCGCCCCACTGTCGAAATCACTGCCATCTGATGGACGATCAGTACCTCAATTTCTTTTCTCAATAATTTCAATACCGATGCAACAGTGTTTATAAATTCTACAATTATTTTCACTGTTTTACATCTGATCTTGTCATTCTTAGACGCATCAAATCCGCACTCGACTACACAGATCATGTTTAGCACCAGGTTTATTTATTAATTCGTCAAAACTTCGTTAACCTTCCGATTGTTATTAACGCAGCAGCTGTTCATTTAATTAATTCGTCAGGAACTGTGCAATGAAATAGACTCCGTCGTCGGTGGAATTTGTTTGTGGCCGAGCAACGCGATAAAATTATTTGCGGCTAAATACGCTTCGAAGAATTGTTTAACCGATTCGTGACTGACAAACAGACTGTGGATCGGATGTGTGGCTTTTATTCGATGCAGTAGAAAGATTGGTGGAGTTAAAAAATTGATTAACTGTCGTTAATGAAAGACAATTTCGCGTACAGGTTCACATGTCGAAGAGTTTGTTAGTCACGAATCAATTTCGAGTATTCGTTACTGGTCGTTCGAACGGAAATTTCTTGAAAATAGAATTAAGCCATGTGCTGATCTACGCACAGTAGAAATAGGACACGATTGACGCGACGGTGGGTCTCTTCGAGTTCAGCGGACACCTAGCGACCCATCGCGACTCTGATTTTGTAGATGTAAGTGTATACGCTTATCCTTATCTTTGATATTCATCTCGAACAGCCGAGTGACTCGCAGCGATTATAAATGATAGATCCGTAACAGCTTAAAATCTAAACTCGTATATGCTCGCTCGTGAATAATGTCAGATTGTACATTTGTAATATTGCCGATGTAACGTACGTATTGAACGTTAACAACGCTCGATGAATAAATTTAGGTATTTTAAATTAAACAGCTGCCTCTCCTCTTTCACCGCTCTCGCTCGTTCCCTATAATCATTCATTGTTATTATAATTATAATCCGTATGGATTTGATGAAGAATAATTAAAGATTTGCTAACGCGATATATTGAATTACTTGTGCCATAAATCTTCGCTGTCTATTAAATCGTCTATTAAAACTTCTTATTAGCTAGTATCGCAGTAATGTGATCGATACGATCTATAATACAGTTCTCAATAAATAATTAATTAACTGTTGATGCGATTTAATTATTTACGTCATAAATTGTTGTTGTTTATGGGATCGTCGGGTTAAGCCTTCTTAATAACAATGAATTGCTATTATGTCAATGGTGCAGTGTCGCGTATTGCGCAATTGTAAAATAAATTATGATCATGATTAGATAAACCTGCCGGATTATCCGCGCCGATTAATCTTGCTTTCAAAGAACTGATTAGTACACGTTGTCTCGGGAATTAACATCACGCGAAAGCAGAATAAAACGCTTGAAAACTGGTAACCGAGAGGACAGCGTAATGCATATTTTATCTGTCACCGATTTACAATTCGTTTCACTGTTCGCACGCATGCGGGACAAGTTTCTATTTCTAAATTGAACGTAGGTTTTTAATGTTCGTCAACTAGTATCTGCCTAGTTCCATTATTTTAACGATTGAAATTGGACGTTGAATGACATTGTCTGCGAAAGTTTATGCAAATTAGCTAATCCGCGCCTTTACAAATTAATACGTTCAAACGGAGCTTGAAGGAAAACTTGCAAAATAAAATAAATTCAAATTTAATTTCGCTAATTTATGAGTTTTATCATTTTTTAAAGGAGTTTTCTTTACTGTGAGCATGATGTCACGCTTATCATATTGAAATTGATATACTAGTTTAATTTTAGTCATAATTACCCAATTAAAATACTTCTAAAAATAATTGTTTCAACGAAGTTGTTTAACGTGGATTCGTTAATATCTTCGTTACCTTGTCGATGCGCAAAATGATGTTAGAACAAAGCTGTTGGGTTTGGAATGAAGCGTATTGTGGTCTGCGAATTGTTTTTCAAGGTCGTCTCTACCGCAGAGGTCACCGACGTTTTTCTGCAGATTATGCAACGGTACAGAACACTGAGGCCTTGAAACGACCTTGAATGAAATAATTCGGAACAACTCGACAAAGATTTGGGACATTCCTTGTTTTCCGTGGAAAATCTTTTTTCATCACAGACGAACCAGTCCACAGCAGACTGTGCATACTACATTTATCGTTGGATGTTTCGTATAATAATAATAACTATACTGCGGATCATTATACCAGATTAAGTCGCCTGATTAAGACTGGTCTCCCCACTCTAACTTCCCCTTCGACGACGCTATTCCCCCCACGCTGCGGCCCGGTCACGTGACTAATGTGATACTGACAGAGAGGGGGCATTCTGTCAACTCTGAACTTCAAAAAATCTCAACTTCACAAGAAGAAGATGGGATAGAGACTTTCTTTTACGAAAAATACATCGTCGTCTTATATCGAAAGAGAACTGTATCTTCAATTTTTACTTAGATGTCTAATCATATTTTTAAATAAAGTCTATCTCACTGTCAATAAATGTGTTTTGCGTGTATGCTTTCTATGTGAGTGGAAAAATAAATATATTGACGACAGTATTCTGCGATGTTAAACACTAAATCTGCCGAGCACTAAAAGCGATTAAAATGTTCGAGCTTATAAAAATGACGAAGCTCTATTTATTTAGATGTTGTGCAATTTTGTGTAAAATGAGAAATATAAAACTGTAGTGATAGGTTCAGTGTTAATTGAAATGTATTTGTCCATGAATACAGTGTTCGTCGATGCTAGAAAATACTCGAAAATCGAGATGACAGTCTTGTAAACGTGAACAATAAAAAAAAATTGAATTTCTACGGTGAACAGGATTTATTTAGGAAAATTGTTTCTTCAATGTACCTGTAAAAAAAAAAAAAAAAAAACATTTCATATGCTGCAACCTGATACGTCGACGGGATCGCGTCAAACGCGCGACTGTCACTGAAAACCTTGGTGCTCCGTTTCCATTGTCGTAAATAATATCCTCACATATCTTAATGTAACGTGGCACACGATGCCTCGTTCGTACCCGTTCCACGTTCCGGCTCGTTATCTGCGTTCGAACTGTTGCTTCCATAGTCTTCTCGGTTAGAACCTGTGCATCGCTTGAAGCCCTGCACGAATGACAGACGAAAAAAAAGAGAGAAAGAAACGGATAAAGGAAACCAAGGGGACCCGAGTGAGATATATGGGTACATTTTACGGGCGTGTTCGGTGTACGAGACTTATGACGTCATTAACCATTGACCGACATCAGTTCAGGCTTGTCATACATTACACGTGAAAGGACAGTGATGCACGGACGGCAAGCAAGAAAAAGCGAGATTTACATACGAATGTGCTCGCACGGGCTCCGCGTGACACGGGTTAATCACTAAAATCGTAATTCATGTACCACCAACGTTCGATTTTCCACAGTAGTACCGAGCCGGAAGAAAAATTCGGGAAAGCAAAGAAAGGGTTGTTTTTCACTTCTGAAATTCGTTTCAATATACAGTCCCGCCCACTAATATTCGGACACTCTTAACAAAAGGAGAACTTTTTCAATATTTGACCATGTGACCTGGATTTCTTTTACAAGTTAGAACAAATGGCTTGTTGCGTAACGTGGAAAGAATTTTTGGAAATTTATTAAAAATTTATTGGAATTGCAGAGAAAATACTAAAAGTCGTGTTGTGCAACTTTTTTATGTGGACTTATATTGAAAATTTAGAAAACACAAACGTTTACAAATCACTTGAGGTTACAAATGTTTAAACATGGTAAAAATTGCAGTTTTTTTACGATTTTCGGCCTCTACTGCAATAAATCTAAGGATTCTTAAACATATCTTTCAATGCCTGTCGTTTTTTCCCGCATCAACCGATTTCGATGAAACTTTCACAATGCATATAATTGACACAGATCTACAAAAAATATTTTTAAACTTTTCAACATAAACCAACATAAAAAAGTAGTAAAATGCAACTTTTAGTATTTTCCCTACAATTCCGAGCAATTGCAATTTTTTGAAGAAATTTCTTTTCACATCATGTGGTAAACTAATTGCTCTGATTTCTCAAAAAAGTTTAAATCGTATGGTCCAGTATCGAAAGAGGTATGGTTTTTTTTAAGAGTAAATATAAATATAAAGCTGGTACACACAAAACAATAAACGCCTTTGCGAAAGAGAATATAATAAAAGTCGTAAAAATACAAAAGAAGTTGAATCCTGCACACATGATCAAACAAATTATCTTGTCATTGTTATTTAAATTGAATGTATAAAATTAAACGTGTATAATGTTTGAAAATTTCTTATTTCATATTGTATAACACGATCATTGCAAGTATTGAAGAATACAGAATTTGTTGCATAATAACTGTATTGATTTACATATGAGAAATAAATTCCACAAATAAATAATATAATTATGGGACACGACATAGAACATCTACCGAAATTATTGAGTTGAAATTATTCAAAATTACCTTGCAGTGTTAAGTCCGTTGGGATACTATCGTTATGTAATAAATGCAGAGACGAACAGCTCACCAGTATAATTTACTCCACAATTTAATTGTTTCGAAGAATTTTTATTGTTAAGACATTTCAATGTTTTTTTTTCAAATTGATGGTCCTATGTAGCAATCATTTTTTAAATAAATAGATATTTAGTAAGGAATTTTTTTAATGATTTCCGAAATACTCTCTAAGCATTTTAAAAAATTCCAGAAAGGTTAAATATGGAATGACCTACGCAGTTATGAAGACACTATATGCGAGTCGAGCAGTTATACCGAATGCGTAGGTAGTAGACGTTGTTAGACATACTATGATGTTTGAATACGATCATCGTGTTCGTCTGTACAGTGCCTTTGAAACTAATATATTCCTCGCCTCGTTTCCATAATTAATTTATCGCCTGTTCGAGCGATTAAATCATCGGTCTGTTAACTACGACACGTTGTCTCCTACCGTTACATTTGTTCGCTTGTAATTTAAGAAAATTAATGCACTAAAACCATTATATATACAAAATTCTTCAAATTCTCAGATTTGGCCGATCTCTGTATACTCGATTTTTTAAACAGTATAAAAATCTCTAATCATTAGACTGCGGATTTAGCAACTGTAACAAAAATGAGTAGGCAGAATGCAAAGATAAAAAGACATTAAGAGAATTTGAAGACGGTATATTATTTTCGATTTTTTAAGATGATGAAAAGAGAAAATACTGTATTCATTTAACTTCGTCATTTTAGAATTGTCTCAGACAATTTTTATTTTACATAATCCGCAGTCTATATTCTCGATTTCATTTATAATCATTTTAATGTTCTTTTTATGAATGCACATATTTTACATGTTTTAGTAGAATATCTGTCAAATTTTATTTCCAAATTCATGCTCTTTGGCACGGTAAAAGTAATAATAATGCAATTCACTCACTTTCACTGTGATTACAGATAGACATTACTGCGTTTTCTAAAATACAGTTTGCGAAATGAAGCAGACAGATAAATTTAGATCGTAATTACAGGTAATTAAACTGGAGATCCTTAATTATGCACTACTTATAGGAATTCTCGAGGAACAGTAATGCTGGAAGTCTAATAAAATCCATGCAGTTTTAGGTTATTTTTAATCCTTAAAATACATTAGGGTGGGAAATGAAATTCCACGTCTTTCCAATTTCTTGAAAACTATTAATAGAAATGGAAATTTACATTCGCATCTGACATTTAATTACAAACTATAAAAATTAAATAATGTACATCCACAAATGAAATAATAATTCTATACAGGGTGTCCTATGGTAAGTGCCATTTATTTCTTGAACGGTACGTGATAGGGCAAAGATGTAGGACTCTTAATTTTCTATGTAGATTGTAACTTTGACGAAAAAGATTGAGGTTATTTCGTGTAAATAAAATTCCATATTTTAATTTAATATTATGAAAGTACAGAGAAAACTAGTTCAGCATACATCCTTGAAACAACCTTGAGGTAATCGGAGGTTGCAAAAATATGTACTAGACCCTAATTCTTCTGAATATGCGTAGGGTAAACGTAGGAGAGACGTCACATTTGTTGTATTTTCTGAATACCTTCGATTGTGCTCGACAATATAATGTTGCAAAAGGACAGTGGAGCGATGAAAATTTGAAATTGGTCATAGAAAAGGTACAAAAATATGAGATATCAAAGCATGAAGCATAAAGTACTATATAGAATCCCAGTAAGAACGATAAGAAGACGCCTTAAACCAGGAAACACAACAAAGTATGGATTAGGACTTTTGACATGAGAGAAATTATGAAGAGGAGGAAAAAATACAGATGGCGTCTGTCCCACATAGTGATTACCAGCGTATCTTTTTTTTATTTTCACTTAATCTTGTTTTTTAAACTATATGGATGTACTATTATCAGAAAAAATAAATTACTAAATTCCTAAAAATGTACTAAAAATTACTAAATTACTAAAAAATAAATTAAATTATAAATTAATATTGCGAAAACAAAGTTCTTATCTATCAATTGGCAAAGTGGTACCGGGACGAAGTCCGAACACAAACATCTAGCCGGAGCTAAAATGTTGAAAGAGGAAGGGTCGGGATATCTGATGAACGTGGTTGATCTGATCGTACAGTATCCATCGCGGCTGCAAGCCCTCACCGGCGCAGCGCGGCGGTTAGGGGTCGCATCATCTCGCAGACAAGACAGACCCAAAGGTCGTGCAACAACCGGTATGCCCGTATTGCGCAACCGCAACTAGACCAGAGCATCTAATTGCTCGTATCGAAGCGATCGTTCGATCGCAGCAACAACACGGTCATAGAGAAAGTTTTCTCTTTGAGACGAGTCTCGGATTCAACGGCCCCGCAAATGCAGCTTGTGTTCGCCTCTTCCTCGTCACGACGGCCGCGGATTCCTCCGGGAGAACTATATTTTCGTAGTAGAGAGACCGGGTTTCGCGATATATGTATACCGGTCCGCGCGGTCTTCGCCGTAACGATAAATAATAGGCCGTCGCTAGGAACAAGCTTCGGCAACGGTTTTAATGGAACCTGTTAACCCCTTGACCGGCAGCGCTGGAATTTTGGCGCGCGATTTTATGCAGACAGATAAATCGTTGCGTTCGATTCGCACGACTAATACGACGGAATTTAGGCATTTAAAGCGTAATTGCAGTCCGTGCGATGCGCCGTTTGACGTTTGACGGCTGCAAGTAGCGATGCTAGCAGGCTCGCCGTGTACGGTGGAACGTGTAATTTCAAAAGCGTGCCGAAATTAGAGGAATTTGTGACATGAACAGATTCGGCTGAATTTTAAGGATTTTTTGAAAAGTTTACCTAACCAGTGAAAACAATAGCATTGCCTCTGATTGATCCTTGTTAGTATTGTTGGAGTTTTTTGATTTTTATCATTTAACAATAATTTTTCGACCAATACAATACATAGTTCACCACCAGTTTTGTGGATGAGACAATAACTTTTTACAATATTTTTAACTACAATTCGTTGTTAAATGTCTTTAATTTTTTATATTATACTAATCACTGTGAAGGACGTAGACTTTCCTGTATATGGTAGTTCATGACTAGAAGTTGAAAATAATATGTTATTTTTTTTATTAAAAGCAAATTTTTTAATTTAATGTATTTATTGTAGTATGTATACTAATATGTAAAAAGCATTACGTATTACATTTTGACGAACAGTTTCAGGATTACGTGTGTTATTTCATGAGCATACGCTTATAATATTTTTAATATTATATAATAGGAGATCGAAAAGAAATGAATTTTGAAAATTTTTCTCCGAAAAACGCAAGACTTCATGGAAATAATGTTTTCTTATTTAACATACTTTATTCTCGAGAGTAATACTCATAATTTTTCTTACTTAAAAATCTATATTAATCACAAAAAGGTGTGAGGCTTGAAGGAAACATTGAAAGATATGGAAACAATTAGAAGCATTCGTTTAAATTGTTTCCATTCTATTATTATTAACAGTAAATAACCAATTCCAACTGTAACCGTAAATGTGTCAGTAAAAACAACGGTTGCTCAAAATGCTCAATTGAAGTCTTGATATTAAATAATTATATGCAGGAGAGCCGTTTAATTTTCTCAGAAAAAATCTCTGGAAACGCGTGCTCAAAAAAGACGCCTGAAACGGAAAATCCCCCTTCACATTTCGATTCTTTAACACAATATTGACCTTAACACATTCTCCGGTTTTTGCAACACTCTCGGAGAATGACGCGAATGATTCTGTCGCAACAGTCCGGGAGCATTGAACGCGGTTAATTTAGTCGATCGTAGGGAATCATACAAAGGATCTTTCACCGGATGGATAATGATGAGCGATCATAGAACGGCAATAATGTTCTGTCCGAGAATAATTTTTCAGGCGCTATTTGTTAATCGAAGACAGCTGTTGTACGAGCCGGCGAAATTTCTTGGACAATGCCAAGCCATAAATCTTAGGGGCCACCGAGTTTGATACGGGGAATCGTATAAATGTTGATGGATTTTACGAGGTTCTTGGCGAAACAATTACACTTCAATAAAGAAGACGAAGAAAAAGAGAAGGAAAAAGAAAAAGAAAAAGACCTTTATGCGTCATGATTTTTCTACACGAGCTCGCGCGCATCTTTGAAGCGTTCTGTCGCAACGCGGCGCTTGTCAGCCGTATTACGTAATCGAAGATGCGTAGAAAATTATTGTAACATTATGCAACAAAGCAAATAACGCGAAGGTTTAAAAGTTACGACGCCTCTGCCAGAATGGACGCGCCGCGCGATAGCTATGTATGTACGTTTCGCACCTCGAACATGGATAATACCTGGCCAACGAGGAGAAATTTTAGGGCAATTTTATGCGAGCGCTGAATCTTTGGATTTATGTGTTTAAATGCAGAACACGTAGTAAAGCTGATAGCGCATACGTGTTCCTTTGGGATAAGAACGTATTAAGTAAAATACGTTCCGTCGTACTCGCCCCCAGCGACACGAAATATTATGTTGCTAGATAAGTTCTATCTGTCACTTCGTTCATGGGAAATGATCTATCAGTTGTATTACTTATTAATCCTTTTAGCGCCTGAATAATTAAATATGAGCGAAAAATACTGAATTAAATTTATTATACTGAAGAGGAATCCTTAAGTTAAACTAGAACATCGATTCAAATATTAGAATAAGAATCCAATAATTTCTAACATTGTAAAAGTCTACTGTATTACAATAGGATTCTAATATTCTACCAAATTAAAATTAGATTATAATATTCTACTAAATTAAAATTAGATTATAATATTCTACTATACATATTAGAATATTATAATATTCTACTATATGTATTAGTAGAAGATTCTAATGTTACAATATTCTATTATATTAGAAGAACGTTATAAGATTATAGTATTCTACTATATTCGAGTAGGATCCTAATATTCTCATATTCCACTGTATTGGAATGAGATTTTAATATTTTATTATATGAGAATGAGATTTTAATATACTACTACATTAAAATGATGTTTTAGTCTTATACTATATTAGAATAAGATTCTAATATTCTATTATCCTACTATATCAGAATATGATATTAATATTCTAATATCCTACTATATCAGAATATGATACTAATATTCTAATATTCTATTATATTAGACTCACATTGTAATATTCTACTATATTAGACTCACATTGTAATATTCTACTATATTAGACTTACAGTCTAATATTCTAATATATTAGAATAAGATGAGATTTAACAAAATGTGTACCCATTTGCAGTTCATAGTAACATTAATCTGACACATATCTGCATAAGAAATGTTTTAAATTTTTAACCCATGATCTGGTTAACTGATCCTAACTGTTCAAAAAATATTGAAGTCGTTCGGTCCAGTTTTGAAAAAGTTACCTCGTTTTAAGGGGTGAATGGAGGCTTTTCTGGGTGTCTGTGTTTCCAGCATTCAAGTACTAAGCAAATAAATCTCCATAAAATCTGCAGCCTTTCCTTACTTGTAATATTTGACATTTGTCAGGTTTACGTATACATATTTTAGTAATTGCCTGTACACGAAGTTGACAGCAAACCAGCTGACATCTTAACTGGGCACATAGTGCGTAACGAAGTAGTTAACTTTTATAGTAAAATTATTTCGAAAGAAGCAGGTGTGTAGATACCATCTTGACTCGCTATAAACTATTATTATTAACTAAACTATTATTAGACTGTGAATTTCATGCATTAACAAAAAAAAAGAATGTCACATACAAAACTGTAAACACATCAGAAAAATTTAAAAATACATTACGTCCGACTTACTAAAATTATTAAAGGAGAAAATATAATTCAACTTCTGTTTCTTACAACTGTCTCAGACAATTTCTATTTTGCACGAAGTTGGATAATATTTGCCTGTTATTCAATTAGGAAAATAGTTGGCGACACACGTTTATTTTTGCAGACAGCAGGTCAACACTGTGCTAAGTTAACCCTGCGGACTGAGCAATTCGGACGGAGCTTTTGAGAATCCGGGTGAAAGCAGGGCCAAACACCGGCATTCGAGGATTACGTATACAGAGAAAATGAAAGAAATGCATAAAGTAAACCTTCGTTCTTCGCTTCTCCGTAGTGGGGACTGTTTTGTCAGTCATAAAGCATGCGCCATCTGCGAAGTTGCTCCAAGTTCAATATTCTTAATTAACACTGAACCTAATTAACACTAAAAGCGATTAAAATGTTTTAGCTTATAAAAATGACAAGTTTCATTTTCATATGTGCTTGGATAAAAGAAAATTGTCTAATCAATTTCCATGCAGGCAACTTCATTATTTCGATAATTGCAGAATGATATATATGAAACCGGTCATTTGATCGACAATGGTAGGTTTAGTGGTAACGTCTAATATTTTTCTCTGAATCCACATTGCGCAATTCCGATATCATAATTTTAGTCTAGCACATTAACGTCGCGGTATTATATAAAGTTGTTAATTAATAAACTGTCTTGCAAGCCACGGTCTGCCGATCGCGCGTATTCTTTCACAAGAGCGTAATCCGTAATTAACATTTCCCTGTGGTCTGCAATTTACGGAATCGCAGGGTGTTCTTGACAACGATAATCAACCATTGAAATCTGATGAACACGCCTCGGAATCCGTTCGTCGAAACGAAATGTTGCATGAAAATTTTCTAACGAGATGATCGATGGCGAATATAAATAATCCCCGACGGATTTCTGCGGGCACGATGCGCCCGAGGGAATCGAACATGGTAATAACCGTGGTTACCGACTCATTGCAAATAAATCGTAAACCGGTAAAGAAGTTATGGCTGGAGACGACCTTGACATATAAGCATATACCGCAGGAATTCTAAGAGATCGCCTACCCGGAGGCTAGAAGACGACGTAACGCACGCCAAATTCAATTTTACTTTCATCTTCAGTACAGGTGCCGCGTCGAGAGTGCCGTGCCTCGAGGACGATTCTTCGCAAAGTACCGTTGAGAATCCGTGCGATCGGTTTCTGTTTACTCTCACCTTCGTAACGCGAAGGAAAGCGTGTAGAATCGCTATCGCGCCGGCGATTATTAATCGTGAATTGTGTTCATGCCCCCCCGGCGACGGTGTTCATTGTATCCTCTCCGCTGCGGACGAGTTCCAACAAATTTAGAATTTGAAAATTGAAGAAAATTTTTACCATTAGGTTGTCGCGTATGGAACGTCCGATTTAAGAATACAAATTAAGTATTTCAATCAAGAAATGCTATTATAGTTTATTATATTATATAGTATAAGTATACCTTTAGTAATAAATTATTAGCTACTGTTTCGAACATTGCAAACAAAATGTGAAATATCGCCTAATAAAATATTTTCATTTTCACAATCTGAACCACAAAATAAAATGCTCTATTTTAAATATAAAATAATTTTGTTTCAATAACAGTCGAAAAACTTAGAATTTTATAAGTAAAAATGGTTAAAAGTTAAGTAATAATGTATTCCTTCGCTTAGTTTTAATAAATAGAAAATAATGGGAAAATATTCTTAAATTCTCCTAATGTTTTCTCGATCTTTCATTTATCCATTTATAATTAACGTCTACAAACGCATAATTCTAACTATGAAAACTGTGGGTACTATAAACGTAGAGAGTGTGTTAATGTTGACGATCAAAAACAACTAACTCTATTCTTCATATTCTCCAGCGATCAACACTAGGTTTACTTCAAAGTAACCGGTTCTAATATTTTTAGTTTATAATTATTGACATTATGAAGATGCAACAGATGCACAAATTTATTTCGTTGGGTATATTACAAATAGACAATGGGTTAATGAGATAAGAAAATTGCTTTGGGTATATTATGAATAGACAGCTGGTCTTTGTGCAAGTAAAATTTTTTTACCTAAATTCCAACCAACTGGAGTGAAACAGGAATTTATTTTCCATCTCAATATGTTTAATATGTTGAAAATAATATAATGGTATTTTTAAATTCTAATGTTTTTGCTGTTTTAAATTACAGCTACTAATTTTTGCCATAAATGCCTAAAATCCGCTGTCTACTTGTAACTAAAAATTTTGATAGATACATGTTTGTTATTTCTATAAAATAATGTAAAATTTGTATTGTCCCGTAAGCCTAGGGTTAATTTTGTTGTGACGACGAAATGATTTTTGTATATCCTGTTGACCGTTCCTTCATTTTTTGAAACTGTATTGCAGCGTAAGACGGAATCTCGCGAACGCTAAGGAGGAATAACGAGTACGAGGAAAAGTGGCGGCCACCGGTTCAATTTCCCGATTTCACGATTGAAATTGTGCAAAGCAATAAAGCTTTAGAAACTTTGCGAGGGTAGGGTAGCAAGGAAATTTGAAATATCAGACGTAAGGCAAGGTAATGCATTTCCAACGGCCTTACAAGTACGATATGCGACACGGTTGTTGCAATAGAGGTTCCATACTCACAGAAAGGTTACACGCGGATGCACTCACGAGCCCCGCGTATTCTGAAGAATGCGTACCTGAATGAAAGCCCCACAATGCACCGGGATGGAGTTAGAGACAGACAAGGAGGACGAAGAGCGTCTTATGCAGTCTATACGAGAGTGTGTGAGAGAGAGAGAGAGAGAGGGAGAGAGAGACACGAACGAACGAGAAATAAGCTGGATTAGAATATAAGTGTAAAGTGTGAGCAACTGAGATGAAACTGAACGAGATGAACAAAGAAACGCATAGTACGTATTCGTTACCGTGAGATAGAGCAAGAAAGAAGATCAATTGGAATAGGAGAGGCAGTGAAGGTAAAGAACAGACGAAGAAACAGATATAAACTTTGTGTTAACACAATCGAATGAACGTGTGAATGAAGACAGAAGACGTCCGAATATAGTCAGCCATAGTGTCGGATGGTTGTACGATTCCTTTTTTCATAGAATTTATTTTCATCTGGCGGATATCCAACCATCGGTGAATAAAGTAGGTTCGCTCATCCGCTAGGTACGCGAATGACATTTTAAACCATTCCTTCAGCCATAACGTCGCGAGATTTTTTAAATTATCTGCCGACAGAGGAGCGAGAAACTGTGGAATACTGCGGATCGATTTCTCTGTATTACCGAGAAGTCCGTGAATTTTCTCATTTCTGCCTAAAGTATTTCTTTTCAAGTAACTTTTCAATGGGCCAATTATTTTGCAATATAGTATTTTATACGTGACAGATAACATGAAAAAGCATTCGGTGTTCTCTTGTACAATTGTGTTATGATCTTGTAACAGGTAATTACATTATTTTTTAGTTTAAATTGTTGATACGATATTTTCGTATATGTCTAACTAGAAAATTTTTGAAAAATAATATTATATTGCATGCCTAAAGTATTAATTGTAATTTCGATCAATTACTCTCCAAGTTTATTAGAGCCTAATGCCACTATCGTCAAAAAGCAATGTTGTAAAATTATTCTTGGTGAAATGGTTTGTTCTGCAACAATTAATAAATCGATGGTATCTGTTTTACACTGTTTTTTGTATTAATTACATAATACATAATACAATTACGCGTTGAGTTATAACATAAATTCGTTCGATTGCGAAAATAAATTTAATGATTTAATTACGGCTCATTGTAAATGTACATAAATGTGATTAAAAATTGACCACATGCGGTGAGGAATTATACAATTTACAATTGAATATAATTCTGTACTTCGGTAATAAATAAAAAGAGATCGCATGAAGCAGCGGCGGATGTAGGCATGAGCTGCAGCCTGGGGCTATCTTTGAACTAAAAAAACAATAAAAACAATTTAAATTAAAAACCATAATGAAAAATAAAGTATAGAAGAATTGTTGGTACTTCAGTTAATTTAAGTTAATTGAGTAGGCTCCCAAACAGTGTTAGCCCAGGGTCCGAAAATTGACGATGCATCGCTGGCACAAAATCTGATGTAAATATGTGAGCAACGTCCAAGACAAGATCGAATACCACTGAAATCAATCGCAGAAAATCAAACGAAACCATTTCTTACACAGTTATTACCTGAAATTACACCTTGTGGCGAACCTGAATGGAATAATTCATATTCTAGCCTGCTAGAGCAGGTAGCGAAAGTAGTGTGGGCATGAAATGAAATATTCAATTAGTGAAAAGGGGAGGGACTGTTACTCTCGCGCAGAGCCATCGAGACCTGTGGAGCTCGTTGAGTTGGCTCTGATAATTGAGCTGGAGTAATGATCTCCCTGGATAGAAGGTCTCAGAAAGCCAGCAAATAGGACGACGCGGGTATTTGAGGTTCAAGAGTGTTGTAGGCTATCAATTCAAGCGGTCATGTGCAGAAATGGCGCACCCGCTGATGACACAACAGTGGCTTAGCACTGATGAGTGGACTGGACTAGGGTCACGGTCTCTCCCGACAGAAGGTCCCAGGAAGCTATTAAGTAGAAAGTGGAGAGCATTGACGGAACATGAATGCTGAGGAATATGCACAATCCCTGACTATTGAATTAGGATCAGATAAAAACGTTTCACTTTTCCAGATGTAACATAAATAGCACATTGTCATTGGATGTCTGATCAGCTATTGAACACACCGGTAATTATATATACGTACCAAGTGAGTCTGCGAGATCGATGAATTGAATTTGTACTGTTTTAATTTTCTTTGAATAATCTTGGATTTCCTCATGGAATTCTTGTGTTACTAGGAGTAGCTGGTAAACAAAAGCTTTGATTTTTTAGGAAAAATGCAGACCTTCTGGCCATGTGCTGGAGAGTTAATAGAATCTTCATGTAAAATAAAAAGTCTGCGCCTCAGTTGCGAGGAACAGAACTAATTTTAACACTGAATCCATGTCTAGTCACATACTAATATATCTAATTATCTGCCATGGCATAATTCCGAAATTCAATTTCTTCATCGATGTTTTATATTATCTAGAAGCGAGAGTGACTCTCTTCTTTCCAACAAATAACATTTGCTATATAGTATTATTTAGTGTGAGAAAGCAAAACAATGGATATGATTCTCCAGAGATTAGCAGAATCAGCAGCTACATGGTAGATTTAGTATGACGCGGGTGCATTCCGAGGACGCGACAATGACGGCTGAAAGAGAAATCACGGGAACGAGGACAGAACAGTTGGGACGGCATTTTGGGCTGACAGTTGACAAGAAGAAAAATTCACTGTTAAAGCAGTTTGAACGTTATGTGCTACACGATACGTTTTAACGATTATAATAATTTTAGGAACATAACGGACAGCTTGTAGCATTTAAAGGACCCAGCTTTATTTTACACATTTTGATAATTGTAGCGTTTTTTTGGTTAAATTACTCAACAAACGTGCTGTGTTTTTTGTTTGCTGTGAAAATCTCCGTATTGTAGGATTTTATGAAAATTGTGGGGACCGCCGCCAGCGGGAATCGAACATTTGGTAGCTATCGAAGTTGAAAAAATTATTTTATGATAGACCACTTCTTTCTGAATAAAACAGAAAATATATAGCTCAATCGGACAAACAGTTTTTGAAATAATTATTCGTGTGTGAAGTTCGGTTACGTAAAAAAATTTCAAAAATTGCAAACTTCTAAACAAATTCTAAACGGGTGAAATGAGGACTTAAACACCTGGCATAATTTCACATTGTCTACAACATATTCCATTTAGAACAAAATCGATGATGGTGACATCAATAAATGATCGATCTGGCATGGAATGACCCATCGGTACTCAACCGAAAGTGGCTAGAGCACAGTGTAACTTACCGTAACAGTAATCGCCGCGTTTCAGCCAACAACACCGATCGCTAAATTACTATTCCTTCTCAAAGGCTGTAAATGACTCCCGTTAATATTTATTAGCCTATATAAACCCGATTCCGTCATTTACTCAAGGCGATCGAAAATAATGAAACGCGTCTGCGACGAGTCATAAGGAAGAGACAGCAGTTTAAGTACTAATAGTGATGCAAGAAGCATATTTGATCACTTTATACGCGTTAGCTGTCCCTATGAAAGACAAGATAATGCTTGCGCTGTTGCATCAGTGGAGTGTTATATGTTTACGTGCAGATACGTGTAACCTTTCGACGTACCCTCTGTTCTGAAATTTTAATCCTGCATTTAGTAAATATTTGCGTAATTTCGACTCTCGCGGCTGTCGGAAGAAGCCGGGTACCAGCGAATCATAGAAAGGAGAAAATAAACAAATCGAGAAATGAAAATTGCACGGCGTCGTTAAAAAGTGCCATTAAACAACCATTTCTCAATGTTGCTGTAGGCGCAACATAATTCGTTTGTAAACTTCGCGGAGCGGAGAAGTAGACAAATCTTGAGGTATATCCACATTGAAGCAATAACAGGAAACTTTCAGTCGTCTCTTGCTGCTAAATATCCTTAACACGTCAAGTGCCACGCCGATCCATAAGGACCGGCCACAAATTTTAGGTTCACGTTACAGCACCACGCGGATCGGTCCTTGCATACTGATTGCGCGAATAAAGACGGCCGGCTGTGTCCTGAACCTGGGCCCTTAAAGGTCTACGCATACTTGCCGGAGGTGTCTAATTCATACTCGACGCTCAGACTTTTCTCCGAACTTGGGACCTTTTTCCCGAACTTGAGATGCCCAGAGGAAAGAGGCACAACGTGTCGTCCACAACATTTTTTACACCGTTGTTACACCGTACGAATTGTCGGAAATAGTATAAATAGTAATAAATTATTATTTCGTTTGTTATAACGTTTGAAAGAATTCCTTACCGGCGTATTTCCCACCTATTATCACCACGGACGCTGAAATTTATAGTCAATTTTTGTTTAAATAATACTGTCTAGAATCGTCTAGACATCGAGTCTGGGTCCGTGCTGCGATCCAGTGGAACACTGTCATTTTTTAGTTGTTTATTGGCATTCTTGGCCCTTAGAATTAGTTACGGACTTGGGTACGGCTGAAAGTTAAGTGTCTTGTTTCGAATCGGAAAACAGACCAGCCGTACTCCACTCAATGACGATTGACGCATCGCAGACCCACACTCAGCAGAAAGGCGACGCCAGTTTCGGGGAAAGATCCTTGAACAAAGGATCTTTGTGCAGCGTCTTACGAGACTTTCGAGAGAAAATGTAATCACAGGGTCAGTGGGCGTTGCACAATTTTAGGATTACACCCCGAACTGGTGATTCGCCCTCTACTCATCCCTATCAGGGAAATGATCTCTTTCCTAGCCATGGTAGGGATTTGCAGGAAAATCAGAATTAGTCTATCAACAATAGTCGAACGGATAGGATCTTAGAACTTTGACCGGTCCAACAAGAACATTAGAACGTTTCTTACATTTTAGAACTTTGGCCGGTAATATAAGAACTTTTGGACGCATTACATTTTTTACGAATTAGAGCGTTAATTGCCTTAGAACCAGCGGCAACCGTAATTCGGACAATGCTCGAAACAAATACTCTATGTTAAATCTGCCAACATGTGAGCGGTTGGATTTAAGTGTAGCTCAACAATAGTTATGTTACTTTATTTAAATTTTGATACAGCAAACGCAAAAATGTTTTTCTGAAGAAGATCCACATAGGGATCGAAACGTTAAAAATGTTTTAATAATTGCACATTTGCTGTAGTTGTATAAATGATCGAACCTGGCGCCGATATCATATGTTTATAATTTAAATTTAAATTTCGATCGATAAAAATTTTAACCTTTACTCTATGTTAAACTCTGCTTGCCAGTTGTGTCGGACGAAATATTCTTTAAAAAATTTGTTTAACCACTAAATACAGTTGTCAACGACCATTGCCTCGCTGAAAACACCGGTTCTCGTACGATCACCGAAGTAAAACAGCGTGGGGCGTGGAAGGCGCTTGGATGGGTGACCGCCCCACCTTAATAAAAAGTAGGTCCTGGTGAAATTGGAAATTAGGCGATAGTGTGAAGAGTGGTAAAAGGGGGGAGAAGTTGGTAAAATTAATTTGAAACCCTGAGGGGACCAAATATCATTACAATACAAATATCATTACAAATTATTAATATAATTTTAATCAGAAAAATGCCAGAAATAAGTTGGCGAAAGTTCCATAAAAATATAGTTAAGAATAAAGAAGTTTTGTAATTGATTTGGTAGTGGTTTCCTGGTCTCACACTGTCGAACTTCTTGATCCCTCACGGGGCCCGTGCCCCGTGGATATCGATAATTTGCCGTGAAAACTGTAGAGACCCGAAAAACCTTTTTTCGTGCCATGCACACCAGAGGACTAAGCTGATACTCAAGATATATAGCAGCTCAGATAAATATCGCGTCCGCAAGCTTCAGAAAGTTCGGTTAAAGACACTAGAGGCAGCACCCGGGTAGCTATACCGATTTCTGACCGTCTGAACCCCAAGTATGTAAGTCTCAGTAAAGAAAATACACAATTATTGGCATTTGTAGACTAATGTATTAGCAACAATAAACACATAACAGAATAATACATACATGTCTAACCAGTTTAAAATAGGCACAAAAGAAGACGCAATAGAAAATTTTGTCAAATTCCTGGATACAAAATTACTGATAAAAATAGTATAATAGCACATAGAGTCGCTAATAAACAAGATGTTGATGCAACTTAAAATTTAAAAAAAGAAAAAATGTATGGAAAAACGATTCTAAATCTGTCTAATGTTTTTCATACTACAAGGAGAAACAAAGAAAGGACAAGGAAGAGAACGTGAACTTTCGATGAAAAAGTATTTCATAAATGCCGACGTATTAAAAAATATCCAATGGAGACGGGAAAAGAGGGAGAAGAAAAATTAATACTAGAGGAAGAAGTTATCATTGACCGAGGTCGGAAGAAGAGAGGAAGGACATAGCATAATAGCGGAAGCGGTCTCCAGGGATAAACGAGTACAGTGGCTATTACAATATCATAAATACTGGAAAAAGAACCACGAGACAATGTGTATGTTATGCACAGCAAAAAGAAAAAAAAAGAAATAAAAAGAAAAAATAAAGGAAACTGTAGACTATCCAGTGATGAATTGCAAAGAGCTGGATAAAGGAACAGAGTGAGCTAAAAAGCTGGGGAATCCCGAATGAATGTTATATTTGCAGAGGATGTCTAAATACACGCAAACGTACAATGTGATAAAACTACATCTTGCAGAGCTAAAAGGTAAACAAATAAATGTTGCGCATAGCGAGTCAACAGAATAATTAGAATTTATGAATTTACGATTTCAATTTGTGATAATTTATATAAATGCAACTGCGTTCAGAAATTCTGCAAAAATATCATTTCTTCAGAGAGAAAAATGATATTCTTAGCATTTACCATATATGTAATTTTAATAATTACGTGACTCCTGTACTCATTATTAAAATCAACATATTTTAGAAACTAATAATTTTTTACCATAATTGATTCGGTACTTTTATATAGGGAATAACGAGTAGCATCGAATAGTGCATTAAAAAATATACAATTCCATTAAAAAAACAACGTTGACCTTTATATGATCTCTACACGTCCACATAGAGAAAATATATCTACATAGGAAAATGAAGAAAATGAAGTGAAAAACGAGTAGCATCGAATAGTGCATTAAAAAATATACAATTCCATTAAAAAAACAACGTTGAGCTTTATATGATCTCTACATGTCCACATAGAGAAAATATATCTACATAGGAAAATGTGCTGCCTGATACCGTTTAAATTTTGTTTGGAACATTGTTTAGTATCATCAACAGTTTCGGAGATATTCGACTGGGTCGATTGAAATGGGACACCCTGTAGACGTACGCTTATAATATAATAAAAGATTAGCGTTGTAAATACGACAGGTTTCGAAAGACCACAGTTGCTAATTAATAAGGATATTATGCATATGGCTGGAAGAAAATAATTAGACGATGACATTTAAAAAAATTTCTATTGCATATTTAAAGGAGTAATACATTCTCGCTGGAAATTAGAAATCTTTTCTTTGCATAAACGATGATTCGCAGTTTCGGAGTGAAGAAAGGAACACTGGGAGATTATGTATGCGAGTCTTCTACACCATAAAAAGATGGTTTTCAGGCGCGCGTGCGCGCGCGATGACTCAGTTTGTGTCGAAATTAATGTTGATAGAAGGAAAAAGGAGAAGTGAAAGCTATTGCGGTATTAGTTTACGGGGGATTACCGAGAATGTTTAATCATCTTTGAAGGAAAAAATCTCTACGCCTCGACGCCGCAAACCAAAATTCGTGAGAACTCTTCCGAATCCACGGGTTACGCGTTGCTTAGCCTGCGGTCCGCGTGGGTTGACATGCCGCGACAACATAACTCGCAAACCATGAATTCAATTCCCCGAAGCGTGGATATTAATCTCGAAGAAGCCACTCCATGTGGGAATCTCCGATATGATGCACGCACTGAATACCAAATTGAACACACCGCAGTGATTTTTCGATAGTTTCACTCGAGAACTTTAACGGTACCATTTTTAATGCACCCGTTGTTTACGTCAGTAAAGGTGAAAGTTCTGCTTAAATTTATTTTCATAAATTCTGACTTTTCATACTGTTTTTAAAATCGACATCCTTACTTTCTTGCCACACAATTTTCTTGTTTTCGATCCTGTGCTTAAAATTAATAAAAATCATCCTTAACTCCTAGCTATACAATTTTTATCACTGTCACCATGATTGGAACTTCATTGTCTCTAATAATTTCTTAAAAGACAAAGATGATTCATATTTGTGTACATTTGTTCTCATGCTTAAATTTTGACGAAAAAAGAAATAGAATTTTGTGTACAGTAGAACCTCGATTATTGCACGGAATCTTTGTTCCTTGCATACTAACGACTCCCACCATGAGCGGTGTCGTCAGATTACGATTTTTCTCCCGCTCTACCCTTCCCCTTCTACGATACTATTCTCCCACGCTTCCGCCACGGTCCGGTCACGTGACGCGTCACAATGTCACATGACTAATCCGGTACTGGCAGAAAGGAGGTAACTGCGTTCCCCTCAATTCGAATCAATTTCCCTGATCCGGCGACACTGACCACGATATGTAGAAATATTGCTTTCAATGGCGTGTGGTTGTGTGTTTTATTCTACGTGTCGAATTATAAATTAATTTTAACATTGTTTATTTATAAAACTCCTGATTAACGTCAGAGGCATTGGTAACCACAGCTTTTTGTTTGTTATTTACTACGTTCATTTAATTTACTAATAATTATATGGTGAATTGAAAAAATGGTATATTATCGTACTATATATTAAACATTGTAATGGTATATTCTATAAAATTAGGCACAAAAGATTAAATATCTCAGAAAAATAAGCCATAACTTAGGTATTTAATATTTTATTCGACCATTTGGAGTTACCATGAATTTCCATCGAAGTAGTATGACAATTAAGCCTGAGATAAATGCATGACACGATACAAGCGGTTCCGATCAACCATTTGAACGACATCCTCGAACCATGTTCTATAGATGGCAACGCATTGAAAAGATGTTACCCAGTCAGCTGCTTTCACGAGTGATATTTATTTGCATGCCTTTTGTGTGCACTGTTCGTATTACATAATCCAGCTAATTAAAAGCCCAAACATATTGCACAGACTTTCCCCTACATTTGCCACACGGCAATCTGGTCTTTGGTGAACAGGTGACTGTTTGTTCAGTGTCTTAACGTGTCAATTAGTGAAGAGTGGAAGTATAGAGAAGAAAAGTAACCGAGACTTGATTACACAGAATTTTTGAGTGGATAGTGGCGCCGTTAGTCCAATGAAATAGTTATAGTACAGTACAAAAATATTTAACTGGCAATGTATGATTTAGAATGAATCGTTTAATCTATATTTATATATTACTTAAAAGCAAGATGATCACACAACTTACACTGTTGAATGTCATGCTACTCCACAAATTTAAAGGAACGCTAAAATAATCAGACTGTAGATCTTCATACAAAATAAAAGTTTTCTGCAGCAATAAATTGTAAGAAATTTCTAACATTAAATCAAAATTTCATAATCCGACATTCTTCCTTAAACATTGGGTTGGTAAGTGAGTGATTGCGGATCTTAAATAAGAATCTATCGACAAAATCCGCAGTCATTTAGTTGCCAACCCAATAGTTATGTTTCGCGTGTGATCAATGTGTATGTCTAGTGTGTGTGTTTAGTGCATGTGTTCACTGCGTCTGCCCTGCATGTGTGTTTAACGTGTGTGTCAAGTGTCTTCAGGAACGAGTATTATGCCTTCACTATCTCATTACTTGTACTTTGAGCTATCTTACGACCAACAGTACACTTTTTGATTAGAGTATAATAAATTCGTGACGAAAGTTGCAGATCAATTTCTTGAATTACCTAAAAATCTATTTTCATTACAATTTATTAAGTAAACTGAATTTTCAAAAATGAAATAAACCATGAATTAAAAAATGGAACTTCAAAAGGAATGATACACAATAAAACATTAATATACTATGATTTTTTTCAAATAATTGGAATTTATGCTTGGCCCAGAGGGCTCCAAATATTCGTTCATATACATGCTGATAATTATTTTTATTTTATATAACTAAAAAATGGGTATGTTAGTGGTGAATGCGACAGAAGAATTTGAGAACATTGCTAATATTTGATACTCTATAGAGACTAATATAATAAATAAATTACAGTATTACATAGTAGCAAACTATATAAAATACAGATTTTGAAAAATGTAGTACTAAATAAATAAATAGTCTAATATAGAGACTAATATAATATATAAATTACAGTATTACATAGTAGCAAACTATATAAAATACAAATTTTGAAATTATACAGAGAGCTATGTATTACGTTCATTTATAAACAGTCCAATTCATATTTACTGGTTACAACTTAGCATTCATATTAACTGAACACAGGATGGCGAGACCTGGGTCCACTTTGACCCGGGCTTGAAAATGTTCCATCCAAGCTCCAATTGTCTAGCACTCAGATTCCAATTAGGTCCAACGAGGACCAAAGAGGACCAAAACTTTGATCTCAAAGCGATAAATAAAAACAATGTGTAACAGAAAATTCGCACAAAAAAATTTCAATTCATGATTGTCGTACTTACATAGCTAGGCGACTTCGTTAACCTGATTTTCGGTTACGTAAATAATAACCGTATCGGATGAATGGTTCGAATAAGTCGAGAAACGATCGCGTGGATCAGCTGCAGTTGGACTAAGCGAATATTGTTCATAGATATCGATGACGTGCATTAGCGAATCACGCGGAGTCGCGACTGTTGTTTCTAACAAGGAACTTGACATTCCTAAGGAAACGAGAATTTATTATCGCTTTACGTATTCTCCGCGTTTTCCATAAAAGAAGCAGCGGCCCGAGCGTCTTCCAGGAGAGATAATTCATCGCTCTCTGCACGATTTAACCGGATGATTTATTAGTTGCTTCATTTACAGTAAAGACCGATGATTGTACAGAGAAGATGAAAACTTTTCTCCGCGGAGTAGGAAATATGATTAATGCGATCGGGCAGGATCGTGTGCTTTCGAAGCGTGCTTACACCTGTATCCTGCATTGTTACATGACGTTTCCTTGTTTCTGAATTTTTTATCCTTGGAGGAAATCGATCATAAATTACTATCAACAGATTCAGCACTGTTACTCCACTATTATTTTATTAATGAAGTGTTTGCTGGTAAATGTCATGACAAATAATGCTGCAATGAATGGGCTTTTATTGCGGCCGGCTATAAGAAGCACAGCTCATTGAATCGCATGTATTACGTATATTAAAAAAATTTTATATCGCAAGTGCGCGTAAACCAGTCGTCATTTACATGAAATATTTAATAATCTATCGGCAATCGATTGATGAATGAGTAATCGATCGCACAGCATTCCAATCGAGTAACTTTTGTCACCGGTTAAACAGTTATGTGTCTATATTTAATTCAAGGTAATGCGTTAAGTATGTTTCGAATAGAGTAGAAAGATGGATGGACAATGTTGCAAAACTTTTCCACTTTAACATTCTCGTAACGTATACTGAAAACTCACCGTTGCATAGAGTAATTGATTTTGTTTGAACGAATACTCTAATGCAATAAAATCGCAACAAATAGCTCGTAAACGCAGCTAGTTAAATCACTCTTAAACGGATGGATTCGCGAAGTATCGTGTGGGAGTATTATGTAATAATAATTATTAAGACAGAATTCCGTTGTAATTATCGCCGATTACAGTCAATTTAACCGTCTCACAGCGAAAATGAAAATTGGCAACAAAGTAAACCGTTCGAACTTTGACAGGATATTGTGTGTATCCCGTAATTGCACGTTACTAATGAAAGGTTGCTCCCAAGTCGGCGACTGAGTCTACTGCGCCGCATGCCCCCTGACTATTCATGATATTTAAAATCAGTTGATGCTATCGGTATCAGTGTCATCGAATCCGGGTACGAGAAAAGTTTAGATGGCCGTTAATTCTCGACGGATTGTCTGGTCATTAGTAACGAAACCTGAGTTGCCGAGTGATTGAAATCGTTACTGACGAACTCGCGTTTTGTACAGAACCGACGATAGAATTTTATAATGGTTTTCAGTAATTGAGTAGCATTTATCTGAGTGAAATCATTTCTATTGAATCTAAATCTATTGAAAGTAATTAGCAGAAATTGGCTGAGTGAAATATGAAATAGTAAAAGATTAGAAAAATCTTAGAATATTGTTGTGACGTTTTCAATGGAAAAAAAGTCTATTAATTGTTGGAAAACCTATTTTAGTTTTCATAAAGATCCCCAGTTTAGAAATTAATTAATAACTCTTAGATTACAGATGTAACCTATATTCGTACATTAATACTTTATTTACGTAGGGAAGAACACTTTCATAACAGGTGCTTAGAGTGGTCGACTATGTACATTTTGCGAATGGTAGTGCTTAACGTCAGTGAATACAAACTACAAGCCATTTCTCCAAGCAAAAGGCTGGATATCTCATTGTCAGTACAGCCCTGTTAACTCTCTAATCACGAAAGATAATATTTCTATTTCGTATACATTCTTGGTTAATTTTATTTGTTATTTATTAAGTACCGACCCTTTATCTAGTTATATCAATTCAACGCCTCTCAAATACAATAGATTGCAGATGTTATACACTTATGACAAAAATGAGCAAGTCAATCATGAAACTTTAATGACATTAGAAAAATTTAAAGATACTGTTATGTTACCTAATTAGTGAGATGATTAAATGTGGAAATATATCTTCATTTAATTTCTATATCTTACAATTGCCTTAGATCATTTTTATTTTGTATAAAGATCCACAGTCATAAACAACGCATAATTTATACCATATTTTAAAAACGAATTGGTATTATTGAAAACTAATATGTTACTTTGTATTCATTTTTTATTCTAAATAATAAATACAATTTTTGCCATAAAATGAATGATTCTTCATTGTCTTTTTGTAATATTTGTATCTTCAATTGTGTAATAAATACATAGTCAATCATTTTTTATCAGAAATAGTTCTCGTAACTTTTATCTCAATATTTGTGACAAAATTCGTTTTGCACTAAAAGAGAAGAATGACTTGTTCAATATAAATTAATTTCATTTAAATATTCAGGAAGCAAAAGCGGAAACAATAATAACAATATTTAGTCACATTTTTTAAGAAGTATTGCCTGCTTTTTATAGTTTAGCGAATTTCCACTAATTTATCATTTACGTATAACTTTTGTTTTATTTAATTTCTGAACTCACGGTGAAAATAAATACCTTTATTTCGCCATGTATATTAAAATAAAAACTTGCCTTGCTTTTTCTGTCTTCATCTAATACGTTTCAATATGAATAACATGGTTCGGACGGTGCTCCAATTAAGAAAAAAGAAATTCATTTCGATATTTTTACGATTACCAATAATATCGGCTTTTTACAGTGAAATGAAATACGAATGAATGTTTAAGCTTTTATGTGGTTGATATCCATAATTGTAGAGAAATGGAACTGGATTCGTGATTCTGGAAATTGTTGATAAGTAGTATGGGTTTTTATTATACATATATGGAACATTCTTTGAAAAAATTTGATTTGGACAAACCTAATAAAATATAAAAATGAAAGTTTTTCTAGAACAGGATCACATATTTTGTTTACCAATATAATAAAATTTCTCAAACATAACCAATAATACTATTTAATAAATAAAATCACAGCAATATTCAATGATTACTCTAGTTACATTTTAAATCAATATTCTGCATAGCTTATTTATTTATAGTATGTTTGAAGATATTGTGTTGCAAGATATCTTACCTAATCAGAAATCATATTGTGTGACAGGATATTTCGTCTGCCGATGCAAAGGGATTGAATAACATGATAATAAGTAGATGCGTACTCATATATTATTACATTATATAACTTCCTTCCGTGGTTGTATTTCATTAATACAAAAATTTTAATTACCGAATATTCATGATAAGTCCTCTATTAAAAATAAGAAAAGAGTGTTCAAATTATTAATTATTACCGTTATAGTTTTGATACCACTTGCTCAGTTTTATTTAGTTAAGCGAAACCAGCACACACTAATTTGTATTTTATATTAATTTCATGCGAACTTTCTAAATAAACATTCCGAAAGAACTTTCCATTGCGAAGACCACTTTTCGAAGAAGAGGTACTAACAGCAAGATCTGGTAAAAACTTCACTCATTGTTAAACAATACAGACCTAGTTCGACCATAATTTTCCAAAAGACAGAAGCTAATTGTTCCCTCGTTCCCTGAATCAGTTTTAAGTCCGGAGAAACCATAGGTACGACAGCACAAGAACAAAGGAGGTCACTATTATGGCGCAGCGCAGAAACGACGCGATGCTCAGCCACCCCAAAGTACAGGCGCGATAACAATCGACGAAATCTCACGAAACCAAGAGGAACATGATTTCCAACGCAGCCGGCTCAGCGGTCAGAGGGTTAAAGAAATTATGACAATTGAGTAAGCATCCTATAACGGGGACCCGATGACATTTAGCGCAATGTGACATGCTGATCCCCGGGAAGGTAGTCTCTCTCCGGGTGATGTACAGTGTGTTGTTGTCCCCGTACGTTTCCCCACACATGCATATATCCTAGTGCATCGTGCGCGTTAAATGAGGATCCGTGTAACCCCCCTTTCGGTTCCCTCTGTCACTGTGTCACCATCTTCCCCTCTCTCTCTTTCTCTCTCGCACTCTGTCCGCCAGCCTTTCCACCTTTGCCATTTCTCTCTGTCGCTCTGTGTCCCATGTGCGTCCTCTTAGAAGCACAGTGGCTATCGTTACTTGGGCAAACGGTCGTATTGGTGATGCCTCCAGGGGTATATATACGACGAGCGCTGCGGGGCTTGATAAACACTTGCCCATCAGCGATTACTGCTGCACCATGTATACGTCACTGGTAAGCGCAATTAAAGGGACCGGCGAACGCTGTTCCGCGAGGGAAAATAAAGAGAGAGAGAGTCGGCTTCGAAGATTCCGGGGTGCAAAACAGGATTCGCGAGGAACGGAAGTCCCGCGGACCGAAGACTGGTCTTCCTTCAGTGAGCTTTCGATTTGGAGGATCGTCGAGTGCCGCGAGACCGCGATAGTACATATCTGTGCGTGACTCCGTAACCGGGACTCCTGTGAACGAACGTTATCTGTGTTCCCTTTCTTTTTCCATTTTCATTGATTTCTCGCGGCTCGTCCGGTCGTACCGCGTTTCCCCGGACGCGTGACGCCTCGTTTCGGGTGGTGATCGAGGAGAGGTGAGTAGGGTGAATGCAAACCGGCTGGAAACAGTACGAGACAAAATGTACCTTGGGGCGGTAGTGGCAATATCAGTCTGTAACACAACCTGTGGGCCTCCACAGTAGAGCGAACTCTATTGTACGTATCTTCTAGATGTCAAAATGTAACAAGATCGAACGTCTTCAAACTTTGGTTTGCGATCTTAACGTATTATTTACTCGCGGTTATTCCGTAATTTTTGGAAGTTTGAGGGCTCGTAGTTGAGGATTTCTTAATAGAACCTTTAACATAACTCGGCCTCTATAACGCAGTAATTTCGTTTTTAAGCTTCCATTTTTTTTTTTTTTATTGAAGCTCTCCAGATATCTCCTTATATGGGTCTATTTCGCTTTACAATTTGTTGGTACAGTGTTACAAGTGAAAAGAAAGAGTAATCTTTTTACAAATATGGAGTACAGGTGAGATATTTAAATAGATACCTTACAGTCTTTGAAAAATGAATGAACATACAAGCTTTAAAATTAGGTTCTGTTAAGCTTTCATTTGGTACACCATAATTACGGACGAGTCTATTAACCCTTAGCACTCAAGCGGTGACTCAGACTCTAAAAATTGCTGTGTCATTATTCAAGATATTATTTACATTATTAATAGACAGATTTTTATGCAAAATAAGAATGTTCTACCTGATTTTCAACAAACTGGAGTAAAATAGACATTTATTTTCTTTCTTAATATGTTTAGTAGGTTGAAAATAATATAACAGTATTTTGAAATTCTTCTACTGTTTTTACTGTTTTAATTTACAGCTTGTCTCTTTTAATTTAAATATGCTGTTTAATTATTAAATATGTTGGTATCTAATCAGTTACTAAAGATTTAAGTATTGTTCGAGGTATTATATCAATTTCATATCCAAAAATGAAAAAATTCATGTAGAATGGAATTATTAGATCGGAAGATATGTTTAATTTTCTAGTTAATTTCAACATTGGTTGCATTTATTACGAGTGTTTCTAATTGTTTGATCAGTCTAGAATATGTTCACAAGCTTCGTGATCCATTCTTGGTACCTCGAGAATTGAATCCAAGCTTTATCATCACACTAGACTGCAGATCTTTACGGAAAATAAATATTTTCTGTAGAAATTGGTTGGAAACCTCGAATAAGGGCCAACGTTATAATACATGCAATTATAAAAAATTAAAATTACATACACATTTATTTCTTAATAATTCTGATTTGTTCGAAATAATGCAACCATAATTCTAAAGTCTTTTGATGTTTTCATTCTTCCGTATTTCACTTACTAATTTTTGTCAGAAATATATAAAATTCGCGATCTAATCGTCACTAGAAATTTCATGAATTTACCACGAAATTAAATAAGTAAAATTTTTAATCTGCGGAAGGTGGAAACAATTTAACCCTGCAATGGTAGCCTGGGGTCTCTCATGACCCGACATCAGGGTTGCAAGACAATTAGAAATACGAAATTTCTTTAATATCTTTCGAACGATTCGAGTTTGTAGCCTCAAACTGTACCTAAAAGTATTTGGATAAATTTTTATTGGAATTTTTGGAAATATCTAGAAATATCAGTTTAGGGTTAACAATATTAACTTTTAAAGGAAGAAAGACGTTTCCATTCGATTCCTGTCTATTGAAATTGCTGCAGAACATGTTTACTTTGCTTAACATAATTGTGCAATGAAGATTCGCAATCTAATGATCACTCTGTAGTAAATTACACATTATTGCTCCTTCGATGGCAATATCAAGTAGAATACCTTTGTCTCGAGGTCCATTCGTTTTGTTAATCTCTTTAACACTGTTAATGTTTCTTTGCTCTTTTCACAGGTAAAATCATTCCACTATGTTTTAATTGTTTAACACGTTGATTATCACGTTACCCACATTTGGATAAACAGCCTTACCAGTCTTGAAAATAAATTTTTCGGCAGATAGACCAAGTATATCAAATTTACTTACGATTGAAGGCACAGCATAATTTGAGTAATTAATATTGTAAATTTTAATTTGCCATATTATTGTTTTATTAAACAAATCGCGTTGATATTATCTCATTTCTGTGGCTACTGAGTCAATGTCCAGTATTAAATGAATTCTTATATTTTTTTAATCTTGAGAATTTTTCGATAATTTCAAATATAAATTTAGCTATATAAAATATAGATTGTCAGTGTCGACTGTAAGAGAAAAGAGCAAAATACCATTGGTTCCTTATTAATATAAACAAGATAAAAATGATACGTCAATATCCGTAAATCGATGAAACATTTTACTGTTCGAAATTTCACTGATTTCTGCCACAAATGCAGAAAATCCATAGTCTAGTAATTACCGCTTAATCGGTTCTATTTACTCTGAACTCGTTATGTTTCGAGCATCGTATTAAAAACGGGCACAATTATCGCGTATTTGTTGATTTCCACGATCCAATCGAACTATTTCAAATATTCCTACTCTCATTGTTTCCATACGGCTGCTCACGTTGAATGAGGATTCTATTAATTCGAGGAACGCGTCGGCTACAAGAATAAATTGATCGAATTCAGCGAAAGTCGATGATTTTTAGCTCGGTGACCGTTCAGCCGGAGCAGAATCTACTATGTCTGACCTAATATAAGCCGCTCTACCGCTGCCAGTGTCTGACTCGAAACGAAATAGCTACTGCGGCCGAGTTTGCGACCGTTTTCGGTAAAGAGGCTAGCCGGTTGCCACGCGAGTCTTGCAATCGATTTCCTTAATTGATATGCGGTCTGATGCACCGTTTAAATCGCACCCCGCAGACGCGTAATTACGCGAGAATCGATCTTCCGCGACGTAATTTATAGACGTTTAAACACAATAACGTAAACAAGGAACGAGGATTATCTACGATGACGCCTGTACCACGAGAATTGCGCGGCCAGTTTGTTCGGCTGTATCGATGTAATGGCCGACACAACCTGTCCGAAGCTTCATTAAAGTTTCGACGATGGAAATCGTTATCATTATTATATACACATTCCGGTTAAATAACAAAAGTCAAAAGCGGGTCGAACTCGGTCACTCGCACGTTTCAGCGGTATTTAATAACCTGAAAAACGAATTTTCATTTTGTTCAAGCGCGTTTAAACTTGTTAAATTGTGAACGGTTCATTGAGTTTTTAATTTGGAGAATTCGGAATAATTTGAAAATCGGCAGAAGTTCTACGTGATACAGTCACAGTTCAATTAGACACGGAAGTTGTAATTTTCAGTTTAGTTTGAAGAAAAAAGTTACCTGCAATTCGAAATATTACAACTGCTATTGTGATCTCTTTTATTCTTGATAACAGTGTAGATTAAATTGAATATATGGTCTTCAATTAGACTTAGTTTTATTGACAAAGCATTCGATTACCACTGAATGACAAAAATTGCAATAATTTCAAAAATTGCAGAGATCACTTTCAGCAGTGAGTATTTCGCCATTTTCCTCTGCATTTTATTTTCTGGAGTTAGTCGATTTGGAGAATGAACGCCACGTATACGGTGCTGAAGAACAGTAAGTAACGGGAAAGGTACATTTTTTCGATTCTGTTTGCAAATATTGACCAAGGTACATTAATGCAGCTCTAGATGGGCAAAGCAAGTTCGGAACACGTATTCACTCTACGCACAGTAAATTCTTAAAGAACCAGTATCTCACTGGCAAACATAGATTAACCCTTGAGGAACGACTTTTATGTACTGATTCTGATGAATATTTCAAAATTGACTACACAAAATTAGATTACTGGGTGCGATAGATTTTCTAGCATTTACATGTAGAAAGAGGTGTCGTCCTTGAAGGGTTGATCTACCTCATTTTTGGGGAACCCACTCATACAAGTATAAACTCCGCAGTCTAGCTATGAATAACATAAAAAATTTTGAATCGCAAACAGATAACAACAACATGTGTAAAGCTATATCCGAACTGAATCAATAACGAGCAACTTTTAATTGATGTTGCATATGACATCGTGCATGGGTCAACAATAAGGGACCAACATTTTTGCGTTGCTCTCGAAATGTTAAAAAACGTTAACCCCTTGCTGACGAAGATTCTTCAATGAAATTCTATTTTGTTTTAATGAATATATTTGGAGAAAGCACAGGCACTCAATAAATATTTTCTTCTTCTTCTGCGAAATTCTAAACGATGAAAAACTTCCGCCGTACATCCACAAAATAAACAGTAGTGCAAGGGGTTAATCTCTCCACCCGTATGCTCAAGAGTGAAGTACTCGGTTTCTCTCGGATCGAAGGCTCATTCAAGATCGTCGAAGTTTAAATTCTGAAACGGTCTCGGGCGGTCTGGAAGCGCGTAGCTCAGCGAAACCGTTTAGCCCTAAGTCGAAGTAGACGTCAAGTACAAAGTCAGCAGCTGATCTGGTGTGAATCCTTAGGTAGCCGTGATCACGTTGGCCAGCTGCGTGGCAGCGGCCCCGGCCCCGGCGGATGATGTGATCCCGATCGTCAGCCAGAGTCAAGAGGGTCCGAACCCGGACGGTTCGTACAAATGGAGCTACGAGGCCGGGAACGGAATCAAGGCCCAAGAAGAGGGCCAGCTGGAGAACGCGGGCCAGGAGAACGAGGCGATGAAGGCCGAGGGCAGCTTCAGCTACCCCAGCGACGACGGCCAGCAGATCTCGTTGACGTACGTCGCGAATGCCGACGGATTCCAACCGCAAGGTGCCCATCTGCCCACCACACCCGAGATCCCTCCTCTGATCCAAAAGGCACTAGAATGGATAGCGGCGCACCCCTCTAAAGAAGACCAGAACCAGGTGTAAACGTTAGGGCGCCCGTCGTCCAGTGATCTCACCGAACCTTCTTTTGTAATTCTGTTCTACCGACGAATATTCACATGATGAGTCGCACCATCGTCGTCGTCGCTTCTCGCTCCCCTCCACGGCTCTAACGAAACGCGTATATACTCTGGTTCAATCTGTTGTAAATATTTATTGTATACTTATGGAGATATGTATGTTGTATCAATGTATCATGCATTACTATGTTTATTATGTATTGCGTATTATGTCGCACATGCGGACGCGAGCATCTACCGCGAGCTATGACGTTCTACGTAATCGTTCGTGTGTACATGCCGCGGCGCATACGGAATAAACGTTGCAATTCAAGAGAGACATATCGATTTATTCTTTGCCACCCGACTTTCAGCTGAACTTCCGAGCGTTTCTCAGCATGGGCACACAATTTACTAATAATCTATCGGGAAAAAAGTCCAAAGTCATAATCTATCCAACATTAATGAATCTATTATCGCAATCATATTTTTTTCCTCCCTATTTATTTGCAATAAATCTTTTATGCGAAGATTACAGTTTTTGCGTGTCAAGTGTAATCTATTTTGTCGGCTGGAGTAGCACGGTATGTTTATATTTAAAAGAAAACGGCGATCGAAACACATTATGTGGAGTTGCGTCTGCTAAATATTTCATTTTGCCAATTCATCAGGAGAATGAGTGAATGAAGATAATCTGCAGAAAATGTGGCTAGTGGCAGCCACTATGACTGGGTACCTCTCTCGTTGCGTTTCGATTTTGTACACGCATTTCCGATCCCGTGTCGTGCAACGAGCGAGGTTCTACCGTAATTATGATCTTCCCTCATCGGGTCATCGCTTGTTCGGTTCCTTGATTTCTACGTTCGCGGTGGATGATCGCGCTATTAGAATCACAGTGAAAAAAATAAATAATTTGTTTATAAAAATGTACAAAGGTATTGAAGTGGGAAAGGTGTTGATGCAAATACAGTAGTATTAAAGCCCACTTTCCAATTTTACTCGAAAGATTTATTTCTTACACCGTTAAAAAAATACTAAGGTCTATGTTCGCGCCCGGTCCCGTGAAAATACCGCACGACTCGTCACGACGAAGTCCGAAAACTCAAAGAGCCTCCGACGCGTCTGGAGGGCTACTTATTTCGTCCTCGTAGAGGGGGAGAGTGTCCTGTTGGAAAAGGACAGAAAATCATTTCTTAGGAAAAACCCTCCAGATGCGCTAACCTTTGGCTGCAAGCCCCTCGGTACCGCGGGGCCGGCTATCAGGTACGTACGTATACCTGCGATAGCCGGGCCCGTCATGCACCAAGGGCAATTGCAGACGAACTGGGCAAAATCTGGCTGCCAGATGTGACCCCAGCCGGCTTGACCAGAGCCTAGGTAAAAAAAACCCTTATAACACAACGGTCTTTACTATAGGGGTTTTACCCGGGGCATGGTAGCGATCGAGTCGCTACAGTATTTACTGCCGACGGATAAATACATTGATCGTCTATCAAGAGATGGTAGTGATTTCAGTGGGGCGCAGACGGATCTGCGAGACCCCGCTATTGGGTCTTCGTCAAACGATTCGACCAATTGCGGAGGACGTGTAGCGCGGAGTAGGGATATCACGTGGTCCCTAAAAGTTTCTCACTGACGTCTCCTGGTGGAGATCAGTACATTTAACCTTTTTGTTGTCGAACAACGAAATAAATATCGTCGTTGGCTGCCCCTTCAAAAGGTGATTGATCTATATTCTATTTCATAGATTTTTAATAACATTAGCATTAAATCCACCACTGCCAGACCGATTTTATATTTTTCATGTTACAATTATTGAAAATATAAAGTTGCTTACATAAATTTTTTTATCCAAGCACGAATTGTATTAAAAATTGCACAAAATCTAAATAAACAGAGCCTTGTCATTTCTGTAAGCTAAAACAATGTTGTCAAATTCAATGCTTTGATCTGAGCACTTTCAAAGAGTCTAGAGTTTGGTTTGAAAATCGATTATTTTAATGTGAACTCATCAATTTAAGCAAGAGGCTCGAACACTTTCGAGATCGCAGACTCAGCCGAAGTCTTAAAATTCATTTTAAATCTATCGAGCCCGGTTAAACATCACGGTCAACCGCAATCGAGATGCGAACGGTGAATCGACGCAACAGTTTACTCCCCGTTTGGGAAAGCAAACTGGGCTATCTGTTAACGCCAAGTTTAATCAATGTAACTTTATATCAAGACCCTATTTATTCTTTGGCTTGGAATTCGTCCAGTTCAAGTTGAATTTACGAACCGAACTAGATCAAACAGAAACGCAGATTGAGTTAAATCGAGTTTACAAACACGTTACCAAAAGGTAGGTCAGAGTGGGTCATTTACGGACGTAGCTTGCGCTCAACAAAGTTGTTGTGTAAACTGCAGACCTTCGACATGCATTTTGCATGCCAACAACTCTTTTATACTGTTTACAACTCATCTATGGTTCTACATACTGTATCCCTGCATCAACATACTCGATAGTTTATTCGGGGAAGCTTTACTCCTTGTTGATGACCAGACACGTGACCAAGATTCTAAATACAATTTTATTAGGTCGTTGCAAATGCCCGATTTTTAACAACTGCATTTCTAACTAAATAGCTAAATCTAGCTAAATAGCAAGCACAGCTCTTTTCTGAATAATAATTATAGATGAAAGTAAGCGCCATTCTAAGCAACACAGTCCGTCATTGAATTACAGGTTTCTTGCCTGTGTTATAGTAGGAATTGAATTGTTTGTCATCTCCATTTTGTAAGTTTTTTTTATTATTAACGAATAGTGTGTTGATTACATAACTCATATTTTCCGACTGCATTAGGTAACATTGGAATAAAATTTATTTCAAAGTAAAATTAGGTGTCTCGATAAAAACAGAAAGCAGAACCTTAAAGACGAGCTTTGTACCTTAAAATGTAATAGTATTTGTTTATTAATTATCTTAAATCTCTTTAGTTAATTTTTTTTTAAATTATCATAGACCAATTATCGTTTCAAACGCATCAAACATTTTTTTTTTTGTACCCATTGTACAAAACGCTTTATGCTCACACCTTTTCTCCTGAAAAGAGTTTTTAACATCATTTTTTTAATACTAAACAGAAACCATGACCTTAACTCATCGTTCGCTGTCTATCTTGCCACAAATCTTTCAACGTCCCAGCTTGACAAACACTTTCTAAAGGATCCTGTTCGTTAAAACTCGATCAACATCTGTAGCGAACGATCACGGGTAACATGAAACGTGCAAAGGCCAGAAATCTGTCACTCACTTCCAGTTCATGGAAAGATCAACCACCCAAATAGAATAATGTATCGGCGATTTTCCAACTCCTACACAGATTCATTGACAACCCAAAGGAACGTAATTTCTCGAAGCAACCTGATCTGTTCTTAGTTCTGTAAAGTTCTCGCTGATTTACGATAGAAAGTTCCGGCACGAGGCAGTGCAGCGTTTTAAGCACGTGCCCGTTGTAGATCAGTCGTGCCATAGTTAATCAATCACGATACCGCGGCCATACAGCTAGTATGTCCTCGTGTAATTTATTTGGAGATGCGCGTCACGTGCGCGGCGCGAAACTTATTCAACTTTGGGAGCCTTTCGTTGCCACTGACACATCGAAATGTCACTCGTTCGAATTAACCTTTTGACGACTGACTGGATTCACGGAAAATCTGTCAAAACGGTACACCGGTTTTCACGTCATCGTTTTACTATACAAAACGTTAGGACAATGTTTACACAATTGGGCCGTTTGATGCGAAAGTGGTGCAAGCCAATATTCGTCTGTTCGTTAACGGATATTAATGACGCTAATCATCAATAAATAAAATAATCCAATTATCTCATTATCCAATAATTAATTGCTTTGGCTCGCACAATTTTCGCATTAAACGTCATACACATGTATGCATTAGGGTGGACCATGTTTTTCGACTATGAAATTTTCAGTAGGTATAGCTAAGGTCCACCCTAATATAGGCACATATACAAGTAGATTAGTGTAATATACAGTAATATACAGTACTATTTTTAATTTTTTATATATGCCTAAACAATCAGAACTTTAGGTTAATTCATTTTAGTAATTTATCGAGGAACGTCGATATTTTTGTTAATAGAGCCATACAATTTTTAATGTCCATGGAAAGGTTTTGAGTTATTTATAACCGAACGTCGTTCGTATAAGTGGTACTGTAATTTGAGGACTGCGAAGCGACACTTAAATGTACATACATATAAGTATGCAGTTTAACTCTTTTAAATTTATGTTCAATGCTACATTCTCCAGCCTGAGTGCAGAGATTTATTAGATAATAAAATTGTAATATTTCTTAAACTAATAGCTTTTGGTTATAAATAACGTTATAAACCTATTTACGGGTAACACGCATCGCATCATTTAATACTTTAGAAATGATATGGTTTTATTAGTATAGAGTACCATAGAGTATTTCAGGTTCCAGTTCTAAATGTCATATAAAGAAAACTGTTTTTACTAGAAAGAATTTTATTTTTATACTCATGTTAATAAATGGGCTAATAAAATCCAACGTTGCATAGCAATGTTCCTAGCAAGGTACAATAAATTAAATTTTCTGTAATATTTATTGTCTGATATTTTTTTTCAGATGAGGATATTGAAACAGTACATCAACTAGAATTACAGTATACTATTTATTGTGAAAACTCTATAAATATTTCAGCATGAAATAATGCTCGATACATTACAGGAAATTGCCTGAATTTTTTACAAAAGACAAATAATATTATTGACCAATAAGTATCCTTCACTTTCTGTGATATTTAATCAATAATGCTTAATTAACTCTACACATGTCAAGAAACTCTTCTGAATGACCATTCTAGATTGTAGACACAAGAAATGGTATGCTGTAACGGAGTCATTGACTAACTCCATTTTGTGTCTGCTTTCAGTTGAAACAGTACCATCAGCGAGTGCACAGTGAAATTCGATTAAACTGTAGCTTCGTCACAATTCGAACCGTTTCTATTTGACTTTTCTCTCGTAGTTTGGAAACAAAAAGTTTCTTCAATTTGTGATTTAAATCACCTCAACAGCTACCAAATAATTTATTGTTGTAGAGTAATTAACCAGTTAAACGCTTTTGACGTTTATATACGTCGGACCAAATCTCTATTGCGGTGCGGTTGACGTGTATACTCGTCGTGTAAAACATAAAATTACCATTGACGATGAAAACTCTAAAACTATTTAGCGGTATGTTTGTTTCTAACCTTTTCAATCATGAATTGTTAATTTTTTATCAAATAAAAATGTAATCTTTCCTCTTTCGTAAAATTTATAATAGGATACTCGTCATTGCTTGATTTTAATTCCGCGCTCAGTGGGGGATTTTTAAAACTAAATTACGCACTTAACTAATTAAATTTAATTACGTGAATACATTTTTCATATTCTCTAAAATAGTGACTTTTATATTTTTATGAAGAATGGTGCCTCACAGTGAGAATAATATGAAAATGTTATTAAAGGTGCTGACATAAACGATTTTTGAATTGCATCTAAATAAAAATGCACAGTCTACAAACGATAAACCGAGGTGCTCATGGTGGACAATCACTTCACGAATATATTGTTATTGCATTGTTTATGGGAGTGAAAATGGTCCAGTGGTCGTCTGCAAGGATATTATGCCCAGGAATAGTGCACACTTAACTTAAATTGCATCTTGAGATTTATGACGTCTATCACTATTGAGTTATGGCCAGGAGGTTTAAGTGCGTGTTTGTTAAAAATTTAAAGGAACAAAAAACGCTTTAAGGGAACGTAAATATTTATCTGGATAATGTTATATTAAATATATTACCTCACTAACTGCATTTCTTATTTTAATTTATTCCTTAACTTTTAAAATGAGACCAATTTTATTGTTGTAAATTATTTTTAACGATATTATCATAGCTTAAATATTGGGGAATCATCACAAATCGAAAATCTAGTGTTCAAACACTTTACCGCACCACTGTAAGTGTATTTCCACTTACGAGAGACATCTGTTATATAACTTTCTTCGAGACATGCGCCACTTCAATTTAAAGTGTCATGCTCATCTTCGCAAGAAACGAAACCAATTCTGTCTCGAAGAACTTTCATTGAACTTTCACAAGTGACAGCATCGCACCTAGCTATTTTAGTGCACGGAATGTCTTTTAGTTACAATAGAATTACCTAATGTTTAACCGTTTATCTTGCGTCGCCACTGCAAGCCACTGATGTTATTTTTAGATCTAATCTAGTGGAGAACATTTTTCCCCCTAAGTTGGACACCTTAAATCTGTGGTTGTATGGAAAAACACCGCATGCCACAATTTTTAAAAATTCGAGTTTATACGTTAATAGGATTTACGCATTTACCAGAAAAAAAGGCATGAAAACAAATTCGAAAGGTTGAAAAAATAATGCAACTTAACCGATGTCCTACACAAAGAATTACTGATCAAAACTTTAAGGCAATTAGCAATATCTCGAAAGTGAAATTGTGTAACATGCGGTGTTTTTCCTTACAGAAATATCTCTGTTAGTTTTTAATAATCGGAAGAATCGTCGCAGGAAAACAATTTAATTTAAAAGAGCAAATACTATAAACAATTTTTCTCAAGATTATAGTTTTAAAAATTTCATGGTTATTAATGTTTTGCAATAAGATTGCATATGCTAATCGTCGTTGTAGAACGGTCAAGGTCAACATTAATTTAGAGACCCATGACACCACGACCTTCAATTGACTTTGAATATAAAAATTTGGAATTGATGTAAGTAGTTGAAGAATTATTGTAAAAAGATTAATAGAAAAAGTTAATATTCATGAATGTGCAATATTTTGATCTTGTTTCAGTTGCAGTTGTATGGAAAATAGTGTATAAGTTTCGTACGTAGTTTTAATTGAATATTATCGGTCTCATTCATTCTTTCGTTCAATCGCCACCCACGCACCGACATAAATATGTCACATTCAATCTATACCGTAAACTACAACTTTCTCCTATCGTTCTGTCTTCTTCCTCCTGCCTGACTCCTACATTTAATTTCATATCGTGTAGTACGATCCGTTCTTCTCTTTTATTCCTTTAATCCGTTGATTCATTTATCGTTTGTTTATACGTTGCATAAAGAGGGTCTCTCGATCGCGGATAGTAATTTGAATGGTCAATAGAAACCGTTGAATGATTCGAGTATTATATGTTGCAAGTATGAACTTTTAGTGTATCAGCAGACTCCGGATATTTAAGCAAAATAAAAATGTTGCGTCAATCACTACAAATAGAAGATACTTAAAAATTTGTTAACAATTTTAATGCATCGAAAATAATATACTGGTAGTCTTAAATTCTTTTGATACGTTTTCAATGTTTTGTGTTTCATTTATTAATTTTCGTTACACACTGATAAAATACGCAGTCTATTTCTCAGATTTTAATATTTGTAAAAATCAACGTTTCCCCTACTATAGAATTAACAAAAAGAATGGATTAGGTTACACAATTTATAATAAATGAATTCTAGCTATAGATAGTTAATTTTTTTATATTGTTGCAAACTAGCTGTGTTAATAATTGAATAATGCTTCACACGTTTCTCTTTATTTTATAGAATTTGTAAAAATTTTATATTTTTAATATTAAAATAGGACTAAATAATTTCTCAATTACATTTTATTCTGGTTAATAACACAATGTAACACAGTTAAAGTTTGTCGTATTCAACAATTTTCATTTGACAATTTTCAAATTTGAGTAGGTCAAGAATTTGTGGATTTCATCAAAAATTTTATATTTTCAATATTAAAATAGGAAGCAACTGAATGCACTAAATAATTTCTCAATTATATTTTATTTTGGTTAATAACGTATAACACAGTTAAAGTTCAAATTTTCATTTTTTGAGAAAAGAGCAAATGTTCCTCATGCCTATTTTAATCTATGCGCCTATGTACATATATCTTAAGCTTCCTGTAGCACGAGGATTCATTACTTTCACGATTTCGAACATACCATCTTACCAGTGTGAAACCATGTTCAGATTCACACCAACCCAAACAATTTAACCAAGTAATGTGTAAATATACTGAATGCTAACTATATAAGGACGTTATTTGCCTAGACAAATGGTTTTCCGGCTTCGTCAAGACGCCTGGTAATCCAAACAAACGAGGACAGCTACTGCAATGAGGAAGTTCGAAGTTTACTATTTTAACATTTAGACAATGGCCCTCTATCTCCTTCGCTGTAAATCTGTCTCTCGACGTCATCTTCGCTATTACCGCGTTACAAACACCACGTGGCGTTTGTGTACAAATAAAATGCAGATGTAGTCCATGTAAACATATTTCATAATTAAGTGTACGAGATCTCAAGGTCACCTTCATTTTTTTTTTAATGGAATTACCTCTTTTAAGACACCTGCGATGATAGTCTCTTTCATTGGGGGGTCAGTGACTAAAAATACTCAAGGTCATTCACGGTCACAGAGAGAGGAAACGTTACGCAGGCTTTTTATTATTTTTTCATACAATGTTAATAGTATTGTAGACAATATTATCTATCACACAGATAAAAAAAATATGTTTTTTGTACTCTAATATATTTGATCACCCGCTCCTAATTTGCAATATGTTTACAATCACTTTCATCGAGAAAATATCTCTACCAAATTGACGAAGTGTACGATATAATATTGTTATTAATACTAAAAAATTTAATTAAATGCGGCAAACGTCAGTGAGATATACGTTGTAAACGTTGTTTTTCATTTCGACCGACGCACGAAGATCGATACCATGAATCTAGGTAAGCAAAAAGGTAAACATCGATTGTTTTGATACATAGGTCTGGGTTTGCAAACAAACATTGATATGCTAACCATTCAACTTAATATTTACCCTTTGTGCTCCCCCTGTCGACCAGTTCAGAGTTAAAATTGCACAAATCTTATAACGTCGAAATCAAACATTTGCATGTCCCTTTTTGTACATCACTTGGTGCGACCATAGATCCAAAAAAATAGAGAACAATGAAAAGACAATGAGTGTAGATGACAGAATTTTTTTATAACAAATTTTATAGTACAGGTGTTATTAGATTTTTTTATCATCAATCTGAGAAGTATTGTTATTTTGAAATCTGGTTGAATAACTTTGACACATATTACATACTGCATAGAAAGTGGTGCAAATTATTTTCGTCCGTAGAACGTATATTTCGATTTATATTTCGATTGTTTTTAGTCGATAAATTTACGACGAAAGATCTACGAAATAATTCGTACACCTAATACATATTTAAAAAAAAACCTTATGTGTTCTAAACTAGGAAGATTCGGGTTGGTGAATGTATAGAAAAGTGTCCTCCCCTTAGATTTCGATGACCTTGAAATATGTTTTCATGGTCACCATTCGGAGCAACATTTCCCTGTACAGCTTTTGTCGGTCGGCTTTTTAGTTTACGAAATATTCGCAAGCAACTTTACTTGTAAATCCATTCGTCGATGTGCTACCTACTCTCCGATTTCAATGACCTTGAAATCCGTTGTCAAGATCACCTGTAAAGTTTTTAGGCGATCGTAATCAACGATCTACAATCCATAGAATACATGTGTAGCGCGATGCAGAAATCAATGAAAACCACACATAAGGGAATAAAAGAATTTATTTCACTCTCGCATGACATGTACATAAAGTGTACATTTCAACAAAAAAAAAAATCTGGAATTCCATGTTTTTTGTTTTTTAAACTTGAAATTCCTTGCGATATCGAAATTTTCCTTGCGATAACAATTTCTATCACAGTATAAACATCAATCTCAATCCGGTTTGGTTGGCGAGACGAGCGGCGCAGACAGTTCCCAGGCGAGCGTTCCTCGGAAGACAGCAGACCGTAGGGTCAGTCTCTCCGAACCGTTTCGCGAGAAGGACGCGCGAGCTCGCGCGCCGGATACGTTCGTAAAATGTTATCTCGCCGAAATGGAACGTCATGCAAAATTACAATCTATTCTTCTCTCCTTTGTCGGGGTGAGCGGCTAGCCAGTCCAGGGCGCGTTGGATGAGCGGCGGAATCGGTTGAGGCGGGGGGTGGCGTTGGTAAATGCGCGCCCTGGAAAGTGGCTCCATTTTCGTTGGCCAGCCAACCGAGGTTAATTTTGGTGCCGTCTGGGGCGGACCACGAGGCCGAGCCACGAACCTCTTCGGCCTCCGAGTCCTTCTGGCCAGGATTTTTTAAGAAACCTTCCTCTTGAACAGCTATCCCATTCCCGGTCTCCCATTTCGTCGAGAAACTGCCGTCCGGGCTGATGTCCTGGCTTTGACTGATGATTGGAATCGGCTGGTCCGCTGCTAACGCCATGCACACCAGGCTCAAAAGAAAGATCGCACGAACGTACATGACGGGGACTCGAGAAGCTACCCTACAAAAAGTCCTTTCTGTCAGAGTAATGTATTCACTTGGATAACGCGATGAAATTACTGTTCTAGGAGCAGCGGCGGGTCTAAGCAGCCCAAGGCCCCGTTCAGTCAAAGTCAATTTGAACAAAAACTTCAGAAAATATAAATTATACAAATATTTTTGCTACTTCGATTAATTTGGGTAGGTCCCCAAAATGAACGGTCCGCCGCTGTCCACGAAGCTCATTCGATAAATAGAATCTGGTTTATTTAACCAAATAATGCTGAAACGATATACGAACCCTTGACCGAGTCTCTATTATACGAACTACAGCCCAGCAGTGAGCCACTTAACTGTTCCATAAATTTACTCGTAACCTACTCGTTGCGTAACAACAAGTTCCAAACAAAGGTACCTTTAACCTCTTGACTACGGCAGACGTTGATACGCACCGGTCGTACCATACGGCAGGAATTGAGTTACGATGTGCACCGAGAACTTATGGGAATAAATATCAATATAATTTTCGCAGCGTCTATTCATGTCCTATAGGCGTCCTACGTGTCAGAAAGCCAAATTGCGTCGAGCGCCTATAGGGGCTCTCAGTGTCAGAAAGCCAATCTATGTCGAGAGCCTATAGGCGCTCTCAGTACCACAAACGCAAAATTTCTAAGCGCCTATAGGCGCCCACAGTAGCCAAAGGGTTAAATCAAATCGGACGTGCAATGTGATTAGCTTCTTGATGTCTCTTATCGAGACGTAAAGGTGACCTTGAGTTTCTGTATTATGACATGTGGTATTTAAGTACGTGATTCGAAAGAGTATTGAATGCTAAGTAAAAAAGTATTGAGGTATACTGTGTGAAAAAGTAATAGTTACTGAGATGTTCTTCGGTGAATTCTAGTCAGCGGGACGCGAGTGTTCGGATAGTGGAGGCTCTACCGAATCGTGGATTAAACGAGTAAACGTGATGCAAATTGTATCGTGTTTGGGCTCGTTTCAACCAGAAAAACGTCACAAATGGATCAGTAAAAGATACACAAATAATTAGAACTAAGAAAATTTTGTTACTCACACCAGTAATTAACTAAAGAACATCTCGGAAATTATGATTTTTTTCAACTCACATGCCTTAATACATTTTTACTCAGCATTCGATACTCTTTCAAATCTCGTATTCAAATATTACGTATAGTAAAATAAGAACTCAAAATCGCCCTCGTGTTTCGATAACGAAGTGAGATATGAAAAAACTAATTGTTACATTGTACGTACCGGATAAAAACTAACAATTTTTGTTTGAAATATTTTTTTATGCAACAAGCAAGCCACGAGTAAATTCAAGTGGTACACTTAAGCGACTCACCCTGTATATGACAGAGTTTGTGAAAAAATGTATCCCCACTACCGCGTGGTGTACTACTTGAAAGGCCCGGGAGCTCGATTGCCGAGAGGCGTAATGTAATACGAGATCGGATATGTCAGTGAGAAAATAGTAATTCAATAACGAAACTGTGTTGTTTATAATTTTTTCTTTATCACACTTTTATCAACATATCTGTCACGTTTTTCTAATTAAAATGAGACCAAACATGACATAATTCGAAGCACATTTGCTTGCACAATTGACGAGTCAATGGAACCTCGATTATCCGAACCGATGATATATTAATCGCAAAAGTTATGAAGGAAAACTTTGTCAACACTTTCTATTTTGATTCTGCATGTTAAAGTTATTGTTTCAAATTTATTCTGGTCATTCGTAGACTATAATATTAAGTACTGTCTTTCTTTGTTTACATTTTTAATATATTGATCTTGCATTTTACATCATTAACACTTTAGATTCGGAATTTCTTATAATCTCAAATGGATTCTTTTACATGTAGTAGTTTTAGACAATAATACAATAACTTTATTGTCTACAAAAAGAGCAATATTTAGTATACAAAAGTTAATAAGAAGACATGAATCGCTTGAAATCATTACATTACTCTGTAATAATCACCAGAATCGACTGCACGAGTTACCTCTGACGAAGAACAAACTGTGTAATCTATGCAATAATTAATTCTGTATGTTACTATGCACTAATTGATGCACCAGTATAATTGGGTGCGTAAATTACAAAAATATCAAATCGTAAAGTTCGAATGTACTGATCTCATTGTAATGAAAAATGCAAGAATTATGTACCACTTTATATGAATCGTCACCAATTATATTGTATATTTTCACGAGAATATTCTTTCTACTATAATGTTTTTGTATATTACTGTAATATAAATATTATTAACTTTTTCTTTAATATGTTTATTTAGTATATTCGTATGGTGTAAACTACACTTAATTTGCATTTAAAAAATGTTGGACCTGACAGCACCAATCACAAGAATGTACAAGGCAATTAAAAAATTCTGCGTGCGAATGTTGAAGGTTCACTAGTTTCCCGAACAAATTTCAATTTTGTTCGACGTGCTGCTGCGGGTTTTCATGTACCTCGGGTTTAGATTTTCCAGATGTCGCGTGTAAAATCGTACTGACGATCGTGCGCCTACCGCTGGCACCTTTTATAGTTAGAAGTATCTACTCTTCGCTATCACCGACATTTTCCATCAAATGTCACTCGGTGATACCGGTTCAGCCTTCGTATGACCGGTATCACGTATTAAAGGAAACCTTTCCGGCCAGGTTGCGGGACGAGCAACCTGCAATCAATCCGCACCTAGGTCGTCAATTACCCAGTGCTGTAAATATACACACGGCCTTAAATAATAACCAATTACTTGTCAAACGGGCCGATTAGTTCGGAGACGTTTTGTTGAAAGAGATTAAACTAGACGTCACATTACATGGGCGTTACAAAAGAAACGTGAATGACATCTCATTAACGGAATTACACGTTTCGTCGATTGAGTTGCGAGCAATTTTCATTCCTCTTTTTTTTTCTATCCGTCCTATTCCAATGTTAGATTAGTATGACTTTTCGATAATAATTTACAACGAAATACTGTTCCATGATTGTGATATTTCCGAAATATGTTCACGAGATATGATTTTGAACATTGTTTCCTTATACATATATGTATACATACATGTATTTTGATTAATATACAGGGTGTGCCCGTTAAGTTTTGTCACCATTTTTTAGGCATTTCCGCTAGTGCAATTAAAAAATATTCCAGACAAAATTTTATCAGTATTTGGTGGGCTACATGTTAGCATAATCTTAAATCTCCAAAAATGCTTTTTATGTAAAAAATTAAAGGTCACCTTGATTTTTTAAACCACATGCTTTGGACATCGTAGGATTGTTGCTAACGTCGAGACGAATTGAACAGTGTATTCTACTATGACCTTGAAATGACTTTAAACTCAAAAATTTTGTGCAAACGTAATTTTAATAATACTAGGTTACATCTTCTATGATACAGAGCTGCGCTCTTTATATTAGATTTTACGTTGTCGCTATAACACAAGCTTGTATGCTTGATACAGTAATTTTAAGCCTATTGGACATTACCTACGTTAGAGATTAATTAAAGAATATCTCAAACTTTTATTTGAAACATTCTTTTAACAAAACTAATATAAACTAATTATACGTTACACACTCATATTATAACATAATCATATATTGTATAATTTGTAATGTATATGTTATATAAACCTTATATGATTTATGGCAATAAATAATAATAATACTAGTTTATAGAGACCTTGGTGCAAAAATTGGGTAAGTTTATTTATAATAAAATTGCACTTATTGAAGTCTTACATACTCTTATATATTTTTACTTACCCATTTACTTACCCATAAATAATCATCGACTTTTCTAATATTATATTGCTGACTCCTTTTTTTAAAAATTGTTCCCGTTTATAATTAAGATATAATGTTTAAAAATTATACAACCCTGTATTACTTATTAAGTGTATTCGCTGCAATGTTGCTGAAGATAGAAAACAGTTAATCTCGCAGGTTCAAGTGATGTTTTCTCACGTTTGAGTAGCTTCTGAAAAATTACCTGTCAAAGGAAGCATGGCGGACACGGACAGAATTAGTGACTTTTGAATACGTCGTACAAGATGTTATACTGTCGCAGTATTGCCCACGTTCTTTTCCTGCAACGAGTACCATCAGTCATCTCTTTATTTCCCGACACACTTTAATGGTACTTAGAAACGGTAGAGATGGACAATTAAAAAAAAAACGTGTATCCCCTCGCAAGTTTGCAAAATAATGAGGGGCCAATGGTAACTAAACATGTCTCATTTTCAGCTGTATACACACCTCAACTACATTCACGAGAAAATTATATCTATTTCACTACCTTGTAATTTTTAATTAATTCTAGATATGAATTTAGAGAATTTATACTTTCTAAATTCTTTCTTCGATAGCGCATATGCATTATATTTTATATAAAATCTAAGTTGAAAAAGCCTTCACCACTTTGGAAGCTGAAACTTTCTTCTCGAACAGTTAAAAATTGAAGATTCAATTTCCGGGACGCGCTATTTAAGCTTCAATCAACTGTCACACGCAGGCATACAGACAGTAAAAAACAGGTGTGAACTAATCTTCAACACTTCGTATAGTATTTTCACACCTGCAAAAGCATTCTATCGTAAAATGATATACATTTCTAAAAAATCATCATTGTATTGACTATTGTTTGTAATCCTAAATGAAAAATTTCTCGGCTCTAAGTTAAAAATAATTAGAAATATTTTATTTCGTCCATGTAGGATATTTTCAGAAAATTGTTATCATTCACGCCTTTAAAATAGGTATTGAAGAATGGTAACAAAAAATTACTAAGATTTGCAATTAAGTTACTGATATTTATTTGCAATATAATATTTAGGAATCGTTTATACTACTTGTATAATGGATAAAAAAAAATTAAAAAGTTAAAAGAAAAACTTTACCATTATATTTACCATTGATACTCATTATTACTATCAATATCGATGCAATTACTTCAACTACTATTATCACATAAAACTATTATTCTCACGTCAAACACTGTGTGCTTCAAATATTAGTAAAAAGTAACTCAAATACATCAAGTTAAAAAATTATTAAAAGTATAGTTGTCTTAAAAAAGAGGATTCATTTATTTGCTGACTATGATGAATGCTGAAATTGCATCTCGAGTGTTCCTGTAGCGCTATACTATGTGTTTTTGGCACCGGGTAGAGTACCTTACTTTAACTTCCATAAAAACATCTTAATATCTAGATTTAGGAGCTCACACAGATTAGTCAGTGTCTCAAAATGGGGTGATTTGGCTGCATATTATTGTATGATTTATTCGAGTACTCAAAAAAGGAATATGATACAATTTCAAGCTCCTACTACTTTAATCTTTTATCACTAGACTGTGGTTTTTTATGCAAAATAAAAATTGTCCAATCAATTGTGAGGAACTGGCAGTTTCTTTCGTTTTTTTAATAATCCTATAAGGTTGAAAACAGCACATCGATATTCTTAAATTCTTTTAATATTTCTATTGTTCTGGACTTTTACAAGGATGAATAAAATATCGATTAAATAAATATTACTTGTTATTTCATATTCCTCAGTTACTTCTCAAGATTCTGAAAATTATGAAACATAACATCACACGAATATTCGTGAAATTTTAGTCGTTACGGAAATGTAAATAGCATTAATTTCAAAGGAAGTCGCATGAAAGGGTTAGATAGAGAGGACGTTGAGACATTAATTATTTCAAGAATCATTCGTGCAGCTTCCCTTTGATCCAATTTTTTAACTATTTAATAAACGTTATATAAAGGTCGTACATAAAGATGAAATCATTGAATATATTTATAGAAACATAAATGTTACTGAAACTGTTACTCCAAAGATAAAAGTTACTTCTCTGAATGTTTACCACAATGACACGTAACCACAAATTCTTTCTTAGAAGCACGAAATATTGCTTTTTCGTTTCTACTACAGAATGTGCTTTGCTTTCCTTAATTCCTTTATCTTGAAAGATAGGAACGCCTTCGGTTTTATGCAAACCGGAGCAAATTCCTTCAACTATGTCGTATTCAGTATTCTGTACTGATTAAGCATAAATAGTAAAATGAACCATTGATATTGCTATTAATTCGAAAGTACGCTAATATTGTGTTCAATATTCTAAGCAAACACAATGGTTTTGTGAATTATCCGAAATAAAACTTCAGTGCAGTTCAAGTTCAATTGTAGAAAATGGTGGTGACTACATGATTCATTAATAGAACAGTTTACTTCAATATGTTCATTTACGTTCAGTCAGCTGTGTAGTACGTTGTTTGCAAAATTGCAACTTCCCAAAATCTCGGAGAGTCGAAGTAATTCAGCTAACGAAATCAAAATTGGCAATATGAAAGTCATAATGACCTTAAACTTCTCTGATTTTCCTTGATTCGCTCAAACGTATCACAAGATTAGCGCAATAGCCAAGTTTAAAACCAAGTTTACTTCAAACAATCTGAGAAAAAAAATTAATTTCTAATCTTGGATCGAGAATAATGTCATACGCACACGACCGGTGTTGGACATGGTGAAAATATTAGGTAAATGAGAAAATATCGGGAATCGGTTGCGGACAGATGTTTCGGTTAAGAACAGTGCAATCTCTTCGGCAAAACGCTTTTATTTATATACAAAAATCACAAGTTAAAGTATACGTAATACATATATACTATCGACGCTCGATACGCGTCCTCGGAGCTGCGATAGCGTCGTCCTTTTTTCGCGTTTTACGTGTGAAAGCAGCGTGCGCGCATGAGCACGATCCTGTCGTAAACTACCGAACAGTGCGCATTACTTTCGTCTATACAGGTAAGATAGAGAATCTCAGAAGTATATAGTTATTATATATCGGCTGGCTCGCGCCTTAATTTTTTTTGTTATTTATAATCCTAGATTAATATACCACTCTATATTTATTTTTATGGTTTCATCGGAGGCTTGGGGTCGGTTCTGTCCATGGCAAGCTGGCTCGAAATCAGGTCACGTTTGAGGTATAGTTGGGCTGTTTAACCTGTGAAACAGAAATTTCATTGTCAGAAACGTACTTGAGACAGTATTATTCAAAAGAATTTATTTTGCGAAAATTGAAAAACTGTATCCTCCATTCATCATGTAATTGAGTATCCCACATTTTCATCGTGTATTGGGCTCATATATGCCGGTAAAACGAAGTCGAAATGTTAGCCAATTAAATGACCGTAAAATCTTAGCGACCATTTTCTAATCACTTAACTATAAATACAGTAGTTACGCGTAGAGGTACCTATTTTTCAGAAAAGAAATGCAGACACAATTGTTAAAAGATCTATTCGGAAAGAGTAGTCATGCACAACTTCTGGGAAAGAATTATTGAATTTCTAAAACTTTTGAATATCTGGTAATTCTTATATTTTGGAAGCTTTGACCTTCGGCTTTTCTAGCTCGTAGTTCACATTTAGCTATTTGCCGGACTATAGAGGATTAAACTACTTTGATCTGAACTGTGCTAAATTCAAGAATCTAATAAATGGTTCGCATTATCGCCAGCCCTCGTACCATCAGGGCTCAGCTGGGTCTAGAATAGAGGGACAAGTGGTCTCAATTTTAACTCAGAGTCGTCAAATCTCAAAAAAGGATGCCTCTCGAAGGATGTGTGGCAGGATCTTGGTCTACGTCTTCAACAGGGAATGTTTGGAATTAAACAGAACTGTATTTGGGTGGTGGCAGAGAAACTGGGCCATCCAGCTATCGTTCAGCACAGGGATATTTCTAAGTAACGAGCTAAAATTGAAAATGGTAAGCAATCCTGGCAATCCTTTGGCAAAAGAATTGGGACATTGCCCTGTAGGATCTTGCCATGTTCTGGTACGAGAGAGAACCCCAAAACCATAGAAGGTTAAAGTCCCCATTAGCCCACGAAAAATTGCCAACATCTAAATATAGGGTTAGGCTTGTGCCCCAAGTCAGAAACTGGTGATTACCAAGTGTGGAAGAGTTAGAGGGCAATTTGATTAGCGATTAAAAGAGGACGAACCTCGGGCAGGTGGTCGTTGACCGCCATCGTCCTCCTCAGGATGAGCCGCGTTCCATTCGAGCGCCCTTTGGATCTCTGGCGGTATTGGTGGTGCCGTTGGGATGTGAGATCCCTGTACTTGGAAACCATTCTCATCCGCTACCCACGAGATGCTCACTTGCTGACCATCCGGCGCCACGTAAGCATCCTGACCCTGCGAGACCACTGGCGTCTCGTTGTCTACCTGCTTCGGCTGGCCTGATTCTTGATGACTGATTCCATTACTCGTCTCGAAGCTGAAAAAATTATTGAACAAGTGATTACAATCGAGTCAGCTTAACCTTGAACTGGGAATGACGAGTTAATTCGTCGTTCGAGTTCGCCCCATTAGAAACTTTTCATTCTTTTTCTTATGCAACGAATAACCGTTTCACTTCATCGTGTCACGACTTCACTTCAAAGTGTCCATACTGGTGCAGTAGTACCTCGCTCGTTGCACGAAATGGGGACTGACTCGAATTGAGGGGGGAAAGTTACCCTTTCTCTGCCAGTACCGGATTAGTCACGTGACATTATGACACATGCACGACGCGTCACGCGACCGGAAGAGTGGGGGAATAGAAGAATCGTAGAAGGGGAAGTTTAAAGTGAGAGACAAGTCTTAATCCCCACCACGAGTTCCAGAACTTGTGACAACTCGTGGTGGGAGTCGCCAGTGGACAATCAACGAGGGTTCTGTCCAATGAAGTTGCAACGAGCGAGGCTCTACTGTACTTCCTCGAGACGGTTTCAGATAACATTTGATGGCTGTGCTGGTCACTTCTCCATGCCCTTGTGAATCATTCTGCCAATTATCGTCGAGCTCAGTTTTAACTGAGATTTTCTTCAAGTTTTCGCGTCAGTTTTTTCCGATTAAACTCAAATTTGGCTCTTCGAGACAAAAAGAAGTTACAGGATGCTGAAGCTGTTGGAACGTCTCAATGGTAGATCTTTGCAATTTGACGAAAAAATTCGCGTCTAGCCTTTGGTTTCACAGGTCCAATGATTTGATGGACCACACCAACACGGTTCAATTGAATTGTTTATAACATATATTGATACATTTTCAGGTAGTTGAAATTTGGCAAACCCACGCACACAAAGAAGTGACAGAGATTGGTTTCTTTTTTATCGCACCTCGTACATTGTATTCATATTGTCTTCATATTATATTTACTTGTCCATCATTACGTCTTCGTAAATGTCTTTTTTTTTTAATGTCATATATTATGCTATGGAATTATTACTTAAACAAATTTGCAGTTAGTTCAGTTTAACTTAAACAGCACATAGAAGCAATCATTTAATAATACACTGTTACAAAATATTTCGATAATATATAAATACTAGTTTGAATTTTTTTTTCTGTGTTTTTTCCCATCGTTAAGCAGCCTTTCATCGATCTCCATAATTTTCCATTAAAATCGCTATTAAAATTTGAATGGCAATGTGAAGGCATTAATTAACAATTCTCCACGCGCTATGCAAGAAAGGGCGGCTACGTAATTAAAGTAGAAACATCAATAAACGCTCAAACACAGTAGCGATTGGTTCAGCCTCCGAATAACAATGTACTTATGCAGAACAGAAATTACAGTGGGCGAGAGTTGTGAATCACGTGAATAAGCCGGTGCCATTGGGCTCGGATACCTATCATTTTCTGCCCATTGTTTTCACCTTGTGTAATTACTTTGCTTACAGCTTGCTCGCGGCTGATGAATAAAAACAATACGCCGCGATTTGTCGAACAAGAAAATAACCGGCGAACATTTGTACCGTTGCCCTCGGTTTCTTTTTTCCACTGTATTTTCATCGGGTATTATTGTGAGCAAAATTATTTTTTTTAGAAAATAGCGTATACTTCGATTACTTTTGCATGCCTAGAATGCATTTTTGCCTGGTGCGTAATGGCAGTTGTACATTTGCTTTCGTTTGACTGTTTTAACCAACTTCGGCGAAAAATAAAAAACCGGAAAAAAAGTAAAAAGAAAAGAAGGAGCTTACTTATTGACGTAATTGCCATCGAAGTTAACTTCGAGCTGTTGGGATGTGATCACCGCATCTTTGTCAGCGCCACCGGAAGGTCGTTGAGGTGCAGCTAATGATCCTGTCGTACAGAGTACGACCGCCACCAACACCTGGAACCATGTTATTTTACATCAGAAAGGGGAATTGGAAGGTCTCCTGAATATTAAGGCACACCTCGAGGAACAGAACCGTTGAGGCAGAAATTAAATTAAACCGAAAACATTTTATGGCGAGTTCATATTAAACGCGATGTTACTTCAAAGCGAGAAAAACCAGTTTTAAAATGTCTTGTTCCAATTACTCGATGCGGCTAAGTGAACGGCAATTAAAAAATGTACGAACACAGAACATTTCAATGCTGCAAAAACAATTTCTAGAATATATGCTAGATTTAAAAGTTATTACAAAAGTGAAATAGCAAAAGCAATTTTCAGTTATAATGGTTATGCGATTTCTAATGATTTGATCTATTGTACCACTCAACAGATAGGATGGTTTTTATCTCGCATCATCGTTTGCATATTCGCATACGCAATGAATATTAATTTCTTCGTCTGAATAAGCACGATTAGTCATCTTAAATTTATACAGACTCTAAGGAAAGTAAGTAAGAGATTTATGATCTCTTGAGAAGCTTGATTACTAGACTGCGGGTTTTATGCATTTATGACAAAAGGATTACGAGAAATAGAAAACTGCGATGACGTTACATGAATCTCAAAATGTCCTTACACTATTTTGGGTTTACTAAAATTATTAATAGAAAGAATGCATTTGTATTCCTGTATCTTATAATTATCTTAGAAAACTTTTATTTTGTATAAAAATCCGCAATCTATCTCAAGCTGATAAATAGATGACATTATTTATTTAAGCATATACAATTTTATTCTTTTCTAATAATGTTTTCAATTTACAAAAGCAAGTCTATAAATTACTTCTGGCAAATCTGAATAAACAGTTGTATATGTACAACGTGTGTAATTACAATTTAGCAATAATTGCATTAAACTTTAAGACGAATAATTAAACCTTATATTTTATATTAACCCTTTACAAAATTAACAAGATTCAATATAATTATCCATAAAAAAATTATAGGCTAATTTCTTTAGAACTATATTTTCGATACCATAGTAGTGTCGTCAACTTATTCAAATTATAATAAGTCGAAATTTTAATTCACCTCCTGTTTGTTTCAATCGATGCACAAGATTTTTACTTGACGAATATTTAAGCAGTGTGGACATATAATGAACATAAATTGTCTTTTTCCTCTAAGAAATTATTAGAGACAAAGAAAAAATATTGAACAGCAAGGGGTTGATAGTAGATCAGACTGGACTATTTGCTAAAAAAACTAAATTTGGAAATTGTTAGAAGTTTCGGAAGATTCCCGGGCGATCCTGTTTAAGCATTCCAGCTACAACAATGTCGGCCGCGTTAAACCGTACCTTCCGCGTGCACAATTATCTTAATCATAGGCCAACGGTTTAATGAAACGGCAGGTTGCAACGATTCGTCAAGGCCTCCCGTGAGTCGCAGCCGAATGAACGACTCCGACGGAGAATCAAGTGTACGATAGAATCAATGTTGATCTTCAACATTGGGCGTGTTATCCGGGGCAATTAGGTTTAATTGGAACGTGAGTTTTCAACTTGCTCTTTGTTTCCGTGACTGAAAAGAGAGGTAGCGCCTGGGAAACCCGTGGACAATGGATGCCGACCCCTAACGCCGTTTGCAAAACCTTTCGTTCAAATATTCATAGAATTCGTGAAAGTAACGTCTCGCGCGGTGGCGTGGCGGCGGCGGCAGCGGCGACGCTGCGCTGTGTGGAACGTCTCTGCAAAGGGCAAGCGAAGATGATAATGCCTAGAAACTGCACGACGCGGTTACATCAGTTGCAAATGACATTATGAAATACAGTGTAATGCTGGAACGAAAGTGGTACGCCGTAATGTGCCCGTTTTTCGCTGGCACGTCCGTGAAACGTGTAATTTCATTCAAGAACCCCATCAGCCGTGAATCTGCCCCGCGAAAAATCCGCGCCCTAAATGTCACGCCGATCCGATCGCTTTTCGTCGCCGCCGTTCGCCTCCGGCGTGCCTACGTGGAGATGTACTCGATTTTAGAAAAGTTCACGCGCTAGCGAAATCTAGATCTTTGGAAGATTGATTTTTTAAAATATTTTTTACTTCTTTGATACTTCGCCCTTCAGCGGCACAATGTGTACTCGGACTGCGAATGTGTCATATCTTCCTAAAATTCTGTCCAAGTATTCTCAGGCACCTTTAAGTATAGAATTTAAGACTGGCGATTTTACATTGATTTATAAAAATAACAAGATTGCAGTTATTCACAAATTCGTTGATTAATTAAAAAAAATTTTACATCAATTGTTCTGATGGGTCACGTAGTTCTAGCGTTAAAAAAGAAAATAAATAAATATTCGGTGTCGAAACGAATCATCGTTTTGACCTCAGAACTATGTCTACGAGTTCTATAATTAATGGAATTTTAAAAATACTTTCACGAGGAATTTAATCAATTTCTTTGTTCAAGCACGTATAAAATAAGGTGGTTCTTTAATGATAAAATTAATTGGCTGTTCATTTGCAAGATATCGCCCAGCGATTTTTCTCGTAAACGCGTAAAATCCTGATTGTACGAATGACATAGAAACCGTGTGTATTTTGCATGAAGATCCTTAATCTAATCGCGAGAGTGGTTCCGGTGGCGCGGGGACAAATGGTTGCAGATCGTACCAAAGTTTTCGTCGGAATAATCGGGGAAGGTTAGCTGGGAATCTGATCGGGCAAATGGTAACTGCTTAGGGCTTATCTTCTATAAATAGGATTAAATTCCAGCCGCATAGTTCCTCATGTAACGTGTTTCTGACCGCCAATCACGGGGAACGATGGAACGTGAATAGAACCTTATCCGGGACAAGATTTCATTCCCGTAACAATGTAATCGATATTTCGATTCTCCTTGACCGTATGACCGAGCTGGAACAAGCGATCACTTCCTACGTGTCGTGTACCCGCTCAGACAATGGAAGGTGCAGAAGGCCAAACGACGACGCGCGGTTAGGACGAAGAAGAAGTCGGACAGCTCGGGAAGATTCTCTAGCTGACACTTGTAACCGTTTCCCCTCTCTTTCGATATGTTCTTTCCCCTTTCGTGGCGCGAATGATCCTCGATCCGATCCGCGGCAGCGCGCTGCCGGATCGTTTCATGCTTCCCCGAGCGCAATCCTTATCACCGAAGGGAATCATGACCTGTTAGCTGAAATGCTAATTGATCGCGCGGCGGGTCCCGTCATTACTCGCGACGACTGACGAGACCGGCGACAAAAGCGCGCTGCGAAATTTCACAAGTGTTGCACGAAATCAACGAGAAATTACAGTCCTGGTAATGACGCCCCGTCCACTTGTCCTTTGGAACGTGCAATAAGACGGATTATGAAAGAGACACGGCGCGGCGGTGACGCGTCTTCCTTCATTCATAATGTCAAACGATCACCGGTCATAATCGATCATTTTCGTTACCTGACTTTTCGTTCGGTTCGACGGCTTAGAGATTCTACACCGGTTTAATTGTTTTCCTGTCTACGAGCTGGCGGGCTTTTTCTTCGCTTTGCGTAATCCTCTACAGTCGCTGACTTGTGAATTCGCTGCGGTCGCAATTACAAAATAGTTTCAGCAAGACATTCTTGCGTTCTATATGTCACTTTGTGCATAAAAAATTGTTTGATTTTAGGCTGAATAATTAGTGGTTGAACTACAAAGTAGCAAAAATATTTAAAGAAATTTTAAAAAAATAAATGTCTGTTAGCTTTTGTAATCTAACAGGCGAGCCATTAGTAGTTAGTATTTGTAAAAATTGGCAAACGACTTCAGCAAATGACAAACAAATTTCTGAACAGTATAATTTATAATAGAATGAGAAAATTTAATGAAAAATTTCTATAACAATTCAACATTGGAATTTCGAGAGTGAAGGCTTCGATTGGTTACGTCTCCATGAATATGCAGCTAATATGCACGCTGCGCACACGGCGGTATCGTATGCAGCTCTAATCATAAGCTTCATTTACGCAATGATGTCGAATCGGACATACCACTGGATTACAAACTTGCAACTACTATCTATGTTTTTTCTCTTATATAACATTACTGAAAACCTCCCGAGTATAGGAAAATTCCTTACTATAGAAAATCGATGCACTTTTCACACTCTTGTAATTCACATACTATATCTATCTTCAAGGTAAACAAATAAAATAATTGTTATATATTCGGATAGAGTTTTAACTCGGTAATATTTTCAACATTCATTTGTTGTAAGCGAAGAAAAAGTAGTCAAGCTATTTTCCATTTGGAGATATTTCAATTGTGATTTCGTACCCGTTCGAATTTGTACGGTTGCAGTCGTAATCATATCATTTAAATTCTCGACTGTATAAAAATGCTCGTATTATTATAATGCAAATCGTTGAAATACAAGATATACGGCGCATTCAATACCACCGGATTATCGATTTAGGTCAGTTTCATAATTACCGGCGCATATTGGGCATGGCAGAACAAACGAAACGATGCGAAAAATATGACAATAGGAATCCAGAACGAAACGGGCATGTGCATACGAAGGTATTCGGGATCCTCGTCGGTGTCGCGCGTTATTCCCTCGCGATTGTCCTGGCTGCATAAAAAAGGTGTCGACACGAGTACACGGTGACGCAATCGCGCATCGTTCATCGGTAATTGTTATGATAATTCCATTCTTAATTTCACGCCACGTCCTATGTTGCCTCCCAGTTCGAATTCTGTTAATTTTGGTTTTATGCAATCGCTGCAGCATCGCTAATGAACGTGTTCGAACGCCTCGGTTTTAATACCGCGCCGCGCCTCGCAGAACGGCGTGGATCGATTCGCGAAGATACCAACGTGAAAAGAACAATGAGGATCCCATCGTAACGCTCTTTCAAAAGAATATCGTTCCCTACAATTTTATTCGCGGCAATTCCGGCCGATCGCCAGGGAATCTTGAGGGAGCTCGAATTTCCTGCTTTCGAGACCGATAGAGGCGAATGGAAATGTCACAACGGCGATCCCGCCATGTGACATAACGGTAATAACGATATTCTATCGACCGGTCGTAGAATTATCCTGGCGCCGATCCTGAGTAATTTAAATGCTACACGCTTATGGCGAAAGGATGGCCACTCCGACAGTAAATGGTACTTCTTAAGGTCGGAGATGCGCGGCGAGCAGGCGAACACGAAAACACTGAAGTCGAGTGATAAAATGCACTTTCTGTTCCAAAATGTCATCGCGCAACACGCAAGAAACATTTCTACGACGAATCGAAATTAATGGTATTGGGTGCTTCGAAAAGTGATTTCTTTCGACTTTTTACTATTCAGAATAAGTCTTCTAACTTTTGTTTTATGCTGCTTTGCGATTTTTCAGGCAACTTAAAAGATCCCATGCTCGTAAAATTTCTATTTTTTATTAGCAAACAATTCAGTTATATGACGTTTTCTTGAACGAAATTACTTGCCGAACGCCCTAATGCTTAAAGCCTCTGTAATTTTGACTTTGAAAACTTGACATTCGAAAATGTTCTGAAAAGAATTTTACTGAATTTACACTAATTTAGACCGTTTTAACACAACGTACGAAAGAATATTAAATTTCTTGTGATAGTTACACAAAATATGTAGTTTTCATTTGTTTTCGTTTTACACTTTAATTTGATCAATTATATTCTAAGAACAAGCGTATAAAAGTGCAACGCAATCGTAGAAAAATTTAAAATTTTGCGGTATTTAAAAATAGAAAATTTTTATGACTGATTCTTTCGTTGTTCTGTTAGAATAATATTATTATTAGACAGCGGATCTTATGCATTCGCGACAAATATGAGTAACTATGGAACAGTAAAAACGTAAGAATTTAAAAATATTATTTTCAACCTTTTGAACATATTAAGAGAGAAAATTCTATTTCACTCCAGAACATTTTTATTCTGCACACAGATCCGCTGTTTAATTATTATGTATAGAGTATATACAACAAGATAGTAAAGCAAGACAAAATTTTACAATATTTAAAATTGAAAATTCACTCGAAGATTATATGAGAGTAAAACAATGTTTATCTTTTAAAGAATTTTTTAACAGAACTGAAATTGCAAAATACCCCAACACGACCAGGTTATTGCTTGAAACAGGTGATACACAATCGTTTGTCGAGCAGGCTTTAAATTATGTTCGCGCGTTGATTACCCCGTAGAATTTAGTTCGCGACCGATAAGATTTTTCGCAAATTGCGAGGGAGGAAGGTAAATCAGTTCGACATTATCGGATCGGTAATACAGAAGGGTGATTATTGGCACGCGTAACTTCGTCACGTTAATATTGCGTGGCAAGCATTGAGCACGTGAGCTCAGAACAACGTTAAAAACAATATTCTGCCAGTCGCATCGAGTTTCGACGATTTTTCACGGTGTGCTCTGATAAAAAAAAAAAAATATTCCGTTGACGCGGGGAAACTCATGTTTCCCATTTATCTCGCGCATTCTATTTTGGCAAATACGACGCCACGTTGCGAGCATAGCGAAACGTTATCGCGCGCATGCAGTGCGATGACATGAGGAGAGAAAAAAGAAGAAATGAAACCCGGTATTACATGATTACGGATAAATCGTGGCGCCCGGACATTGCATTTCGACGCATCATTTAGCCTTATCTGCCGCGACGATTAGATTTAGATATTTTTAAAGCCAGGAAAAGTCGACAGTTTTATGTATCACGCGACCCCGTGGTACGCAACGGCACGGGAAAAAAAAGTGGTGTCGATATGCGATCTGTCTCGGCCAACCGTATCCCAAAATCGAAAAGAAAATAACGAGGAATGAAACATATACTATTATACTACTAGGAGCGTAACAAATATCGTGTTTCAAAGAACGGTGCAAAATGGCTTTTTTATGATGCACTCACTTAACGAAATAAAATAATTTTCCACTGAAATTACTATCACCACCGTGCGGCCGATGTCACTATGAAATCAGATGGTCACATTTCAAATTTCATTTTTCTGTGAGCAGTTATTTTGCAAATCTCTAAACTGATAAATACAAACTCAGCGTAAGTTGGAACGTAGACTGTCAAAAGTGAACAATTTTGCAAATCTCTAGACTGATAGGTTGTGCCGGAGTAAATATGGAGTATGAAAAGTTAACAATTTTGCAAATCTATAAAATACAAACACAGAATAAGTTGGAACATGTACAATGGAAAGTTAATATTTTTGTAAATCTCTATCATAGGGTGTCAGAATAATTTGGAATATGGACTATGAGAAGTTAACAATTTTGCAAATCTATAAAATACAAACTCAGAATAAGTTGGAACATGTACAATGGAAAGTTAATATTTTTGTAAATCTCTAGACCGATTGATAGGGTGTCAGAATAATTTGGAACATGGACTATGAGAAGTTAATAATTTTGCAAATCTATAAAATACAAACTCAGAATAAGTTGGAACATGTACAATGGGAAGTTAATATTTTTGTAAATCTCTAGACCGATTGATAGGGTGTCAGAATAATTTGGAACATGGACTATGAGAAGTTAATAATTTTGCAAATCTCTAGACTGATAGGTACAAACTCAGAATAAGTTAGAACATGGACAATGAGAAGTTAAAAATTTTCCAAATCTCTAGACTGGTAGACACAAACAGGCTGTCAGGATAAGATGGAACATGGACAGTGAAAAAATTTTGCGAATCTCTAGACAGATTGAGTGTCGGGATAAGTTGGAACGTGGACTGTGAAAAGTCGACTATCGGCACGTGGTTGTCACGCGAATCCGTTATCAATCGAAGAGTGTTGCAAACGCATTTAGCGAAGAAAGAGAAAATGATGTTTTCGCGCAACGTGCCTAGGAAAACTGTAGGATCTTGAAAGAAAACTGACGATTTTCCTACCGGTGGTTATCCTGTAGAACCGATGGAGACCTGGCTAGTTGACAAAGCCAAGCCGCGGCGAACAACCAATTTTTTTTCCGGCCTGACCAACGTAAATCAATGATACCGCGGACTCCTAACACCGACGATAACTCACGGGGCCCGTGCTAACAGCGTTAACTCGCCGAGAACTTGTCTCTCTGGCCGATGAAAGCCAGATCTCGCGGACTACTGTCGGCCGCGTGTCTTACTGACTGAGCACCTACCTTGATAGTGAACATAATCTCTCTGTCACACGGACACCGGCGATGAAGCGGTTAGGATGCAGATGGGTTGGTACTTGTGCTTCTTCGTCAGATGCTTCGGCTCTTTATATACACGACCGCAGCAACGTGATACAGTGAAAGGGGTCATCCCTGCCCTCTTCACAATGCACTTCATCTGACCAGTGCATCTTCGGAAAAATGCTCTTGGATGAATCGTGAATAGAGACTTTTCATCGGCCAATGGACATCGAGTCGAACGTTTTCCGCGGGTCGAATTTGATCGTTCGCCACCCGGAAATGTCTCGGAAATCCACGAAATCTAGACATCCTATAGAGAGGGACGAAGGCTAGGATCGTGTGTAGGTGGCTCCCGATTATGGCTGGAACGACAGGTTTCCTAAAACAGCTTTCAGGTGGGGCTACAATTAATATACTCGACAAATTCAAAGGTGAGCAGCATTTTTTTGGTTCGTGTTATTTTTTATTTACAAACGTGTGATTATCGGTGTGATGTTGGTGTAATATGTGGTCCGTACTTCGAACAAATTTTACTCGGTTACGTGTACGACCATCTGTCGTCCTGTATCACGGAATTGCCTCATTATTGTGCAATCTTTAACATTCATACAGTTATTGTCGGATAGTGGATTTTATGCATTTATGACAAAAATGTGTAATTGAAATACGGAGCAGTAAATTACAAGAGGGATTTACGAGTGTTATTATTAGATTGTGGATTTTATGGACTTATGACAAGAATGATTAGTTCAAATTCAAAACTTTGATGACATTAGAAGAATTTAAGAATATTGTTGCACTTTTTCCAGCTTATTAGAATTGTTAAAAGGAAAAATACTTCTTTATTTCATTTCTGTTTCTTACAGTTGACTTAGTCAACTAATTATATTATTGATCAATTTCTATTTCATACAATTGATGTAAAATTATTATTATTATTAGATTATTATGCAGACAATTGCTGAATTAACTGCAAGAAACAGAAAACAAATATCAAATTTAGTTCTGTTTGAATTACTTCTGTTAACAATTTAAATTCTTCGTATATTGTTATAGGTTTGTCTTTCATCCTAAAATCTGGAGTCTAATGATTATCAAGAAAAAGACAATATGTCGAAAACTACAGTACGCATTCATGACACAAATACCCACGGTGTTTGCGTCATGTTCTTGCCGTTATGGCATTAAAAACGCATAAAGAAGCCTAAAAATTTTTTACAGCCCTATATTTCGAAATCGCAATATAATAATTGTCGTTGTTCGAACATTTTTACTTTCACCAAGAAATCTTCCCAGGAGTTAGCATCAACTATAGGTACAAGTATATCCTATGGAAGTTAACTATCTTCACTAATAATCGTAATTAAATTAGCAAATTAGCAAACGTCTGCACAAAGTTACGGGTCAACTAAAAAATTATACTCCTAAAATATGAATATGCATGTGGATGCGCATGTGCATATGCATGCAGTACTATGAAAATCTAATCGGTAATGATGCAACGACAAAACAACAAACAAACAAAAATCGTCGAACAAAATTTTCACTATGAACAATATAAATCAGAATACTTGTTCATGCAAGCTACATAAACCTTAGTTGGTTTAAAGCAATAAATAAATAATCAGAATACAGTATTCTGCGAAAAATTGAAATGACCAGATTTGTGGAGAGCTTTTTCGAACTTACATAATGAATAATTGAATCTGAAATTACGGCGTCCATTAAAAAAGCATAAAGTAACAAATTGGAGAATATTGGAAATAAGAAGGAAACGGAAACAAAGTCGCGTTACGTCGTAACGTTACATTCAATTTAATTTCTATTTTATGCGACAGACTGCAGTGTGCACAGCGACGCAACGGCGTAACGAAGACAGACATAACGAAGGAGAAGCGTGAAGATAATTGGCAGTTCGTGCAAGGTTCTACCGGATATTTGTCTCGAATTTTTCTAAAATCTAATAAAACGTACGGCGATTTAATAGCGAGTCGCATAAAGGGTTGCAGTGTCTAGGTCACGTACGATTGCGTAGTGTTTTCAGTGTGGTGGTCTCCTTGAATCGCTGGCTAACGCACGCTATTGTGCGTCCAAGTATGCGAATTACACGGGTGTCATTTATTAACGTTGCATTCACCTAACGCGGAGATATTGGATATCGTTTCGGTTTCCTGGAAAATTCCGACATAAATTTTCAAAATGTCTTCCTGCCTACGAATACTCTTGCCGTGACAGTGACAAAACAATGATAAATTGTGCCACCTAAACGTAAGAAAGTTAAACATAATACCGAATTGTGCAAAAATATCGTGAAAATATAGTTTCTCATTCAACCACAGAAACAAAAAATTGGCTTCATTTTATAAACAAAGTTCCTTACAGTTAATTGTCTCATTGGAAACATACGTGGCACAAAAAACTAGCTATTGTTTCTTTAAGTAAATCATTTAGTTGCAAGTACCATTGTTAATACCGATTTATAAAATTTATTTTGTTTATTGTCTTACTGCATGCTAATGTTTATGCAAAAGTACAGGTTCCCAGCAATACGTTGAAAATCTGCCATTACTTGAAATGTCAATGTGTTGCAGTAAATAAATGCCATAATAAATTTATGGCATTTTTATAAATCCGCTTATTCCTTCGTTCCTCGATTGTTATTAATGTCTATTAGTAGACAGCATGTATAGATATATGGAAAATAAAAATTGTCCACTTGAATTGCAACAAACTGGGATGAAATAGATAATTATTTTCTTTCACAATACGTATAATTGGTAGAAAATAACATAACAGTATTTTCAAATTTTTCTACTGTTTTTACATTTTAAATTACTCGATTTTGTGCCATAAATGTATAAAATCCGCTGTCTACTAGAAATATCAGTTATTTCGTAGCTTATTAGTTAATAAATAATAGGTATGTATAAAGTCCGCTGTCTACTTATTAGAAATATTAGTTATTTCGTAGCTTATTAGTAAATAAATAATAAGTTGTCACTTAAATCTTGTATTCATCAGCAGTTTCTCGGAATGCGAACTTCCACATTCCTTCGATGACTGCACCATGTCATAGAAAATTCGTGGGTGTTTCATGCGCGACGTATTTTAAACGTGATTTGATACACTTATCTCTGAAAGGAAAATACCTCTCGTGCTGAAATCGTCGTGAAAGTGTACAAAATTTGTCGATCTTCACCAGATGTGTATGAGGTAGTTATAGAGTATTTACACAATGCGTCATCTGACATTTAAAAAGTGCCACATTCGCGTATTCCCGTAATTATGACATTTAAGCAGCTGCCGCGGAAACGAAGTTACGCGGACACGTCGAACCTGTCGTTACCATTAAACATACCTATAAAATCGAACGAAATCGTGGACCAATGTAAATTCGCCACGACTTGCCGCGATATTGGAACATCAGCGTTCTAATGCATCAATCTTCGGTTTAACCCTGACATTTGCTGCGTGAGTTCCAATCGACGATAATGCATCAAAGTCCCGCGGAATGCAATTTTCATGGATCTATGGACAATTTGCATACCACGCTTGCAAATTCGATTGGCCGAAAAAAGTAACGAATGACTCATTGCAAATAGCGTCTTGGTAATTCCATTTAAACACTCCCTAATTGTTTTCTACTTTACGTTGTTCCGGAATAAAATGAGTTCACACATGACATCATATTCAGCATATTGCCATACAAGTGCAAGCAACTTTCCAGTTTTCAGAAGCTTATCTTTCTCCTGCTGCAGTGGATCCGAGAAGTGCTCGAACGTTGAATACACGATACTCGGAAAATTATATATTTACATTCTAATTTTGTAATTCATCGTTCGAGAAACTGAAGACGCGTCTATTCTCAAAAATTAAATTAAAGACATATCTTTTCTGGAAAATGGTGTACATTCAAACGTCTGTGAAAACTTTGAAAAATGTTCTCGGTGACTGAAACCACAGTAGACGTAAAGAGTATCAGTACTCAGTACTTCTCTTATCTCCAAAGAATAAGAAATAATACCTAAGAATCGAATCATATGCAAAAAGCGTTTTATAAATATTGTATTCTGTCATTCATGTTTGTGAAGAATCAAGTTCAGAGTAGAGTCATGTTAATATACTTTATCTTGTATTATTCTATTTTATAAACACACTTCTAAATACAATGATCATAAAGAATCACACTTTATAAACATTTTTTTAGGAGAAATGAGTATTTTGCGAGAATCGGAAATGTAAAGTTTAAATATTTCTGAGTCCACTATACGTTTGTCTAAATTAATTGCCATGAAAGTGCACGCACTCTGCAAGTATTTAAAAGGTTATCTTTCTCGCACTGAGTTCATCTAACTTGATTAGAAATTTTATCAGTGTTAGAGTAAAGTTGTCTAATTATAGTTCATACTGATTGTGAGATGTGACTGTTGTACTTGGTGTAATAAGTCTATGGTATCATTTTTATAATTGATCGATGAACAATTTGTAATGGATGTTTATGCTCTTAAAATATATTGAATGTGTACGCGAAAGTATACAATGATAATAACTTTATCAGCTATTCAATGCGATTATAATTCTCTACATTATCGGCAGACAATTAATAACGTTCACTACTTAAACTTAGTTCATCTTATTATTACGATTATATAATTAATAATCTTGTTTTACATCCATGATTCTTTTGAATTTTCAATTTAAAATTGTATTCAATAACGTTTAATAATGTTATGGAATCTATTCTACTCGTCTCTAACTGTGCTTCGTCTGTTATAGAATATTACTACATCTAATTTAATGAGAAGTTGATATATTTGTAATAAAACGATACATGCACTATACTGTATGGAAAATATGTAAACTAAAAACTTGTTTGTAATCGTCCAATATCAAAAATCCAAATCCCATATCTGTAGTTTTCTCTATAAAAAATAGCGGAAACACCTGGAGCCTGTAATTATCATTATTCCAGTAGGAAGTCGTTTGGGTATTAAAAGCTTATAAATTTGCGACTTCTTTGCAGTGATATTTTTGTTTGTCGATTGCAGCCTTGAATAACATATGTAATCTCCATGATGCTTCTTTGGTTTCTTGTTACGTGATCAGTGCGAGAGCGTTATTATTCATCCTTGCAGTTGTAAAAACGGCAAGAGTCGATTGTAAGACGAATCTTTCAGCAAACGAGCTAACAGATTTTTGTCGGGCTCCATTTCTATTGGTAACGCGGCGGGTCACATTTGCATCGGCGCAGACCACGCGACAAGAGAAAGCTATATTGTTCCGTTGTAATGAAAATTAATGCTTCCACCATCGATTCGCGACTTAATTATTGGAATGAGCACGAATGTGTGTATAATAAATGGAACTGATAGGTCGAGATATATGTGCGATGAATATTTGATACAATCGCTTGTGTTAATTTCACGTTGGATCGGGTTAAACCGAGTTCTTATAATTACAATAGTATAGAATTAGTTGCATTATTAATATTGAAATTTATATCGTTCGTTTTGACAATACATTTTACGTAGAATTGCTGTGTCGCGGGCAGCATTAAATATTTCTCGATCTGGAACGAAATAATTTAAAAAATAGCATTAATTTATGCAAGTTCAAAGCGAAATGTAGAAAATTCTTTATAATTACAGATAAATGACATTTCGAAGTGTCTGCCACATTATCATGCATACGGGGGTAACATAATTTCTTTTACCAAACTTAATGATCAATCTTTTATTACAATCTATTAAATAAGCCAAATGTTAGAAAATATTGACGTTTCGATTATTATATTATTAAATAAGTTGTCTAAGTTGTTCAACGTGCTAAACGATTCTCGGAGTACTATTTTCAATAAAGCTATATAAAAGAATTTATTATTTTCTGTTCGGTTACCATGTGAAAAGCTGAATCAGTTCTATGATTTAATGAACGTGAAAAGGGAATTTATTAAGTAATATTTTCGTAGTCAAGAAACCAATTAATGTAGAATTAACCTGGTTGCCTGACATGCGAGTGATAGCCGTGAACGAGTTTGCATCATGAATCACTATCCCTCAGTAGTTAGAAAACCGATTCTCGCGACAAATGCACATTTTACGTGTAACTACTTTAGCACACCTTATCTCGGCATGTTACTTGTCTATCTCGTACACACGTCTCTCTAGCGATTAATTAGCATGGTCGGACGAGGATACTAAACACGTCATTTGAAAGTATATTACAATGCGCTAACAATATCTTAAAATTCATCGGTGAAGTTAATCTAAAGCTGTCTGTCTTTACATTGTGTAACGTCAAGTCGGAGGGTAAATTACATTAAATAATGTATTTTTAATGTGACGTGTACATACACACGTATATGGGATCATCAGCCATCTAACCAGGCTGGCAAAGTTTACAAAAATTTGCAGCAACGTCTTGAATTATGACAAATTCCGTTTTTCACGGTGGGTAGATAATTGAAAATTTCATATACAGTGAATATGTCATCGCTGAAGTCTCCGCGAGATATTAAGAATTTCAATGGGAGACACTACGAATATATCATTGAATTTAATAAGGAATTGAGACAATATTAATCATCGTAACTTTCACTGACGATAAATCCGTGTCTCGCCGATCTATTACACATTGATCCTAGCGCTAACATTTTACGGGTTTAACGAACGAACCCCATTGTGTAATGACGAAACGAGAACATCCATTAAAGTATATTAATCGATTCATCAGCACCGGTATCAGAAGAAATGATCGCGCCAAAGTTTTCGATGAAATCCATTCGTGGTATTATATTTAATGCCGATTCCAGGCTCTGATTCGTTATTAATCTTTGTGTCGAATGCATCCAGCCTTTCTCGTGGGGTACCGCGACTATATAGCGACATTTACGGCGTATCATTCACATGGCGCGGCTCCTCTTCGAACATCGTGAAGTATGCACGATCCTTCAGACAAGAATTTGCCCTTCCACGAATCGAGGAAAGCGCGCCTAATAAATGTAACAAGTTCACCGATGTTGCGACAGGAAACGCATTGTTCCTCACAGAACTCGAATTCTTACATTTCCATGCATCCTGGTATCGTCTTTGATAACCTGAAATTAATTACAGGTTTAATCAATTAAACGCTCGTTCAGAAAACTATTCGCAATCTAACCTTTTAAGAGCTTCATTTAATTTTTAAAGCGTGTACGGTTAATTATTTTTAAGGGGTTTCATTTTCAAAATTTTGATTTTTTACATTTTTTTTAAGAATTAATGCTGCAGGATATATGTGCAAGATGACTAATAGAGGATTAATAGAATTGCATAAATTCAACTCGTTTGAGTCTCGTACATTTTACTATAACGATTTTTAAGACATTTAAAATTTGCTTTCAATAAACACTGAATCTATTTGTCGTTCTAAACTAAGAACGTTTTATACGTGACCATATATTTCACATGATATTGCTCCTCGAATTAATTAGTTTTTCGTACATAGAGTTCCACTAGGGTTTGCACAATACAGGGGCTATACATAAGAATCTTATCAAGCAATAAAGATGCTTTCTTAAGAAATATTTGTGCATGAAATATTTTAAACGAATAAAAAACAATTTCGTCATCCTTTTGCCACGTGATTTGACTCCGAATTTTGAAATTTTATTAATAAATATTTCGTTTTTTCATATTACTAGACAATATATGAGCCATTTAATGCATAAAATGGTGTGAGTCAATATTTGTCTCTATGATTTAACAGCAGACATCAAGGCTTCATTAAATGAAATAATTGTAATATAGTTTTAGTACTTCGGTATCGTTATGTTTAATAAAAATTTTATTCAATTCTTCATTATCGAATGATTATTTGACTTGCACCATTTTTGCATTCATGTGCTCACATGTGCGTATACAAACATATTTTTATCTATCCGTAATTTTGATATCAAAATTCCATTTGGACGAACTGATTTACTTTCGGCAAATAGGTGCGGTGACTCGTTCCGAACCAATTTAAGAGTCATTGTACCACAACTCGAAGGATCGTCCACGATCCTGCCGTTATTCCCTTTAATCCCTGAAACAGTAAATGGGAACAAAGAGTGTACAGAGTGTATCTCATTCAAGATTGAAATGTCAGAGTTTTCAGACCTCGACGGCGATCGATCGCCACTTTGAAACTGCTCGAACTGCAATTCCGTTTCGCGTCGGCAGTGACTCTTCTTGCTTTTTAATGACAACGTAAAGGTCAGAAAAATTTTCGTTCTTGCGACAGAAGGTGTGTCGCGTAGCTGCTCGTGGAGCCCCGCGAATGATCTCGCGAATGATCTTCGCGTAAGTTGCCTTTCAGAGGCGTTGCCACCGGATCCCGCTTTTTCGCAGCATCATGCTTCTTTCAGTAGCTCTTGGCTCATTCACTGGAAAACAGAAGACGAATTAGAAAACTTCGTCGAGCTCACGGCGGAAACAAAACCAACAAAAAGAGCATCATTAGATTGTAGATTTTGTGCGTTCACGATATAAACAATAGAAAGATTAATGTAATTGAAAATATTCGTTACTTTCGATCTGCTAAAATTATTAAACAAAGAAAGAGGCTCCTATTTATAGCAGTAGCACATTTTTATTTTGTTTAAAAACCATAAAATTAATGCGACTTTAACCGAGGATAACCAAATTATCATGTACTTAACATACTGTAACACTTTTTATTTAGCAACAAAAATACTTTACCTTCTAAAGAAACAGGATAAGCGAAATGTAAAAGTTATATTTGCTATTGAATACATGGTGTCCCAAAAATGTTTTACTTCCTTAAAAGGTGTGATTCCAGAGTTCACTTAAAGTGACCTTTCCCTTTGTGAAAATTTTCTCCGCGGCTTTGTTAACGAGTTATTAACGAAAAACGGGGACCAATCAGAGTGCGGTTACAGCAGACAGATTCCGGCTCGGCCAATGCCAACGTCACGCTCAGCGTCTACTGTAGCCGCGCTCTGATTGGTCGGTGTTTTTCGTTAATAACTCCTTTACGAAGCCTCGGAGAATATTTTCGTAAAAAGAAAAGCTGTTTCAAAAGACCTTAGTAACCCTTTCCAAGGAAATACAACATTTTTTGGACACCTTGTATATTAATTGAAACATTTGGTGTTTCCAATCCTATCTTGGATTAAAAAGACAAAGCTATGTCCACACTGAGGCAACGACGATGTTGCATGAATTTTATGTGGACATAGTTATTTTAGTGTGGACATAGCTTAAGAAAAAAGATTTACGCGTTGGCCATATTAATCGTTCAAAATTGAACGTATTAAATTCCGTGTGCTCTGTAAATGGTGTGTGCTCAAACCTTGACATACTGAACTTTAATTATCACCCTCATTTTTTATTACATTCCACTCCTTTCAGCATCATCAGTCTTCTGAAACTTCGTAAAATTTGCTTTTAGTATGAAAAGTTCGATTTTTGTACTCAACCCTTACTAGATTCATTTTCGTTTTTACACAAGAGTTCACTTGGTTTTTTTTTTAATGAAGTGCTTTTATATACTTTCTCGTAAAATACAGTGAAAAATGTGAGAGAAAGATCTCGGTAACGGAGGAATTCCTGAACAAGGAAGAAGCTTCATTAACAGTGTCAAAGAGAATGAGAAAATTTTCTCAACGAAATTGCAGAATGATTAAGTTACGAAATAAGACGAGAAGTCTTTGCCACACGTTAGACGATATAATTTAAATGAAGCTACGTCAACTCATTGTGTTTGATAATTCATTTCTAACAACTATTAATATATAATTAATGTATGTACAGTGACTCCTATTAATATTCGGACGCTTTAAAAAAACGATAACTTCTTTTTTGATATTCGATCATATGATCGGAATTTTTTCTAGAAGTTAGAGCAATTAGTTAACTACATGATGCGAAAAGAAATTTTTGAAAAAATTGCAATTGCACTAAACTAAAAGTTGCATTTCACAATTTTTTTATGTGGGTCTATATTAAAAATTTTTTAAATACGTTTCGTAGGTTTGTGTTAATTATATGCATTGTGAACTGAATATGACAGGCATTTAAAGATGCAAGAATCCTTAAATTTATTGCAGTTCGAGACCGAAAGTCGTGAAAAACTTCAATTTTATCATCTTTAAACGTTTGTAGCTCATTCGATGAATTTTTCAGAATATGTTTGATTGATACAGATCTACGAAACGTGTCTTCTAAATTGTTGCAATAAAAAAGTTGCAAAATACAACTTTTAGTATTTTATCTGCAATTCCGACCAATTGCAAATTTTTTCAAGAAATCTTTTCACCTTACGTAACAAACCAATTGTTCTAATTTCTCAAAAAATATTTAAAGTCTTTTTAAGAGTGTCCGGATATTAGTGGGAGTCACTGTATATAACCTATGGCGACAGGTTATTTTACAATAATAAGAATAAAGGAAAAATTTCTTTCGGCAAACAGAAAGTTTCTTTCGGCAAAAATGTTAATACTTTTGATTAACCCACACGTTTTGTTGTAATTCAAAAATCTATTATACATATAAATGCATAAAAATCTAGTAATGAGAATGTTTTAATAACCATTACACTGTGTAACCAATAATAATATCAGCGCCAGCATAGAAAATGATCACACGAGTATGAGACTTTTTAATTGTAAAAATCGTTGTCTTACTTAATATGCGTATGCCGCAAATGCATCAAAATCCACCATCTAGTAATAACAATTTTTTAATACCCATTCCAGCGTGCAAACAATATAATATCAGCGTCATCGTGGAAACACGAAAATGATCACATGAGTATGAGACTGTTTAATTGTAAAAATTGTTGTCTTACTTAATCATATAAACATCTCGTGTCTTTCACAGTTGCATCTTTCTCCGCTTGTTAACAGTGCAATTTGCATTCCAATGGATGAAAGAGGCATCGCTTCGGCGGCGGTATCGCTTTCCAGAACACAGTGTGGCAAGTAGGGACGAATCATGCAATTCTGTTATAGTCAGCTGAGGGAAGATGAGACGATCACGTAAGTTGCACGCGAATAGATACCTTGTATAGATCATGACGGACATGAACGAGAGGATGATGAAAAAACACTCGACCCGCGTGTTCAAGGAACCGTGAAACGATATCGGCGAAAATTTTATGGGTTCGCGAATACCAAACAGGGATCGGTAAAATTCTATTGGCGTGATAAATCACGGACAAAAACGGTCGATGTGAATTATTCATGACATTTATTTGATCGACCTATTACCTCGAGCCGACATCCTCTGTTCCCTGTAACATATCAGGATTATTATTAGCCCTATTATATCGTCATACGAAATATAGGATAATTAATTTCGACGGAATAGGTTCGAGCAGATAAAAATAAACTAAAATTATTAATATTATTATTATTAGTTCTATCACTAATATTATTAAATTACATTTTACAATTTATTTAAATATCTTTTGAAAATTGTTCAATAAACTTCTCCACCCCGTCATGCATTGTAATAAAAATTGCTTAGAACCTGAGCAGATTCAATCTTGTAGTTTTTATGAGGCAACACATAATAGCCAAGTTTAATGCTCGGTAGGATTAACGCTGAAAGAGTATACATATATCCAATGTACAGTTAAATGAAAAATTATTTCAGAAAATTGATACGTCGCATTTAAGTAGGATCTCCGGTTAAAGTAGACATGGGATGTAAAGGAATATCGTGCCAGTTTCATTGAAAACCAGATAAGCAGGAAATCTAAAAGGTCGCCAAGATCGCCGGCTGGGGTCTCCTGTCCTCTAAGAATGTCGTGTCGGATAAAAGGAGAGAGAGAGAGAGAGAGAGAGAGAGAGAGAGAGAGAGAGAGAGAGAGAAAGAGAGAGGTTCCCGGTGTTCCGGGATTGAGTTCCGTTCGAATACGCCCCTGATCGCGGGCGTATTAGCTGCAAGTTGCAACTGCAATTCTAAATGCGGACACACGGAGGCATGACGTAGCGCCCCATAGAAACGGCTACGTGCCATAGTGTCATAATGCGCGCGCTCGTCCTTTGAAGCCGCTTTTCAAGTTGTGTAATCACATTTAATAATGACGGCCTGGCCATTACCGCCGCCGCCTCGGCTCGTCGCGTCGTCGGCCACGATTTTACCTGGTTTTACGTTGTGACGCCTTAAAGGACGCCGCCAGGGGAATCTTCACGACTTCGGCATCGAACTAAATCATTTCATTGCGAAATAACCACACCACCCACTTTCTTGTTTTTCAGCGATCAACGAAACCAATGAGCGCGAGAAAGAACGTCCGAATTTATCAGCGGCGGATCATTAATTTTTCGGGCCTGGGCTAACAATCTTTGGGGGGAGGGGGGCGACCCAATTAGCTCGAATTAACTCAAGTGCCAAAAATTCTTGTATAATTTATTTTTTTGTGAAGTTTTTAATTTGAATTGGTTTTATTTTTAATTTTTTGACTGCGAAGACCTGCGAAGCCAATTCGGAAAACATTTTTCCATCTTTAAACAAAAAAAAAAACAACGCATTATGTATAACAAAATTTAATAAATTATAGGCGTTAACTTGTTTTCGGAACGTTCACTAAGAGTAAATTACAGAATGAATATCGTTAACGTTGACACTTGAACGGATACGGTGAGACTAAGTAGCGGTAGTAAACAAGTGCGCCGCGTCACCGAATATACATATGTAAACGTAAACGTCAACCAAACGTCAAGAAAGCTTTCTTCTCGATTCATTTATAATAGCACCTTTTTCAGCGCGAACACTGATGTTATCCGCTGTAACATCAGGTTAAATAGTTTAATCTAGAATTGCATATACCTACCTTTGTTGCCAATTCGAGAAGTAAAACATTTTTATTTGAATAATTTGTAGCATTAAAATGAAATGGCTCAATGAAGAATTGCGCGTACTAATGTTTGTTGTCAATAAATTTTACATAAGGTACTAAATTTCGAGAAACGAAACATTTTTATTTTAATAATTCGTAACAACAAATAGTTTACTCTAAAATTGGCATATAGAGGGTGTTCGCGTTATTTTTGTCCAGCGTTTATCCCGGAAATGGTGAATACGAGGAAAAAATGGCACAGGACAAAGTTGTATGGTATTAATTATTTAAATGGAATAGATATTTTTGTTTGTGTGGCATAGAAAGCGGCTGGTAAAACGAATTCAAACATATGCGGTAAACGATGTCCTTTAGTGTTACGTAATATCAGGAATAGGAGAATCAAGATAATTTAGCGTTTATTAGCGTGTGCCATTGATGTGGCTACGTACGTTATTTTAAATGGCTCTCATTATTATGTATGCATGTCTGAGCCCTCTTAACGATGCGTTTGGTAGCGTCCTCCTTTATTTTGGTCTTTAGATCTTGTAAATTTATGGATGACGCAATGTGCCTAAACCGCATGGTTTAACACATCTTTTGAATACGCCCTGGCAGCCGCTTTCATGTAATAAACAAACAAAAACAGCATTCCATTTAAAAAATTAGAGGTCATCTTAATTTCTTGAAAAATCTTATATACGCCAAAATTTTTTATACACAATTATGTTGGTCGTAGCAACTTTATCCTGTGCCATATTTACCATTTCCGAGAAAAACGCTGGACAAAAATAACGCGAACACCCCGTATTTAAATTGTCTGGCAATAAATTAATTTTAGGAAAGAAATGGTCTAGGTTAGGACACAGAAAACAAGTTGCAGAAAAATTTAATATGTCCTGTTTGTGTGTAACAAACTACCTCGCAGGAAATGTTCATAGTTCCGGTTACTGCTTCGCAGATTCTGAATGGATCTAGCGCAAATAAACAAAAATATTTAAAACAAAAAAACCAAGTACTACTTTCAAATGCAATTTTAAAAATTTATGACAAGGAGAAGAATTTGAAATAAAATACATTAGTTACTGCTTACAGGAGCACTGACCACTAAATACATATGCTCATTAGCAAATAAATTAAAAAGTGACAAATTGAATTTTAAATGCTGTGTTAGCATTATTTAATACTGCAGTGTATTAAAGATTATTGTCGCATTAATCATAATACTTTACAATAAGAATATTTAGCATCACAACACATTCACAAAATGGCTGTTTACTATAAGTTAAACTATACTTGTGATTTTCAGTCTATTTGTTAAATATTAAGATCGTTCTGCCTCTTTCAGAAGAATTATAAAATGTGTTCTATTTAATATTTTAACTACAAAATATTGGTGCTAATTATAAGTATTTGTTTAATATAAAACGGAGTTATTAAATAAAAAATAATTAAACTTCTGCAATAAATATTACGTGAATATTGAACAAATTGCTAATCAATTAATTAAAAATAGGAATTCAAATATAAGAATTGTACATTATGGTTTTTACACTAATGTAAGCTGGAGTATGTAAGAAAATATTTATATATAAAAAATGGAGAGTTTTGGTTAATAATAATTTTAAAGAGTCTACCAGTTTACACAACATTTTGAAAATAAAATATCTTGGCCACAAAAGATACTAATACCCAACGGAAAAATTTTTCAGATTCCTCGCAATGGTCACCTAAAAAATTGGAACAGAGAAATAAAAGTGACGATGAAGCTGACAACGATATGTGGAAATCCTCCCACGCGTTTTTTCTGCGAAGAGCCGAATGTCTGACCATCATCGACTGCGCATTAAATTTGTATCGTGATTAACAACGTTTGACACTCGATACATAATATTATTATGTAATGTCTGATGCAGATGCGCAATGCAATATCCTTGTAATTACTCAACACGTTTGGTCACTCGGATCACTGGAATTTTTACGATACCCACACGCAACGTTTCATCACACACGTGGAAATAGAAGTTGCTTCTCTTATAACGGCAATTTCACTTGTGTACATTAGCTAAGATCGCCAATTTCACCAATTAAATGTCTATGTGTTAAAACTAATTGTCATATGCGAATAAATTCGCACACTCGTTAGACTTGATTTACAACGTGTAAAACAATTACATCAGACGGAATAAATCATTGAGTAGAGTAACAATGAAATATTTAATTAATCGTGTCATGCAACAGTTAAAAACATTTTATCTAATACAACACATACTATATTATCTTTTCTGATTTTCGATTTTATAAACATGAACAAGAACATTTTATCACTTTTATTCACATTTTATTCACTGCTCCCTGGCATTAACTTAAAATTTCAATAATTAATTGCATCGTCTTATTAAGATTTACTATAATCAATATTTAGTGACTAGATAATCTTCAGTTTTCAAGAATAAATAATTTTTTACTCGAATAATTACATATTCTTCAAATCAATTTCTAAGTATCTCATGATTATCAATTATATTAACATAATTAATGATTGAATTTTACGCAAATCAAAACTATTAGTAAAAATGTTTATCCTCGATAGTTTTGTGTACAAACTTTCAGGTGATAAAATTGCCAATAGTTAATTCATATAGTACACACGCTTATCGCGGTTTACGTTAACCTTAGAGCAAACTTCCTGCTCTTTCGAAGTATGCTTTCATGATCTCACTAATCTCTGTTTCTGTGAATTAGCGATTCTGTAAAAAAGGCGAAGGTATGAAATAACAATAGCATACATCATCTGCGTTTATCTTGGCAGGCTGTCTATGAATACCCTTTAATAACTGGTTTTTAATATCCTGCTCGTCATAGACTCTGATTATGTAGATCTTCAGATAACCCGCCTTGTTTCCACGGAATCTTCGAGAATCCCATGTTATTTGCATCTACAGCTGCAACAATTATGTTTCCGCAACCTCCTGTTGCTTTGAACTTGACGAAATCTTCAATGAAATAGCTCGAGGGATTGATCAATGATTGTTCGAATGCCGCATCTACAGACGAGTTGCAATTATTTTATTCGCAACGTCTCACTGAACATTTACAATTAATGTAAAGTATTGTAACGAGCATTTTATATTATATGTTATATGTATACTTTCTTATTCTACTGTTTTATTTTATTATTTTATTTGATTACTAATATACTATATTAATACTTTGCAACTTTCGTTTGACACATGTTAAAAATGTATACTTTTCCTCTACCTTCAAATAAAGAAGAATATGAAAAATTTTTTTTTTCTTCAAACTCCGTCGTAAAAATTTACACGTCACTTTAAAACTGTAATTACTAGATTGCGGGTTTTTATGAAAAATTTGGTAAGTTAACTATAAGAAATAGACATTAAATAAAAACAGTTTCTTTTAATAATTTTGATAGTCCAATAATGGTGTAATGTTTTGCCTAAAATTTTGGCATAAAATCTGCAATGTAGTAATTGCACAACAAGGTCGTGATGTGAAACAGAAACTGCAAATGTGTAACATTCAGGACAACAAAGAACATAATTATTCAGAAGCTAAATATTACGTTAATGATTTATATGTATGTACGCAATAACAATCTCCGTGCTTAAATACTTGACCGTGTAATTAGTGAAAATAGGTGTTCTCAGTACTCATCGACCAACAACAATTAACAGACCCTAAGGGCTATGAGGAGCAAACCCACCTACTGGCATGACTTCATTATTTTATTTTGCATCTACGTTTAGTTGACATATTACAGTTACGAACAAATTAATTTGATAGTTATTTTATTGCAATTTCCAATAAAATTGTACATACAAAGAAACCCATAATATATTTATATATTCTTATTGTCTAACAGTAACAAACGTTTAGATATTGTTGATCACCTAACTTGGCTGAAAAAAAAGTAAGAAGTGTAAAGACGTCTTTTGCATTGCAAATTTGTATGTTTTTTTTATCGACACACTTGCACGTATACATTTATGCATTCTATAATAATAAATAAGCATCCTTGTAACTAAGTAATTTCGATGAAAATTTTGAAAATAAAATTATTACAACGTAAAACTATTTCATAATTTAACACTTCTCTGATTTGTAATGCAATTTAAAAAATGTTTTTCAAGTTGATTAGAACATCGATCTATAAATTGTGTATTTCAAAAGTTCAACGATTCATTTAAAAAATTCTTCGTTTTCATCTCTGAAGTAAAAACAGGTTTCAAGGAACGTGTTCTCCAGTTGTTATCAGAAACCTCCTCCCACAGTCACGAGTTAAATGAGACTAATGCGCCGTGTCAAGTTCCTTTGCGAGTCCGTTCTGAATTAATTAATTCAGCTGTTAAGAGCATTGCACTGTCGAAACAATGCGAGGCATGGCAAAAAATACCGCGAAATCTTTGTTCAGCTAAGAAGGCTGCGGTGTAAAGATGGGTCAACCTTTCGCCTTGCGATTATGTAAGACCTCGGACTGACTGACCTTTAGGTTCGTTCATGGCATGCGGCATTTACGTAATTTACCGATTACGATGTATTAGAGCCTTCTGAACCTAGAAACTAGTTCTCCTTCTCGCTCTAATATTTTTAAGATAGGTGAAACACATGTCTCATCCCCCTTCTACCAGGTTGCACCCGGTTGCACCCGATAAAGTATTCGCCCTTTGATGGCGATCCCAGCTTTTAATGAGATCAGTACAGTATAGCTGGCGCTCGTTATGCGCGACCCTTTTTCACTAATTTCGTCAGTCCACTGTAGAAAGGCGGGATTCGTTTCGCGAATTGGGCACAGGGTACAGTAGGTACCCCGATTATCCGAACCGACAACGCCTGAAACCTTTAGTATCCCAACATACTTCAAATATAAATAGCTCAATCTACAGAGTTTCACATGCAACACTATGTACAAATTAATGAAACTGAAATCAATATTATAACAGAAAATATGTCATGTTTTCCTTTTACGTTCAGATAACCGAGGTTCTACTGTATCCAAAATGCATTCTGCAAGTACCGTGAAATCAAAGCGCCAAGTGCTTCCTTCCTTCCCCACTTTCGCAACAGTGAATAATGAACCAACACCACAGGTATGTTATCATGTTCATTCTTTCGTGGTACAGTCACCTTTCTTTATTTGTACCTGTTACGCATTATATTACGCAGTTTTGGACAGAATTGCCAAAAATTGTGATCCCATCGAAAGTATATCTTTTTATTATAAATTAATATTACTCTAATTACTATGCAATCAAAAGTTCTGAATTATAATTTCCTTATAGGATATGGATTAGAGATGGTACAATCCATGGATGATATAAATATGTCGACCTCTCATCACCTTTTCCTTCTTCATAAAAATATTGATTTCATATCATAAATAAACATTTGCTAAATATTTAAGTTATTCATCTACCATTTTTTTTTTTTTTTGGTGTTTCGATGGATAAATTAACATTTTGTAAAACATTAATAACATACTAACCCAGATAGGACGCGATGTCTTAAAGACGTCTTTTTTACGTCTATTAATACTAATATTAATCGATTAATATTTATATCGTAATTTTAGAATAATAACAGTTAATAGAAAATGATATAATTTAATCTTAAATTATGATCAATATTAATATTTAAAAAATATTAGAAACAAGTAGCATTAGTGTAAAAAATTGAAGACAAACAGATTTATATTTTGTGATTCTTGTCATATAGCATAAGGCATAAGGCATAAGCCATTATACCTAGCGACATCTAGGAAGATTAAATAGACATTGCATCAGAAGTGTGTATAGAAACGTGACTTCAGAAGTACTCAAAATTAATATATAATTTCATACATTTTAGTGGATTCTAAAACATAAAATTATGTTAGAACAAACGATGCAAACTTTAGCAATGGGTAGAGTAATTTTAGCTAGTGGCTCTCCCAGACGACACGAACTGATAAAACAATTGGTAACTCTTGTTGTAATATTATATGCATATATTCTTATCACATTGAGAACCATCGTTAGATTAAAAGTACACTTTTATGGAAATTATGTTACCATGTATCTTACTATTGTAACTTCTTATTTTATATCAAGCTATTCTTGGAATAGGAATATTTGTAGTAGATAGCTAGATGGATAAAACATTTTCATACTATGTTATTAAGAAACAGTTTCTCATTTAATATTAGGGTATTAATGCAGAGATAGTACCGTCATTATACAATGAAAACCTAGATAGATCTACGTATACAAATTATGGAAAATATGTTCAAGACATAGCAAAGTATAAAGTATTAGAAGTATATAACAGACTAAAAGAAGATCCTAAACCAATTTCTTTAATAATTGGTGCAGACACTATGGTTACGATGGGTGATGTTATTTATGGAAAACCAAAAAAATAAGTCTGAAGCATTTGAAATGTTATCAAGGTAAGATAAATAATTTGAATGTAAATGATTAATGTACTTGCATGAGTAAAACTAAAAATTTCATTGTACTTTAGACTAGCAAATAGAGAACATATAGTTTATACAGGAGTATGTTTAAGAACACCGAAGACAGAAATGAACTTTTATGAATCTACGAAAGTAAAGTTTGGTGATATATCTGCAGTACAAATAGAAACATATATAAAATCAGGAGAGCCTTTGTGAGTGCTATTGCTTTATAGTTTTACATTACTTTTTAGAAGAAATGACGACATATTCTATATAACAAATTTCATGTACAGCGACAAAGCTGGAGGATATGGCGTGCAAGGTCTTGGTGGATGTCTTGTAGAAAAAATTGATGGTGATTTTTATACTGTGATGGGCATGCCCTTATATTCAATCACAAAACAATTAAATAAACTTTTCTCCAATAGCTAATACCCAATATTGTCAAATTAATAATTTATTTTATAATAAACATACTGATAAAAAAGATAGAACTGTTTATATAATTTTAACCTTTGTACATATTATCAACATAACATTTTTAATTTCTTTTAAATGTAACTAATTATCATTTTTACAGAGTACAATGCAAAGAAAAATAAAACGGACTTTTTATCATTTCCCAGTTAATAATAGATTGATATGAATTGTTATAACATTGCTTTGAAGCATTCCCTTCGAATTATTGTAAAATATTGTGTTGTAGTATTTAATAGAAAGAAAGTGAAGTTTTACTTGAAAAAAAAGTTGTTTATTACTTACTTGTACAATCATTTAAACCACGCTTATTATGGCGCGGCGCTGCTTCACCAATGAGTAGCTTTCAATGGATCTACAATGGAAAAGTATGTTTCGGAGCACTTGATTGTTTCTTTACCTTTGACAGTCCGAGTTGTTGGAACATAGTTGATGGTTTTGTGATGAGTTCTTTGCATTTAAAGTAGAATTTAGAACAAGATAAATTATTACGTCGTGTAATTCGTGTAGATTTGTACGAGAAAATGGAGGACGTTTTAGAAGAAGTTGTTTCTTCGGACGATTTGAAGGTAAGTCATTCTAATAAAAAATGAATATGAATACTATTCTTAGCTTGTTTAAGTTTTCTTTATATATTTTAGCATAATAACATCTAGTGTATTATGATATTAAAATTAAGTAACTTTCTTCACCGTATTTTTCAATTCCAGGCAGAGCGTACTATTTTTAGAGGTTATGTAGGATTAATTTAATATTCCTGAAGCTTTGAAAGTTGTTATTGTCATTTGTGTTTTATAGAATCATAAAACGCGTTTAAGTAATGTTATTTAGTTGCATAAACTATATTTTAAAACTATTATAATTGTATGATGCAATAACTTAGTCATTTTATATATACATATGTATTTTACATATATATATATATATATACAAATTTTTTTCCAGACTTTTGAACGCATATACCATGAACAATTACGTACGTCATTTGTAACGCAAAAGGCACAGTTTGAGTATGCATGGTGTCTTGTCAGAAGTAAATATCCAGCGGATATTCGAAAAGGAATAATTTTGATGGAGGATCTTTACAACAATCATTCGGAGACAGAGAGACGAGATTGCCTTTATTATTTAGCCATTGGAAATGCTAGAATAAAAGTAGTATCGATTGACATACATGGGATATGATATACAACTGAATATTAATCAATCATTTATTATATTTATAGGAGTATACAAAGGCTTTACAATATGTTAGAGCATTTCTTGGAGTTGAACCTGGAAATAAACAAGTGCAACATCTGGAGACACTGATCAGGAAAAAAATGGGAAAAGGTTTTCTTTTTATAACTTATTATTGGCTTTGACAACTAAGAAACACTATTCAAAGTGTTTCGCTGCTTCTGCGTCCAATATATAGCATCACTAGGCATTCATTTTATTTTATGTTATTTCTAGTTGTATTAGTACTTTCGTGGGTTAGTAGTTACTATATTTCTTTTAGTTTGGAATGATCAATAATGGCTGAATTAATTTTCTCTTGTCTTAAAATAATATGTGCTTTGTACATTGTCATTTAATATTCAATATATCTGTATTAACTAGAATTAAGAGACATATCAGTATCATGATAAATTGATATATCTTTTGTGATATATTTATCATCTTGGAACAGTACAAGTATACAAGTATACAGTGCAAGTATACAATTACTGTATACTTGCATCCCAGTTTGAATGCAATTTAAGACAGGAAAGTCATTTCGAACATACAATAAATAATACGCATTATTAAAAAGATGTATCGCGGTGCACAACACGTTTGATATAATCTCCAGCGTTGTCGCAATTATCGAGGTAGGCATAGCTAAAGTGAACTTGGCAGCTAGGGAATAGCCCAAATTCTGCCTTCTCAATATGATCGACAACTACCATAGCAGCTTAAAGTGCGGGGTTTTAAAGTAAACATGAAAACTCGACATAATCTAAAGCAAAAGTATATCTCCTGTAGAATACCACATCAACAGCGTTAGAAATCAAATTTATCTCCGTTATCACAGAGGAAAAGTGTTCCTTCAAACACCTTACTTATGTATCTTTCTTCAATGGTTTTTGTGGAACGCATCACTTCTGATCTTCTTAAATTTTTTAATCGAGATAAGGAACCTACTCACGTTTTAAGCGTGTCTGGAAACGATGGCTGCATCAGGAAACAACAACGCGTTGCTTATGACTATGCATAGCGCATTTGTATGTCAGAGTTCAATTGTAGTAGTTTAAAAAATTTGCATTTATAATGTCAAACATAAAGTAAACATCGCAGTCATACCTGGCAAACATATAAATGTAATATATGACTACAATTACAGGATCATGACAGGTTATTTGATGATAACTTGTTCGAAATTTCCGAGTCTAGTGTTACTTTTTCTGTCATTTTTCGAATATTTACTTACACTTTTATGCTGAAGAATAGTTTATTAAATAGTTATTGTTCAGTTTAGTTGCTCACTTGGTCTGTAGATTAGATTTCGAATAGCTTTAGAATTTTTATTATACACCTTTATATGTATGTTTCTAGAAAATAGGGCATCTTACATTTTTTTTATAGCTGTTTGTAGCAATTTCGTTACTAACCACTGCATTTATATTAAATCATAAAGTTCATATAGTGCGTACATAGTTGATTAAATCAGTATGTGATAAGAGATATCACGTCTATGTATTCTATATTGTAAATTAATGTCTATATTTATTGCTTAAATATTAGGGTTGAAGCAGGTATTTTATGCTTTTAGTACTATATTTTTGACTTTCTTCATGTATAGTGTTTGCGTTTAATAAAAATAGTGTGATGAAATGAAATCATTTAATGACTTTATATGCGACTTGTATTTTCTTTGAAAAAAAATCATTTTGGTTATGGTGCTTAATTTAATAGCAAGTCTTAATATTCAAAGTGAAAAAATATGTGTGTCATACATTGTTACTAGTATTCTATGTATTTTTTTTACAGAGGGTCTCTACGGCATAGCCATTGCAGGAGGGGTTATTGTCGGTGTTGCAAGTATTCTTGGCCTTGGTATTGCAATCACAAAAAAAATGTAATAAATTTTTTCGTAAACCAAAAATAACACATCGTTTGTCCCAATATGTATACTATTGTTTCAGATTTTCTTAAGAACTATGTTATTGTGTACTATAAAATTGTGTGTATTAAGTTTTTAAATAAGAAAAGTAACTTTTTTCCTAGCAATATATTGCGTTACTTTATGGAACACACATTCCGATGTTGTATGTTTTGTGTTGTGTACCTGTTTAGTGTATAGAGTTAAAAAAATTATATAGATATTTATCATATAAATGTTTGCTGACACTACAACCTCAGTATATATAATTATATAATTTGTATATACAGCTAAAGCTATTGTACGATGCAACATGTATTCATACCAAAATTTTTATTAAAATAAATGTATTTTATCAGAGAAACGTTTGTTTCCGGAAATTCAAGATTGTGTTATACGTGTGAAGTGAAAATATATTATTAATCCATGTACCGACGGCGTCTATCTATATTGTCTATTGATAATCAACGCTAAATCTGTGTCTCGGTCAACGGTGACTGACAGTAAATTAAATGCCCCGCGAGTCATAATTCTGTCCAGTTTAATGATACGATTTAATTATTTAGTATATTATTATTTCTGTTAATGAAAATTACATGCAACGGCGGTGGGAATAGTCATTCCAAATAAACGCGGCGGGGAACGCGTTAACGTGTAATCAGTTTGTTTCTGTAAACAAATTATAATCAGCGAATTAAATTTCTTGGCAATTCATGCATATTGGATCATCCGTTTGTTATCTCGTAGTAATACTGTTCGCGATGAGAATGCGATGGTTGTGGTAGGGGTATCGTGCAACAAAAAGCCACGTAGATTATACCTTTTATATATAGATTTATTGATGACTTCTTAATATCCGTTGATAAAGTTGTTTATGTACAAAATAACGCTGGAATATCCCTATAATATTATTATATTATATTTAATGACCTATGTTATGGCCCGACGACTCGCCAAAAACCTCCGTCTGCCTGTACGGTTTCGCGAGTCGACATTATTTGCTTATTTTGTTACGCCAAAATACGGAGCGCCGCTACTATTTTTTTTTTCTTGAACGCGTCGTGTTTCTGTCGGCCTTTTTCCCCGTTCGCCACAATTATTATTTACAGTCTCGATCGGTCGACAATTACCGATCAATTGCAATCGTTAAGGGAAAGAAAGTCGCTGGAACCGGGACCACGTTCGCCATTATTATATTCTTTATAGTAAAGATTCAATAAGTGGGAGAAAATCGTATAGGCGATGAATGATTCTTACACGCTATCTTCGGAAGTCTATTTACAAAGAAGTCGAGAAGACTCTGGTTTGTCGCCCACGGTATAGCATCGATTCTTTGTGTGGTATACGCGCACGCAACATTTATTCGAACGAAACTAAAACAATTTATGCGACGTAGCTTCGTTTTCGGGTTATTTCTTTTTGTACAGTCACCGAAAATTCAATGTTCTAAGCGTTATCAATAGACTGCGGATTTTATGCACTTCTGACAAAAATGAATAAGAGCAATACAAAACTGTACACAGTTATTACATTGTGTTTGACTTATTAAAATGATCAAAGGAATACATTTTCAGTTACCTCGTCCTGTTTCCAACAATAAGCTTTGCATAAAGATCCGCGGTCTATCAGTGTGCCAGGTGAAACAGATATTCGCGGAACATTTATTATTACCTTTTAACCGAAAAGAAGTAATTCGTTGGCAGATCGTAAAAATATAGACCACGACGTTCGACCGATATGTTATTTAATTACTTTGACGAAATCATCGAAAGAGGAAAATTGTTTCCCCCGTAATGGTATAAGTACGGTTAAAAGGTTTACATGGCAGTGGAAACAATCGATAAATATTATCAATCATTCGAGAGTTGAAGTGAGAATATTGTGCGTTAGAATAGAATGCATTTGACAAAATCGAGCATGCTATCCGTGGGTTGTATCGCTAATACTCGGAACACAGGCTCCTCGGTTCGTGTCGACGAAATCCCAGAGGAGCGCAGCTTCCGAGGATTCAGATGCCACGACGTTACTTAAGTATAGGAATTAATTATTCGTGTAGAATTAGCAGCTTGAAAATACTTTAAGCAGTTTTTAAGGATGCATATTGCTTTCTCAATAAGGCTCCGTTATGCTTTACACGAATGTACAGTGTCATCGAGCATATTTCCGGTCTTTGCCGACTGACGCTCCGAAATTTCAATTGTCTTTTCTTCTTCTTCTTTTTTTTTTCTCTTTAAAACACGTTATCTCGCTCAACCCCTGTTACGCCGCTAGCTTCGTGAAGCCCTGTGAGTCCTTTTAGTCTTTTGGAAATTGGAAACGATTTTTGAATTCGAAGATCGAAGAACTGGAATGGACACCGAAGTCAACCACTACAATCTATAGAGGCTAGCTAGAGTTCGCCATTTTAGACAATTATTTTGATTATGCGATCGCTATTCTGTACAGTTTAAATCGTTTCTTAACACTTTATCGGTTGCTTTTGCTTACGCTAATTTCATTTAGTTTCAATCGAATTCGAAGTTTACACGTGTAGCTAACGTCATTACATGTTTAAAAAATAATAGGCTCTTTTAATTAAATTTTGATCTTCACTCAGTGATCATTTCCCGATAATATTCCAGAAAGCATTACAAGTATTTTCAGAATCTTTCTGTTATTGTAGATGGAGCAACTTTATAGTATAGTTTGTAAACGGATTTGTTATGCGTCCATAACATGGCGCACAACGGTCTGAAAATCGTTGAAAATCGTTATACGAAATACGTATTTGCCAGTATAATTGTAATTTTTGTTCGTATATTTATTTCAACTGGAATTCAACGTAGAATTATTAATACTATGTACTGTTAAAACTTTATGTACAAATTAATTTCTATTTGCCAATCTTTTAGCTATTACTCAAGCTAGCGATCCATTACAGCAATTAATCATGGAATTGAATTAAAAATTTTTCTTTTTTAATTGAACAATTTATCCTTTCACAAACATTTTTCGAAAAATATATGCGATTCTACTTGTTCAGAAACGCTACGAACAAATTCGATCGAGACTAGACAACGAGAGAATATAAGAAAATTCTGAAGACAACGGCTTTCTTTTTTCATTAGAAAATAAGTCAGAAATTGATACAGCCGGGATACACGCTAGGCTGGGAAAACTTTTAATTGAATCCCCGCAGTCGATAAAGTGTTAACAAAAAGAGAAGAAAGAAACTGCCGTAACATACTTGGTTTCCTTGTAAAAAAAGAAAAAGAATGCAAAGTGGAAAGTGTAAAAAAAAAAGAGAGAATTGAGCACGCGTTGAAATAGTTCTGCGGTTCATGACTGTAAAAGCGAGGACCAGCGTTAACGGAAAGCACTTCGATCGACGGTTTTGTAGAAAACTACTTTGAAGGTATCTCGAAACCAATGAGAACTCTAACCCGCCTCTCCTGTGGGAAAGGAACGTGAATGAATCGTGTGCATAGATACGAGTTTAGGCGCCGCGACGATTTGGCGCATAGTACTAGATACATACGATATAAACACAGGTCGATTTCGAGAAATGATAGGCCTTACAAACTATCGGCATTAAATTTTGTACAATCATTTAATATTCGTGACGTAATTAATTTACTCGATCACACTCACTATTCCTCGCATTTTCTTCCTCTTCCCTTTTCACCAAATCCCCAATCGCACCCTCGTTCTACGTGTGTCGATTGACTAGCAATACGGTACGATGCAATTAATTAATTCTTCCTCGCAATCGCTTAGTACGACAGTCATATCGTAAAATATATAATTTTCTTCCGCCGAACCTACCGTAACAGAGTAATACTCTTCTTTTTTTTCTTCTTCTTCTTCTTCCCCCTATCTACGATACTTGACCCCAACATGTACACGTACGATACACTTAATTACAATCGGATATTTTAATTTTAGGTTCCTTCGGTGCAACGAACATTCGCAGATTCAATCGCCGAAAATGCAGACGGTGATCGCTGGACTGCGGATTTTTATGCAAAAATTGTTTGCATCCCAATGAACAAGAGCGAGATCGAGGCTTAATCATTTTAATCAGCTGAAACTTATACACTCAAAAAGATAGCGCATACTGTATTTTTTAAAGTTTTGTAGTAAAAGTTGGTAAAAATTTTCCACGCCTGTATGGTCAATATTGTCCAGAATATTCACTTCGACATTCTACGAATGCAAATTTTATTTATTTTGTAGTACTAAAACCAGACAAATAAAATCTGGGCTTCTCATTGTCAGCTGTACACGCAGAGTCGCTAGATTAAGACTTGTGTCCGCACTCTAACTTCCCCTTCTACGACGCTATTCGCCACGCTTCCGCGCGGTCACGTGACGCGTTTCGCCGTTGTTGGGCATGTGTCTGGTACTGGCAGGGGGAGGCTAACTTTTTCCCCTCAATTCGTGCTCCTTCCCCTTATCTGGAGACTCTGTGCATACGAGCTACAGAATGAGAACTATCGAATATGAAATATAGTTAACGAAACAAACAATGAAAAATAATGTTCCTATCGATCTTTTTCGTTGTATCACTGGATAAAATTTCGAAAAGTAAAAAACCACATCGTATTTCAATAATTTTTAGATGTTGGTATTATTGATAACAACAAACTACCTGTTTCGGACAGGAAAATAAAGCGTATGGGTTAACGTGTGCTATCTTTTTGTCCCAGAGTCTAAATTGTACTCATTAGTTTTTATAATAAATGCATTATGAATACATGAAATCCGCAGTTCAGTGATCCCCCTCGCCGTTTCACCGGCTGCACTTTCGTTCTCTATTTCCACTCGCAACGTCGCCCCTTCATTCGAAAACTCTTACGTCTCTTAAAAAATAACATCTGATATACTTAGAACCTGTCTTATCGCTAAGCTTCGAGTCACCCTCGAATTCGACATCGAACATCTCGTCGGGATCCGTTGGACAAAACTAAACGGTTTTTCGATTACACACCGGCGAAAAACGTAACGTATGCTTCGCGAACACGTTTCATCGGATCCGATTATATAAGTTCCGCCGATCCCTTGATAGAGTTATGACGTATGATCGATTGATGAAACAGGCTCACGGTGCAACGGGTTTCACAGGACATTCCGCGCTCGAGGCTGAATATCGAAACGAATTTCAGGCTCGTCGATAAAAAATAGTGCGCTTCGTGCTTATTCAAAGACAACGTTCGGTACAAACATTACGGGTTCGGCACGCGGCGGGGAACCGACCGCTCGGAATTTCTGTTTAGATAAAAAATCATTAAAAATTACTTTGTGTAAAAAAGATAGCGGTTTCGGATCGATCTTGCGTGGAACTCTCTTTCGTCGACGTTTCCCCCAACGTCATTGGCAGAAAAAATAGACGCGCTAAAACTTTTTTTTTTGTTTTTTTTTACGAGAACATTCGGAAGCGTGCAGAGTGAAAAAAATATTTGCTTGTTCAAATTAATTATTACTTCAATATCACGTATTCCACTTAACAAGAAAATGAACACGTTCACTCGCAACACGTTAATTGCAATTAATGCATTATGCAGCAATGTTTTCGAAACGCACACGACACTGTACAGAAGATATATGGTCTCTTCAATTTTAAAAAGGTTCATTCACAATTATTCGAAGTTTATACAAAACAAAATTGATTCACTCTCATAATTTTATATTGATGTTGCGTTCAATATCTTCGATACAGGTTACTCAAAAGGAATGCGTTTCAATATTTAAATTTAAACATTAATACAATTGTATCAGTACCAGAAATTGAAGATATGTATTGTCCTATCGAAAACTGCCTGACGCGGAAACTATTTAAATGTTTAACAACTCTGTGCAAGAGAATGACATAACTGCAGTAATTATGTTGGCTGAGCAGATCTTTTTTTTCGGTAAGCAGAATAAGTACGTAGAAATGAAATCATAGATCTCCGATCTCAAAACTGAAACGAACAGTATCTAAATAGGCCCCCATGATCAGAGTTGCCGGATTAAGACTTGTGTCCCCACTCTACCTTCCCCTTCTACCGCGACCCGGTCACGTGGCACGAGAAGGTAACTTTTTCCCCTCATCCGGCGACTCTGCCCACGATACAAATCAAAGTTCCTATTACGCATTGTACAATTTACAAAGATCCATACACTATGCATTATTCGCAGTTGATCGTTTGTGCTGTTGATGCGTGCAATTATCTGAAACCTTGAATATAATTGATGATTCGTATTTCGTTTGATCTTGCTTCTTCGGTGATACGATTTCAAATAACTGCACGCCATTGTTTACTTAAACGATAGGTTACCATTAATTTTGCGATAAAATTATTCCTAAAGTTTTGCGAAATGACGATTCTTGTGAACACAGAGGGTGTCTGAATATTTCGATCCTGTCAGAATGTTAATTGTATCGCTGACCGGTTATTGCATTACTTTCATCGAGATAAATGGTCGTCGTTAATTTGCGACAAGACGATCGAATTAAAATGGAGGAAATTTTTCTGAAACTTATATTACTGGACAATATTTTGGACATTACAACGTGTTTATGTGGCAGTAAATAAATATCGTTAACTAAATTATTGCTCTTAGTGTAACAATACATTTAAGCTTCATTTCGTTAAAAAGTAATGTATTATTTTATTACTTTTCGTTTTTTTTGATATTTCTAGTAACAAACTTCAGTTTATACCTAAAAATATTTGAGTATTTGCTATATGAAAAATAACCATCATTCGAACGATTTTAAAATTTGAGTGTTTTGAACTATTCAATAAAAATGATTGTGAAGCGTATTAACAAATTTCTTATTGCAATATAATTCGAAATAGTTCAACAGAATTTATATTTCCTCTGTACTTAGTTATTTATGGATTATTCGTAACAATCTGATTGAAATTTCTCGGTTACTCTCATCTTATCGACCAACAACGTCCATTTCTCACGAAGTAATGGTCTGTATTTATTGTTGCTTACCACGCGATGCTTTCGGAGTCGTATACAAATGTAGACTGTCGAGTGTTTGTTACAAACATCCAGTTGCAAACGTAGAAGAGACTGTCAAACAAGGAGCCATTTCCTCAAGCGATGCGTGCTCGTGAAATATCAGCTCTTAGAATTGATTTTTATTTGGCAACGTGTGAATTTTTTTAAGCGATTAAAATGTAATGCATTGCTTTAAATAATTTAAACATAATAACTTGTATAAACACTGGCGAAGGTATTCAATAACAGCATAAAAAAATTATCTGAAGGTCTGTCTCTTTGCAATAATAAAAGATTACTTAAAAAAATTAATTGAATACTTATTAACTATCATAAATTAGCACAAATGATAAATATAGATTAGTTCAAAATTTCGTGCAAAATGGAGTTAGGGCAGTATAATTCTTTGTTAAAATATATTGCATGATTAGGACCAGATTGTTTGCTGTAATTTACATTTTAAATTAATATATGTTCTTGGCACTTGATGTGTGTTATATGAATTGTTAAGTGATTGTAAGAGTTCTTGAAGGAAAACAATGTAGAGCAAATGATATTTTCTTAAAATAGTCATAATGATTATAATACTTTAAACTTAAATTTATAATTTACAAAATTGAACGAGATCATAGTATATCTCGATTGTTTCTAATTCTTCATAATAATTTTATTATAAACGTTAAAAATATAGCAATACTTTTGATTTGTAATTTTAATAATACATGTTCATTGTTAATTAATCACGGAGCTTTCACAAATTATGAAATACAATTTGATATATTCACTGTAGAAGTATTTGTGTGTTATTGTTTACTAATACGTATTACTTTTGGAGTAAATTGTTGTTTGCAAATTAGATGAAAATAAATGTAGAAATACATCATCTATTAAATTGCCACACATGAAAATCAACTCTTTACAGATGTAAATGATACTAAAATGAAAATATCTTTTTAAAGCGACTGAAATGGAACAGAAAGGAAAAATAAATGCAAACTTGACATTTACAATGATTTAATATTCATGCATGTTTTGTCACGTTAAGAAAAGAAGTGCGAACGGTAAACTCAAAAGAAAAAAACTCGAGTGTAAATGTCAGTGTAATTGTTTATTGCGATCATATTAATCGTAGCCATAGCAATAATAATATTCATACTAACGATAACATTAACCTGTCAACCGGGGATCGTCTTCAATCTCATCTTTTAGAAAACTTCTTCTACATTCCATAGCATTATAATATCAATTATAAAGTACATAATACTCTAATTTAACACTAGGTTTCGTGACCCGTCGAAATGGCGGGTAATATTTTCAATTTACAATTATCGAGATTGTAAAGATGCATCCATGAGGAATTATTCAAGAAATTTATTTCTCTAGGTACATACAAAAAAAAAATTATTAAACATTTGAATAGACATATTCTCGTTATTATTTTTTTTTGTAATGTAAAATAGTCACTTTTAGTGCTACGTGAATCCAGTGTTAATAATATTGTAATTTGATTGCGCGTGTCGCGTAATCTTCGCTAAACGAGGTTCTGAATCATGTTTACATAAGTAGTTGCGATCGACATGCGACCCGGCTCACACGCTAACATTATTCGATCGATTGCGAGCGTAAAATTGTTGGGAATTAAACAAATAAACAGCAGAAGAACGGAGCGACGAAGAACAGCCGCGAAATTCCGGAGGTGCAACGAATTCACCCGATCGCCCGATTGAGTGGCACGTTTCGATCGCAATCCGCGCGGAAGGATTTTCTCGATTTTCCGCAAACAATCGGTGGCTGGTTGCTATTCGGAACTTATTTCGCAATCGAAGCTCGTCCAGGCCGGGGGAGTCTGGAATTCAGCTAGCTCTCCTGCACGGACAGGAACGGCAGGAAAGTCGATTGAAGGTGCAGTCACCTTTCTCGGTCGGGGTGACCGTGGAATTCCACAGGGTACACTCGGCCGGAAGAATAATCTCGTCGCGCGAGGTTCGCATCTTTCTCAGCTCTCCGTTCCTAGCTCCTTCGTACACGGAGCTGCTGAAAACCTTCTCTGGCCTGATGGTTTCGACCCGATCTCATTTGCCAAATATTTGATAAGCACGGAAATTCGATTGTTTCTGAGCTCGAAAATATAATAACTGGGTTATAACCAAGAAAGTACTAGCATTAACCCTTGCGTGTAGGCGGAACGTCTGGATGTGAGCGTGTGTGTGATGTAGACAGCGGATTTTATACATTTATGACGAAAATGTGTGGGTGTAGAAAAAAGATTCTAGAATACCGTCATGTTATTTTCTATCTGTTGTTAAGAAAGAAAAGAAATGTCCACTTCACCTCAGGTTGTTGCAAAAAGAATTTTTATTTTGCATAAAGATCCGCTGTCTAGTGATGTGCGAGTGAAATAAACAAATTAATGAATCAACGAGAAAGGCACCGATCGATGTCGGACAGGCTAGCTGATAATTTTCAATAATTGCCTTCACACTTGGATGGCGAGACTTGGCTCCATTTTGACACAGAGTTATCAATATTTCATGCAACTTCTACAGTTCAAACCATTGGTTATTTGTAGACCGCGGACTTTTATGCAAAATTTAAATTGTCTGCACTAATTGAGAGATATTTGAGCCGTATAGACGTTCATTTCTTTTTCAATAAATTTAGTGAATTGAAAATACAACATTAACATGGCTTTACATTGAATTTAGTAAATATAAATACTCTTCAGTTCACATCAATTTGAACAAAATATTATTTTATGAATTCAAATTTTATTGAAAAGGACAACGAATACATAAATCCTTCTCCTGTCAGTAAATTGTTAGTAACAAAGTAATTCCTATCGGCATGGAAAAGTAAATAATTCATAAAGCAACAGGTTCATAGGAGCTGACCTTTATTTATGTAATTAATTACATACATTTAGGCAGGTACAAAATCAATTCTTTGAAAATATTGTTTTATTTCAATTCAAATAACCATGTCAATATTTGTTTTTCAAATTAGAATTTTCAGTCATCTATGAGTATTATAGTTAATTGAAAGAAAATTTGTTATTTTAAATAGGTTTATTATTATTTTAAAGTCTGTCTTATTTTGTCTTTCTTTGTTATTGTTACATTTACACAATTTTCCGAAATTTTTCAATTAAGTGTGAACAAAATTGGTATTATATTAAATGTTTTTTCGTAACAAAATTTCTGAAAGTGAAACTCTGCTGTTCCTAAATGTATGCATTATAAATCCTTTATCCGCTGACTTTCACTGTCTCTACCCTTCGCCCTCATTACGAGGCAGGGGAACGTGGATCATATAAACACGAAAACAATAAACGAAAATATTAAGAACTGCTATTATATTTGATCACTCAAAACCAAAAGAGCTTGCGTTGCATTAATACGGTCGTTGAAGTTTTCCGTTCGGCGTCAACAGGTATTAAATCGACTGATCGGGGATTAAAGAAACGTCGTTTATTTTTCGGTGTGTATGGAAACATTTCTGTCCTCGCAGTTGAGTTCTGACGGTATTAAGAGACGTCGGGTTCATTTACGGGTGAAGTTAATGCACTTCGATCGCCGGAGTGTCGAATTCCCCCGATAATAAACGGAGGAGAGAGATCGTGTTTTTCTTTTTGAAGACTCGCTGTCGGAGACTCTCGGACGAATTCTATCGATCGATCGATCCGCAGATTCTGTTATCGTAGTCGCTTTATTAGCGAGTGGTGAACACAGCGACCAATCCGTGGCAAGGCGACCCACTTAAATTTACGATTTACACCATACGACTTATACCAAAGATATATTAGCTTCTCGATCTCGTGAAAAATATATACATGTCTTATAATCAAGAGAAACTCCCGTAAATCTTAAAGAATAAAAATAATTATTTACAACTTCGAGACGCGCGTCACGTCGCGTCGTCTGGCGCGACACTTTGCTGCCGTGTTTCCGATTTTAAATAGTATAACGTGTCCAATTCTCTCGCCGTCGCAAGAGACATTGCAAGACTTTATTTACATTGGGCATTGTTACCGTACAAGACGCGTTTTGTGGATTTCACGAGTACATTTCACGCGTTCCGTGGCAATCGAATAACTTAACATTACAATACGGACGACCGAGGTCGCGTTGATTTGATATGAAAACGTCGCAGATCTCAAATCAATGCAATTCAAAATCAGTGTAATTGTTGTGAAGTGTCAATGTGTCCTGAAGTATGAACTTCATGAAAGTAACAGATTTAACAGTAACTTCACGATCAGTAACAGATTTTAGACGTTTATCGTTTATTATCGTCTGCAAATTGATTAGATTCAATATTCGTTATTACACAATGTGTTTATTGATAAAGATAACTGTTGTAACCAACAGAATAAGCGAGGAAAAGATCACTTGTTACAAAATTGAAAAATCTATGGAATAATAACGTACATATCTGTTGGCAAATTGATACATTTTAACAAACATGATAATTATTTGTGGTGATGAACATTTATCATATTTAAATGATTACTACATTCATCTCGAGTTTAGCACAAATCTTTTTTTTCCACGGGATTGAATAGATCAATTTCTAACAGAAGAAAAGAAACTTTCCTATACAATTGTAGCCCTTTTATCGTCTCAAGAAACTCACGTGGTATCAAAATAATCGATTTTGGTAACTTAAATTATAATAATTGAGTTCACATCGTGCCCCTGTACATTATAACTTTGTTTCCATAAGAATAAGATTCTTGTTAAAAAAGACGACTATAACTACAATTCTACCAAATGTTTCGCTAGCGTCTAAACTTATGAAAACCTAAACTAAACTGTAGCATTTGCGTATTATCAAAATTAGAAGAAAAGTTTCGCAGATTGCGAATGCACGTTGAAAATAAAGTACAAAAGAAGATGAATAAACTGAACGGCCTGCGATTTTGCCTGGACAATTATCATAATGAATGGGATACGTGTACGTGTAAGTCATTTCGATTCAATGCTACTATTTAAATTTCAAGTGATCAATTATTTCCACGAAAGAGCCCTCCAACGGAAAAAAATATCGTTACACGATTTCTAATTCGCGAATTACAGTACTCGGGGCATTCAATTAAGCGATTAACTCGGTAATCGACTCACCGAGATCGCTTTTCGCGTCTGCAAATTCCGTCTAACTTGTCACGTGGCTCGGCTACCGAGGCGTCATCAAACTTGAGGTCGTCTCTTTCTGTCGCAGTTGACAGTCTCGACATAAATCAAGCGGTCGACTACGATCTACGTATGTTTTAAATGTACACGAATCCATGTCAGCCGGTGCTACGCGCACGTCTTATTACGGATCGCGTTCAGAATTAATAGCGAATGTCATTAAACCTATAAAAACATTCTTCGTGGATAATCTGACTTCGAGAGTTTCCAATGACACTGTAGGGTTTCCGGTGAGACCGAGCGATTGTTATAAATCACACGGTAAACAAAGTTCTGGGTCCATCGAAGTCGAAAGTAACAGGGTATACAGGGAAAGCAAAGCAGAAGACTGTTGCTAACCTTCTACCTGTTCCCGTCATTAACCGTTGCTCCCAGGGGCAATTCAGAGCGCTCTCAGAGCAAAGAGCGCTTGATGCTCGTGCCTGATGTAAACGAATGTCTATGAATGTAGTTTGGAAAATCTTGATGCCAACGAAAAGCGTTTGGGGCAGTGTGGACGGCTTCGAGTGAAAATTGGATAAACAGAGCGAGTACCGGAAGAATGAATGTTTACCACTCGGACGGCGGACCGTTCTTATAACTATATAACTGATAACGTCCAGCTTTATTTATCAATTCTTGAAAATATATTTCAAAAGGTTCGGGTTAGGTCCACAGTGCAGCAGCGTTTCATGTAATTAATTCACCGGAAATTCAATAATTTAACGACGATTTTGATGCTCTCGGTGAAAATACACCCGGACCCCGCCGTCGGATGGTTAAACAATTTAGAAGACGAGTAGACAATTTTCGTGGGAGCATGGACAATATAATTAATCCCTACAACATCATCGGATCATCTCGCTGAATTTCTTTAGACTTCAGCGTGTTATCGATGAACACGTTGGTACAACTACGCGGAAAAATGTTAATGTACCAACTGCCTTGGATATAAACAATCTCGCGGAAAATGATTAATTGCCAAATGCTTGGGTAGAAGTTAGCACCAGCGCGCAAGAACATGAGATAACCCAAGAATTACAGTTATTAAGTACCCTCATCGGAGATCGTAACCGAGTACAAAAGGCGTTTACAAGATTGGTAGACGACAGAACGGAATATAGCATAGACAATTAAACAAAAGTTCGTTCGCTAATAAATACGCCGTACATACATAATTTCAACGCGAGAAATTAAATTAAAGTAGAGATATTACGTTCTGGACAGAGTAATCAGTAATAGGATTCTCTCTTCGTTTCTTTTTTTTTTTCGTAACTCATAGTGTTTGCGTCAGGATGACGTTTGCTTCCGGTAATTATCGGCCTGACTGGGATCCGCAGCGAAAGTAGAAACTCGACAGAGGGTTCCCGCCAGCTCGAATTGCGATTCGATAGTTCCACTCTGTCGCCGCGCTAGCGTGACATTTACAAACGATGCGTCTCTGGGTCTCGTGCGCCGAGACGTTCGTTCAGCGGATAACATTTTCGCAACTTCGCAGCGCATTTTATCTTCTTCGCTTTCTTCGCCCGGCTTCGCTCTTCCGCGCGCGACTCGTCGCCGGGCACGCTTCAAAGTCGCCGTCGTCTCGAACACACGCCTTTGCCGGCAAGACGAAGACGACCATGCTGCACTGTTGTCCCCTTTGACGCGATTCCTCGAGAACGTTTCACCATCGCAATCTCCCGTCCGATCCGTCTTGCCTTGTAAACTTCGTCCATTCGTTACAGAGCTTCCGGAGCATGTATTACACACGTGTACGGACAAAAAGTCTATGTCCGGATCAGGTGGAACGTAAGAAAGCTTTGCGACGTCTGGTATCGCGTAATCGATACCCTCTCGTTGCAACAAATCCAGTCGTTCTGTTTAGTCGTAAGACGAGTCAGTAACATATTCCCTTGGCGAAGCACCGTTTTTGTTTTTTAAGTATCGTGCGGATCTCTCGCTCGGACCACAGTATCGTCGACGAGCGACAGCGTAGCTAGGGCGCGTGATCCTACAAGACCGAGATACCCACTTGGAATCAGTGTTCATTTGTTTCACCAAGACCTCGTGAATAGGGTGATTGGAATGTACCAGTATCAGTAAATTGCTCGTCGATATCGTTCACCGATGCCAGTCCTAATCAGTCTTCAATTTGATTTACCAGTGTACTCTCGCCAACCCCGTCGGCGTCCCCAGGCTTGTTCGCTGGATGCAGGACTCGCGCGCACGCCCGGATGCGGCGCAGCGCGGCGCGTCGTCACCCGCCATTTTAATCTCGTTGCCAGATGGTGTTTCGCGTTCAACGTTCGGAATCAGTCTTCGATTTCAATTCACTCGGCCAGCCCGCGTTCACGCACCTTTCGCTTCCGTTTTCCCCCGGTGGGCGTTTACGCGCGATACGAGCCGATCTCGCCCATGTCCATCCCGTCGTGCATCTCCATCTCCATCTCCATCCGTTCGTCCCGATGCTTGTCGGACCGATGGGGAACGGACTGGACCCCGACGTCGCGATCGCGGCTCCGATCGCGGGACGACCGGTCCTTCTCGCGCGGGAAATGGTGATACTGATGGGTCGCGTGGCCGTTCATGGGCAGCGTAGGATAGGAGGACTGGCCGCACGAGGCTTGGTGTCTCGAGGGAAGCGGCGGTGGCTGGTGTTGGTGTCCTGGTATGCCGTTCTGAACCCTCGAGTCAATCTGCCCTCTCTCGGAGGTGTTCTCGGTGTCGCGGTTAGGCAGGTGCGGTGGCTGAGGCGTGCGCCGCAGAGAATGATTCGAGTAGTGCAATCTGCCGCCGGTGGACGAGCAACTGTCGGCGGCGATGCTCAGTGGCGACGAGCCGTCCTCCATGGGACCGACAGATCGGTGACCGGATGAACCGGAGTTGGGCAGCGTTCCCGGGCGGCGCATCTGTCGCGCCGTCTCCCCGTCGATGTAAGTGAAGCCTTCGGCAAGGGTAGTACTGCCATGCGGCAGGAACCAAACGCCTCCGACTCCAGGGCTCGCTGCCCGAAGTTCTAGCTACAGTTCCGTCACCGGTATAGGCTTGATGTTGGTCGAGATCTGCGAGTGTTGTTGCTGTTGTTGCTGCTGCTGCTGCAGTTGTTGCTGTTGCAGATGATGGTGATGGTGGTGCGGCGGCAATTGCTGCGACTGCGGCTGGTGGTGGTGATGATGGTGGTGGGGATGCGCCGATCGCACCATGTACTCGTCTTCGGAGAAGGTCTTCTGGTACTCGTGGTCTTTGCGCGAGATGGCACGGTTCTTCCACTTGTAGCCCTTGAACGCGTCGCTGACGCGTCTACGACATCGGTAGTAGAGGATCAAAGCTAAGCCGGTGAGCAGGGCGAGCCCAGCCGCGCACACCGTGGCCAATAAAGCTTGTTTCCGAGGATCGGAAAAAGCGCATCCCAGTTCATCCGGCGTCATACCCTTTATTGGTTTTCCCTTTGATTCCGGCGGTTCCGCGCATATCACGGGACTGGAGTTCCTTGGGGCCAGTACCTCCGATAACCAGAGCAAGCCGCAGTCGCAAACAAAAGGATTCTCGCTTAAATCCAAGCGACGCAACTCGTTCCAGGCAACCAAGGACTCCGAGAATCCGGTGAACGCGTTGTCGCGGAGCATCAGATGCCTCAGGTTCGGTAATCCAGCTAGGGAGCCGTCCTCCATCGTCGTCAGTCGTTTGTTGCTGTTCAGTACGAGAGTCTCTAAATTAGCGTTGTCCGAGAACGCTCCCCGTTCCACCGTGGTCAACAGCTTCGCCGCGGATATGTCGAGTTTTTTCAGCTTGGACAGGCCCTGGAACGCGCCCGACCTCAGCGTCGTGAAGTAGTTTTGTCCCAAGGTGAGCTCCTCGAGCCGAGGAAGTATCGCCAGCTGTTTCGTCGGCACTTCCCGCAGCTTGTTCCCGTCGAGACCCAGCGTGCGCAGGGCGTTCAACCCGCGGAAAGCGCCGTCGCTGATGTCGTCTAAACCCGCGCCAGTTATGTCGAGCACCGTCAATTGCTCCAGTCCCTTGAACGCGTCGTCGGGCAACGAGGAAAACGCGTTCCAGCCTATGTGCAACTCGGCCAGAGCGTTTAAAGGCGCCAGAGCCGGCGACGGGATTGTTCTCAGCTGATTGTCGTCTAGGTGCAACACTCGAAGGGTGCCTAGTTTCTGGAACGCGCCCGGCTCCACCTTCGATATACGATTTTTTCCGAGATCGAGCTCCTCCAGCTTCAACAGCGATGCGAAAAGACCGTTCTTCAGGTTCTCCAGGTAATTGTCCCGTAAGTTCAACACCGTCAGGGATTTCAGGCCTTGGAACGTTTTCTCGGTTAATGCCGAGATCTTGTTGTGCCTGAGGTGGAGCTCCACCAGTTGCTTCTGCGCCTCGAAGCTCCCGTTGGGAATGATGAAGAGGTGGTTGCTCGAGAGATCGACGTTCTTCAGGTCCCCGTAGAATTGAAACGCCGCCGCGTCCACCATTTTTATCCGGTTCTCCTTCAGCACTATCCGTTGGATGCTCGGGTTCAGGGCGATCGGTATCACGTCCAGATTTGCTCCTATGCAGGACACCACGAGATTGTCGTCGTCGCAGGTACATCCGTTTGGACAGAACGCTGCCGATCCAAGGACGAACATGCCGGCCAGGACGAGCAGATGGTAGAACGTCGTTGTTATAGTTCTGCCGTGCCGCGGCGTCTGAAAATAATAAGCAAGAAACTCTTTATTAAGAGGGCTCCCCGAGCGCGGCTTATCGTAAAATGTAATTTACATTAATGCTAGGTTTATTGCCATACATAAATTATATTCTACCGAGACTACGGACACATTCGCGACCGGAGAACCGGCGAAAATGAGAAAAGTTGCGCTGCCGCTTTGGGAGATTGAATGCCTGGGAAAATTCTATTTGCCGTTGATTTTTACAGCGCGTCGCCGCTGGGCGGATTCCCGCTAAATAAGGTTTCGAAATTTGTTCACGATTTGCTGTAGTAATTAAAAAGGTAACTTTACTGAAGAAATTTTAATCCTTACGTGAATAACCAAAATTTCAACATTTTTTATCTATCATGTGTAGGTTAATCTATGATGATTCAAGAACATACAATCTACAATGATTTCGATATCACCAAAAATGTTAAAGAAATTTTAAGAATAAATTAAAAGTGTGCATAAATTTGATGTGTCAAATTATTTTAGGAAATGCTAATGCCGTTTCAGAATGCAGAGGATTCACAATTGACCATCCTGTTTACGATAAGAGTTCACAAGTGACAGAGGGTAATTAGATCGAGAACCAACGGTTAACTCTATCAGAAGAGTCAAGTTATTGAAAAACTCCATCGAATCGTTTCGAGAAACGTTGCGGCGCGCCGGTCGAATCATTTCCGTAAGATTCGGTCGCAAGCCGGCGAGTACGAAGTCGGCATTTTGCGAAACTTCACCGCCAATGTCGGACGAATGTTAATCCGAAGCCGAAAACGTGAGCAGCGTGTGCACGCGCGCCGGATAGATTTTCCTCGCCCGGCAATGATTGCGGCGTGTCAGCTGTATTAAAGCTAAAAAACGGGCACGTCATTACGAAAGGATTATGCACTCTCCCGCAATACCGAAGTTACTCCCCCGCGAGGTTACCGGCACGCTTGACCCCATTGCACATTTTCCATTTCAACCGTATTAAGAGATCCAAGCCAGGATTTAATGAATCAAGGTCCTCCGAATATACTTTGATATTATTTATTCAAGCATTTCTGCATATTTGCCCGGAGCATGAACAGGCTTCGCCGGGCAAATTGCAGGCTGGCCGCCTGCGCTAAATAAATTCCCCGACACAACCGCGGTAACTAAGCTCGATTACGAGAAGCCCTAAATCCGCGTAAATATTGTGACATTTTTCGAGCAACAGCTGCTCGTTTGTATTTGCCCTGGATGTTCTTAGCGTTGGCCGTTTCTCTTCTTTGTTTCTGGCTCAGGGATGTTGCGCCAGGCGTCTTGCTCGCAAAGAGGTCGCGAGCTGATCCTCCGCTTTCGGAGCGTGATTTAAGCCGGAATTTTCGAGGCTAATGAGTGTAAACTGTTTCTGCATGATTTTACAACTAATTGTCTTCCTTCTTGTGCAATTAACGGAACGGTAGTATTTATTCCGGGACACGTAGTACTACGTTCCTCCAAAGAGCTCGCCTATTTTCCGGAAGCACAATTGCATGTACATACCGTGCCTATTTATTTCGCTACGTGTAACTCAATATACGTAATAAAATTTTTATGTACATTATTTGTATTTTATGTCTGCTATCATAAAGATAGTACGTATTATTTATTATCAAATGTTATGTCTTTATTTCTTATTTATTTATCGCCTTATAGAGAATTTTTATATATTATGTCTTTATTATTATTATTATTATATATTTATTATAGAGAATGTTGCTTACTGTGCTCGAATGTGCTTTTGTTTTGTTAAATGTGCTTTTACTATAGTTATCCGAATTTTCACAAAGATATTAAATACGCTGTTATTAACATTCCATTTTCATTTATAAATACAGGGTGAACATTTATGTATGCATTTATCATAAGATAAACATGTATTTTATAATTATTTATTCGTACATTTTTTTTATAGTCTAATCAGGATGAAATCAGTTTCACTTGTGTTCGGAACAAATTTTATTCGATTCAGCATCAGACAATGTAAATTGTCGATTAATGTCAAAATACATATAAACAGCAACTATTCAATGTAAACACTGTTTCTCTTGACGTACACAAATGAATTTCTCCTTAAATCAATTTTAATAATCAATTTTCAATTCAGTTTTGCAATGCTCTACATCTGTTAACTTAGTTTCACAACGGTGCTGTTCTTATTACCATATACAAGCTACGAGATTTTATACGAATGATTAAAATAATCGCGTCACGAGAATAATAAATCTATAGTTCCCTTGTTTTTCAGATTCATCAGTCATGTGAGTATTGTGAGTGTTTCGCAAATAAGCGCTCAAACCAGAAGATTAGATTTTGCACCAACGTTGCAGTGGCTCAAAGAACTGAATCGTGCAGTTAGGAATTCACTAAGTCACCGAGTCCTCCGCAGCGCGTTATCTGAACGCTGCAATGCTGAAGCAGTTGGAAATACAAATGACACCGGTCAACAAGAGCCACGAGTGGAACGTGTTAATCAATCAGAACGACGACGGCAATAAGCTGTGACGCTTAATAACGATAATGGACGCTTTTATTGCGGGCAAACGGGTCAATAAAAATTTACAAGCCGGTCGGAACGGGACGGCAAGAGCGAGAGCGAGAGAGCAAGAGAGAGAGAGAGAGAGAGAGAGAGAGAGAGACCCTTTCGCTAAAAGCGGTTTTGCAGTTTGACCTAATACGAATTATAATAGGATTAGCCGAGATAACGGCACGGTTACTCGCTCTTGCGTGAGTTCACGAGCATATAATTATGATGGCGTTGGGATGCTAATAGCGCATTGTTTCGGTCACGGAAACAACGGAGAACGTTATTCCGCTGTGTTTGGTTAAATTATCTTATGTTAATCTAAAGTCGTGTTTGTAATCGGCGTTATGGCTCCGCAGGACTGTATACGCGGTCAACGCGAACGGTAAAAATCAACGTTGACTACAATATAACTTCGCGTTCGAACCCAATTACCTGTCGACTTCTATTCTTATAAACTCAAGAACGCGTAAAATACCAACAGATCGTGGTGGTAATTCGATTGAAACTTTTGTAGTCGATCAACTTTTTGGATACTTTGATCGATAACCTAGCAACCCACAAAATTCAATAAAATCAGAGTAAAAACTGGGAAAAATGCTACACATGAAAATACATTTCCGAATTTTCCTTCGTGAGGTGGTTTTGCTATATTCCCTTTTACAACCATTTTTGTTGCCTTTGAAAATATCACATTCTGAATTTTTATTCTTTCCACACTATCACAGCGATTTACAAACACAATAGATTTGTTAGTATACTTTGCTAATAAACATTGGTACTTTTCCGTTAGTCGGGCGCAACCAATAATTATAAGCATTCTTTTTGGGTAAAACTATTTTGTTTACAATTCATATATAATTATAACCTAATCCAGACCAATAATTATAAGCATTCTTTTTGGGTTCCTAACCCAGACCTAACCCAAAAAGAATGCTTATAATTATTGGTTGCGCCGGGCTAACGGAAAAGTACCTAAACACTTAGCGTAGAAATTGTTATGTGATGACCGCATGTTTATTTCTGTTGTCTTTTGTCTGAACGTTCATTTATGATACATTTATACATATTTGAAACATTACACACAATTTGCATGAATAAATGTGAGTAAATCTGTGACTCTTGCAAGCTAAAAATTATTTTTACATGTTGTTAGATTATACGCAAGAGTATGATCAATCAGAGTGCACTTTCTCGCCCAATGTTGAATGGTTGATTGAAGCTTTTATTAAATTTTAGAAAATCTTGTATGTATTTCCAATCAGTAATAATGCACAGTTTACAATCTCGTAAACGTAGTCAAACATTTTCTGTATAATTGGAATACAGTATTAATTAAAAATTGACTGTTACGAAATAATAGCTTCAAAATACGAACAATATGATTTATAAAATACGTAAACTCAATTTGCGCCGCTGAGAACCTGTTTTAACGATTTCAATATAACTTTGTTTCACAAATTACAATTTATAAAAAACCTTTGATTGATTACGTGATACATAAAAATGAGATTTTAAATTGGAAAATTAAGTGCAAAGGATGTAAAGAGAATTTAATAAAATACTTGGCGACCCGGGCAGATCAGTTCCACACAACCAATGAAAGAGTAGAAAAATCCAATATCGGCAGACGTGCTATGACACATTGTCAATAAATCAACAAGCACATTCACGCAATACGGCCGTTCGTTATTCCGCGAAATCTTGCTGATACGTTTCCGCTGATATTAATTTGCCCATCAAGGGAAATTATATTTTTGAAGATTCTTAAACATATAATCGCTAGGCAGTGCTGAATTCATTGTTTTGCACCTCTCGTTCCTGTTTCTACGGTTTTAAAAACTATTCCGTGATAACCGTCGTGTTATCTTTCCACGGAATTCGTAAAAACGCCTCGTTACTCGTTATTATGAAGTTCATCGAATGTTTGCTCTCGTCATTTATATTGATGTCCGTTCGCATGGTCGGACATACATTATCGTGAATATCTGATCTGAAATTAAACCGAGGCAAAAATATTAAACGCGTGTGTGTAAATTCCTGTTATTTTTGCCACGGTTGGCAAACAGTATCGAAAACCATTAATTCTGTCACTTTAAAATTACCATAAATACGATTCCAGTGGATTTTGCAGAGTCTTCACGCTCTCTCTGAAATATTGACGTAGAAGTTAATTTTTGAATAAACTTCGATCCAACTTTATCATACAAGCTGATCCACTTTATACGTTGCAAACCAATGTCTAGTGCAAACAAATTTGTTAAAACTTTACATAACGAATACAAAATTTAAAAAATTGAGGATATCGAATTTCGCAATGGTTAATAGTTCGTACTAAATCAAAATTAATGTAAGCTAATTGTATGGTAGACACTAAATCATATCGTGACATAATCATATATTGTATAATTTAGCATATAAGCTTTATAGGGTTTAAAACAATAAATAAATAACACAACTTGCAATAATATATTTTTGTAAATTTTTGTCATGATATGCAAGTTTCAACGTAAACAAATATTTCAAAAATTCAATTACTCTCAAGATATACAAAAATAACATATTTTTGTAATAAAATTCAAGTTTTCATGCAAACAAATTTTTCAAAAATTCAATTACTCTCAACATATACTACAACATAAGATATTTTTATAATTGCTTATCATAGAATTTGAATCAGTATTATACTTCATATTATATCCAAAACAATTGGATACGCTTCTGTTTCAGAAATCTGCAGTCAGTGATAGAGCACAGAAATAGAAGTTATAGCATATATTTTCGAGTTTTACATTAAATTTTCCAGAAATCGAATAGCTTTATTTCACCAACATTCCCTGCAAGTATAATTTCGCATGAAACGAATCTCCAGCAAATCAATTCTATAGCACATGCAAGTTTTCGTGGACGTAGTTACTGTGGTTAACAATTTACAAATTCGTGGAATTCTTCAGGGTGTAATATCCGGGTGAGAAAATTGTTCGGAGGTAAATTCTTTAGGTGCGTAACTATCTCGAGTTTCAAAGATGTGCGGCGAGTTCCGACAACGAAATAGGGAACACTGTTGCGTAGTGGGGACAGTTCGAGTGCGTTTTGTCTTAATTACACGTCGTTACTTACAACGAACTGCGGACAGATAAGGTTTCAGGCTTTATTCACATTTTACCAGAGTAATTAAAAAGGTAACTGAAAGATTTTATTGCGTGAATGAATTCACTGCAATGCGATAATTATTTGAGAAATGCTAATAGCATTTCAAACCGGAGAATGTTGACAATAAGTTCATTAAAACCACAGTGGCATGTACGTTGCTGCTCAAATATGTGACGTCATCTGTTTGATGAACAATTTTAATGAAGATATTACGGACAGGTACTCTTCGTTTTACGGCTTTATAGTTAACCAAATTGATGGAAAATGATACAATAATAATTATAAACGAGTTTCCTATACTATATAAACTTTATATGGTTTAAAGTAATAAATAAATTTTTAAAAATCTAAATAAACAACGCCTCGTCACTGTTATAAGCTTAAAACGTTTCAATCGCATTTCGTGCTCGATCGGTTCAGTGTTGAAAAAGAAAATACAAGCAGTGGAAAGTGAACTTCGAGTTACCGTTAATATGATTTGTGGAAGCTGTAGAACGTCTTTATTTCTGTATACATAAGACGCGTGGCGGTCCCCGAGGCCGAGACAGCGCTGTTGCGTGCAGGGGACAGTTCGAGGGGTTTTTGTCTTAATTACACGTCGTTACGCGCAACTAATTGCAGGCAGATAGCGCGCTGAGAATACGCCAGACGTCTCGACTTATCGCTCGCACTAATCATACCGGGTTCCGGCGGTCCAGGCTGAAATGCCTAGGACCGGGGGTGGCTGCAATCCCGACGGAGAGAGAGAGAGAGAGAGAGGGAGAGAGTGAGAGGTGTAACGTCACACGTAGCGCAGGTTTCGGGGAGAACACGTCAGATTTAACTGGATGTAATTAGTGATTGCAAATTACCCTTTTGTCCATTAACGGGGTCGCGATACGCGTACCAGATTTGCTTAGTCGTCATTATAAATGAACAAGAGCCGTGCTCGTCTCGGAGTAGAGTTAAAAATGTTAAAACAAGACTATCCTGCACTATCCAGCAAGAACAGTAATGTCTCGATGTATGCACGTAACTTCGGGACTGAAATGTCGCTTATATCGTATACAGATTCTGAATTTTTTATCGCTGGCATCGAATTGTAGAAAAGGATCACGTGTACATATCCAGCGTATAGACGAGACGGTATTGACAATCTAGTGACAAGATTATATTATTTTTTATTCATTTTTTAAGGATCTTTTACGAACGTATCTGTGACAATTTTTTTTCTAATTAAAACGACATCATACTTGTTTAATTCACGGTAAAACGTCGATTATCCGTACTAATCAGTGGTACATTCGGATAATAGAACAGTTACCTAGCTACAGTGCTAGACCAACTACTACAATGAGTCGCGTTGTTGTATACGAATCGCTTCGGTTCGAACTGTTTACATGCGAGACACGTGCTTAGATAATGGAGAATTCAGATATCTTCGGTTCAGATAATCGAGACTCTACCGGATCCTCAAATGAACAAGCAAATATGCTTCGAATTATGGCATGTTTGGCTTCAGTTTAATCAGAAAAATTTCACAAATATGTTGACAGTGGTTTCATGGATATATAATTAAAATCAAAAGAAGTTCTGTCATTGTATTGGTATTGTCTCATCTGTATTCTATTGCGAACGAGGAATTTGCAGAGTGTGGTAAAATTTGCTGCATAAACTTGTCGCATCTCGTCGTGACTCGTAAATCCAAAGTTTTCAAAATTACACTTGTTTAAACAATTCTCTTCTCTCAACGAACTGTTGGACTAGTCACGTTATAACCAGTCAAGAACTTTCTGAAATATTTATTATCGACAATGAAATGATTCGTTTACCATTTCGAATCATTTTTAATAAACACTTTCAAATGATTAAATCACAGAAGCTAATGACAATGTCACCCTAACTTCCTTGTTATCTCTGTGAGAGTTATTTGACGAATTGGAGTTCTCGTTCCTCAATAGCAGTGGCGTCTCATAAAATTTACGCTGTTGTGATAACTTCGCTCGTAAATCGTGGGAACCACCCCGAAGACTATCATTGACTATCGAAAATATTAACGCAAGACAGAAAATTTCACTTTTTCTTGCTGTCTGTAAAAATCTAAATCTGAATGAACTGCTTCGAATCAGAGATAAATTCATTTAATAATTCATATTTTGCCCTAAACTCAAATCCAAAATTAAATCAAATTTTATGTAACTCATTATTCAGCTCTACTAAATTTCTAAATTTACAAAATAAAAATTGCCTAAATCAATAAACAACAGAAGTTACATAAAAATGTATTTTTCCTTCTAATTACTTTAATACAATAATGGTTTAAGGCTATAAATAAATAATAATAATGCATTCCAGAGAATATAATATTATTTTTAACCTCTATGTGTTATAGACACTAAAAGTTATGCAATCGCTAATAGAAGGTCCTCTGCTAATATTTATTACGTTATTACATACATACACGTGACGAATAAAAGTTCAATGCAATGGATGGTGAATCTACTTAAAAAAACAAGCCGAAATGAAGGAATAACATTTTCTTGTTTAATGTCGCGTTTTCGAGAAAATCGGGTTTAAAGATCCGTCGAGTTCGCTTTGGTAATGCAGGAAGTAGAATTGGTTGATCATGGTCAGACGCGTCAGACGATTCCCATCTAATAGCACCCGTATTCGTTGCATTCACAAACTCGATTTTCTCGAAAACACAGCGTCAAATCAACAAACGTTATCCCATTTTTTCGACTTGTTTCTGCATGTAAAATCACTACCAGTCCGATTGTACCATGTATTATGCTTCCAGATTTGTTTACAGATCACTGGACTGTGGATTTTTATGCAAAATAAAAAGTTTTTGCATTAGTTATATTAACCATGTAGAAATATCTTTTTTGAATAATT